>JAGFNQ010003419.1:267215-572043 GCA_024364735.1 Boesenbergia rotunda | reverse complement strand
GAACGCCGTAGAGTCTGGCAAGTTTCTTAACGTCGGGGATTAGTTCTTCTGCCCGGGCAGTCTTGATCAGAATATCGTCGACGTATACTTCGACGTTACGCCCCATCTGTGATCGGAACACCTTGTTCATCATTCTTTGGTAGGTGGCCCCCGCATTCTGAGGCCGAACGGCATGACGGTGTAGCAGTAGGTGCCGTCAGCCGTGACGAAGCTAACCTTCTCCTGATCATCAGCAGCCAGCGGTACTTGGTGGTATCCCTGGTACGCGTCCAGCATTGATATGAACTCGCTGCCGGCCGTCGAGTCTACCATTTGATCAATTCGCGGGAGCGGGTAGCAATCTTTCGGGCAGGCACGATTAAGGTCTCGGAAATCAATGCATACCCGCCACTTGTCGTTGGGTTTGGATACCAGCACCACATTGGCCAGCCAGGCAGGGAACTGGACCTCCCGGATGTGTCCTGCCTCCAATAGTCTTTCAACCTCCGCCCGGATGACTTTATTCTGAGCGGCGCTGTGATCCCTCTTTCGCTGCTTCACTGGCCGCGCACCCGGGTGCACGTGCAATTGATGCTCTGCTACTTCTGGCCGGACTCCCTTTAAGTCTTTCGCCGACCAGGCAAATACGTCTTGATTCCGAGCGAGGGAGTTAATTAGGGATTGCTTCAGCTCCTCGGAAAGTCCTGCAGCAATTTGTATCTTGGTATCCTCCCGCCCGGGCAAAAGTTGTACCTCTTCTTTGTCCTCCCTCAATTCTGCCCAGGGGGAGGCTTGCACCATGTTGCAGCTGCTACCTGCCCGCCTTGCTTTCTGACCTCCCGTCCGGACATCATCAGCGTAGCAGCGCCGGGCCACGGTCTGATTGCCCTTTACCTCGCCGACCCTGTCGCCGACCGGAAACTTCACCTTGAGGTAGTAGGTGTAGACTACCGCTTTGAATTCGTTGAGAGCTGGTCGACCGAGGATGGCGTTGTAGGCAGCTGGCGCATCCACAATCAGAAACGTGGTCCACCGGGTTCTCTTGAGTGGCTCTTCTCCAAGTGAGACGGCTAGCCGTATTTGTCCGATCGGCCGTACTTCGTTCCCCGTAAATCCGAACAGGGGAGTAGCCACCGTCTCCAGCTGCGATAAGTCAATTTGCAGTTGATCGAAAGCTTGTTTATATAAAATGTTTACCGAGCTGCCGGTGTCCACAATGGTGCGGTGGACTTCGTAGTTGGCGATGACAGCCGTGATGACCAGCGGGTCGTCGTGCGGCACCTCCAATCCTTGTAAATCCTGTGGCCCCCAGCTGATTTGGGGCCCTTGAGCTTGAGAGGTGCTGACTCCGACTTGGTGAATTTCCAGTCGGCGCACCTGCGTCTTCCTGGCTCGGTTGGAGTCGCCTCCGGTCGGGCCGCCGGAAGTCACATTGCCGCCTCCTCGGACGGCGTTCTGGTGATTTGCTTGATCTTCGTCAAGTTCTTCCGCCTCTTCCTGCTCGGGCTGAGAAAACAATTGCCGAGCGGCGGGGGTATCATGCCTTTGTCTTTGTTGGGCTGTGGCTCCCTGACCACGCCCACGCCCCTGCGGGGTTTGTCGTCCTTGGCCCCTGCCGAGTGGGGTCCAAGCTCTGCCGCCCGCTCGGCAGTCTTCCGTGTTGTGCGTGTTGCACTGGTGAAACGCACAATACGGTGCCCATCGGTTGGGCCATTTCCCCTGTGCCACCTGCACTTGCTGGGGTCTCATTCCCGGCCGATCAGCCGGTCGGGGACTGCGAATCGGTCCTCCTGGCGATCTGTTGTGTTGAGGTGCGGGTTGTGGGCTAACTATTACTTCCTTCCTCCGGGCGGCTTGCGCTTCCTCTACGTTGATATACTTAACAGCCTTCCCGAGTAGGCTGTCGAAATCCTTCGGTGGTTTCCTGATCAGGGATCGAAAGAAATCACCCTCTTGAAGCCCTTGTGAGAAGGCGGCGATCAGCACTTCGGGCGTGGTGTTGGGCACCTCGATAGCTACTCCATTGAACCTCTGGATGTAGGCCCGGAGTGATTCTTTCGGACCTTGCTTCAGCGAGAACAAGTTGAGGCTGGTCTTATGATGCCTCCGACTGCTTGCAAAATGTTGCAGGAACAGCCGCTTAACTTCTGCGAAACTCCCGACTGATCCGCCCGGGAGTCCATCGAACCATCGTTGAGCCTGCCCGGAGAGGGTTGTCAGGAAAGCGCGGCATTTGACGCCCTCCGGGTATTGGTGCAGTCGGGCGGCGCTTTCGAACTTCATGACGTGTTCCTCGGGGTCCCTGGCCCCCGAATACTCAGGCATGGTGAAGAATCGCAGATGCTTGGGAACGGGGTCCCCAAGAATTTGTGGAGAGAAAGGACTGTGAGTCGGGCGGGCCGCCACTGGGTCGGCCAACCCCTTCCCTTTATCGGGGCGCGCCTGATGTGCCCGGCTGGACGCTGAAGCTTCGGTCGGGGCCGATTGGGCCTCGTTCCTAAAAAGTGCTTGGGGAAATTTAGGAATGAAGGGGTCGGGCTGAACAGTCATACCTTCCGCATTTCCCCGTATAGAGGGCCCAGGGAGCCGGGCTCCCTGACTACCGGTTGGCGGATGCGATTGTTGTGCCTTCTGTGTCCGGACAGCCATCAGCAATTCGTATTCTTCTGGCGAAAGAGTAACCGTCAGTGGATTGGGGTTTTCCATTCTTCGCTCTCGATCAGGCAGCAAAGCCCTCCTTCTAGCGCCAAATTGATCCTGTCGCCGAGCGCGATGGAGCCGTAACCGGATGACGGTGTAGAGGCGTGACGTGGACGATGACTGGATGTCCTCGCGCAGAATGGCAGCGGGCGTAGGGTGTCCTTCGAATGGTAGGAAGCAGGTGCCGCCGGATGAACCTTCGACCGGATGGAGGTGGACCTGGGGAGGAAGATGACCGTTAGCAACCTAGCCGGGAGACGTCCCGGCAAGGCACTCCGACGGTCAAGTCAGCACTCCGATGAACAAGGAAAATAATGAAGCACTGAAGACAAGAGGTTTCGCGCGTATATGTGTGCGTACCTGCGAATGAGGAGAGGAGTGGCTTATATAGCCGGGGAAAAGGACCAATTCTGACATGTGTCAGGACCTTCTGACAGGGTCAGAAGATATGATATGGCTAGGTCGATTTGGGCATGACCTGTGTCAGGATCTTCTGACAGGATCAGAAGATATGATATGGTTAGGTCGTTTTGAGTACGACCTGTGTCAGGCTTCTCTGACAGAGTCAGAGGATATGGTATGGTTATGTTGTTTTGTAACCAACACTTTGTCGTATACTGTTTGTCTTATGTGAGGAAAGAGACAGGTTTCTGTAAATCTCGGACAGGCGGCGCCGGTCAGAGAGTGTCAGTTCACACGAGTGGTGACAGCCTGCTATCGGCAGCTGGTGCAAGTGCATTTTGTCTTTATCCCAAGGTGATTCTGAGAGAGTGCCCGAGTGGACACAGGGACGGCACGCCCGACTGGATGTCAAGCCTGTGTAAAGGACTGCCGGGCGGATGCACTCGGATGAACGAGTGTAAGCTTTAATGCGGTCGGCCAGGAATACCCGGCTAGACGAGGCATGTAAGTCTTAATGTGGCCGGGCGGAAATACCCGGATAAACGAGGCGTGTAAGCCTTAATGCGGTCGGCCGGGCTTGACCGGCCGGATGAACCGCCATATTTATTCTAACCAACCGCCCTGAGCCCGTCCGGCCGGCGGGGACCCTGGGCCCGGCTAGGGTGTCAAGCTGGCTACCCGTACAATGACGTGAACCCCAAAACTGGCCAGGTCGTTTGCCACGCTGGCTGCCCATATGATGCCAAAGATAGGGCGGTATCATTATTCATTAAAAATTCAAAAAAGATATAACTTGAAAATATTGATGACTTCCAGTAAATAAGTGCCAATATGAAACACCAAAGGATAAGCAACTCAAACAACCTACCTAATATTTTGCATGTGAAGTGCTTGTAAAATGCTCGCAACAGCTATTATTAGCATCAACAAATAAATGGGAGAAGGAAGGATGCTTACTTCTTCAGTCAAGTGAATGAGCCAGGCCCTTATAAATATTCTCAAATTGAAGTATCTGGAACCGGCAATCAAAGCAGCATCTAATAAAATATCTATTGTGCTGAGAAAGTTGCAAAGAGGCTGGATCATTAAGGTGACTGCTAACGCCTTTTTGAATGTTCAACCTCCCGTGACCTGCTGCGAGGCCTAGATGATCTTCCTTTGGCCCAATCATCATCACGCTCTGGTCCACGATCCCTGTGCCTATAATGGTCGCCATGTCTGTCTCTATCATCCCGATGCCTATCACCTTCTCGATCACCTTCTCGTGCTCTTTCCCTATCTCTTTCTCTCTCCTTCTCCCTATCTCTGTCCCTTTCTCGCTCTCTATCCCTTTCCCTACTCATATCCTTTTCTCTCCCTGAATCTCTTTCCTTCCCATCACGGTGTCTTCTGTCTGGCCAATCTTGTCCAGAAACCATTTCATTCTCCTTTTCATTTCTTCTTTCAGGACCACCATATCGATCTCTCTCTGCCATCCAATCCTTACCGTGGCTCGCTTCTCCGTACTGCTGATCAGAAGCAGCATCATCCCCATAGCTTGATTGATCTTCACCTCCCCAACCACCCATGTTGGGATTAGACCACATTCCGACACCACCAGGAGCCAACCCCCGTCCAAAGAAAGCTGGATTGACATGAGGAGCCACAACAGGAGGAAATGGAGGCATCATTCCAGGAAAAGGAGCACCAGCTGCCCCTGCAGGGAATCCTCCAAAACCAGCAGCCATTCTCCCCATTGCCACTCCATAACCCATTGGATCAAATCCCTGACCAAGCATAGAACCAGGATGTAAAGCTTGTGGTGGTGGTGGAACCATGCCGCCATTTCCCATGATACCTCTTCCACCCATTGGACCCATCCTGTTTCTCATGTTATTCATTGGCCCGCGGTTTCCCATTCCACCACCTCTTCCCCAATTTCCGCTGCCTCCTCCTGCACCACCGCCGACTCCTCCGCCACGTCCAAAATTGTTACCAACCGGAGTCCCACCACCTCCTCTACCCTTCTGAGGAGGTGCCGGTGGTTGAGATGTGCTTGTCACCTGCTGATTCTTGTTCATTTGGTTCTCACCCATTCTTCTAACAGAGAATGGTGAAGCCAGGGCAACAACACAAGGCCTTCCATTGAAAATATGTCCGTTCATACCCTCCTTGCAGGCAGTTGCAGCAATTGGATCGTAGAAATCGACCTGACAGTATCCCTTTGATTTTCCGCTTGCCCGCTCGTCATAGAATCTCACTTCTTTTACCTGCCCATATTTGCAGAGCTCAGCCTCGAGCTCTGCGTCAGTGGTCCACCAATGGAGATCCCCAACAAAAAGAGTAGTCCCACCAGCTCCGCCACTTCCACCCGCGTCCCCTCCATTAACATTGACAACGGGAACAACATTGCCTACACCGCCTCCTTGCCTCTGAAAACCCTCGTTCCCAAAGCCACCTCCTTGCCTCTGAAAACTCTCAATTTGGAAGCTATCGTTGTCATTAACACTCTGGATCTGTTGAAATCCACCAGCAGAATGGCCGATATCAGGCCTACCAATCAGCACAGGCGGTTGTGGAGGAGGGACCGCTGCCCGTCTTGGCGCAACCATCGACTCGTCGCCTCCCGTGAAACCCTGTTCCTGGAAACCTCCAGATCTAACAACAGCACGCTCGATCTTTGCCTCTCCTGCGATACCCGGGATCTGGACCTTCTCTGAAGTCTCTAGCACCGGCTGCTGCTGCACAATCGGAGGCATCGGCGGTGGCGGTGGCAGGGGATCGCTTCGCTTCTCTTCCCCTGACCTCCTCACGTCATCTTCCCCGTGGAAGGTCTGATGAAACCCCTCCCCGACGTTGACATCGCTGTAAAGGTCGTCGTAGTCTTCGTCCTCCCCGTACAACTGGTCCTCGTCCTGGACGGCGGATATCGCCTCGTTCCGGTAGAATCCTCCGCTGCCGTGATCCATCGAGGAAATGGGATCTCCGGCGAACCCAAAGCGGCTAAGCGGCAACAAAACCCTAAGCTTCGGTGGGTTCTCCGAGAACGGAGAAGAAGATTCAAGATAAGTATGCACTCGATCAAATCAAAAAAGCAAAACACACAGAGAACGCTTCTGGTGAACTGTCGGAATATTGCAACTAAAACGTTCCACAATCTACTCCGTCCCTAATCGGCGTCAATGTTGCGTTTGAGATTCGAACGATCCGTGATAGAACAGGCTAGTTGCACGCACATCCGGGCAGTAACCCAATTACAAATATCGGGACCGTTCTTACTGGGAGACTCTCCTGTTTCCTGATTACAGCAAACGGCAGACCAAGGTTACCGAATGTATAGGTGGCCCTTTTAGTAAAGGGCCCTGTTAAAGGCATCCGTATTGGTTTAACGTCATTAATGTTATAATATCTACCATCTCATAAAAAAAATGAGATCCACATGTCACATACACATTAACATTAACATCTTCATTCTCTCACAACCGTTTAACATTCAACTCCCATTATTTGTGGGACCCACATGCCACATATATATTATCTCACATATACATTCTCTCGCATACATATTCTTTCACATATTTATTCTCTTATCTACATATTTTTTATTTTCAATTTTATTTGCTAATTTAAATTATTATTATTTTAAATAAATAATAATAATAATTTTAAATATTTTTATCATTATTTAAAATTTAAATTATTATTAAAATTTTGAAATGATAGAGAACAATATTAAAAAAATACACTTACATATAATTAAAAGATAACATATAAATTAACATAAAGTGAAATAATAAAATACAAATTCAGGGGTTGTTATATTGTGACCAAATATGTTCAACTAAGTCTGCACGAAGTTGGTGATGCACATGACTGTCACGTAGTTGAGAATTTATCCGGAGATAATCATGAAATCCTCGGTTTGAGCCTTGGACAGGTTGTGCTGGTTCGTCACCTTCATCGTTGTACCAATTTGTCACGTGATCCCTCTCATCTTCTACAATCATGTTGTGCAAAATAATACACGCTAACATAATATGTTTTCACTTTTTTCTATACCAATAACGAGCTGGACCTCTGACAATTGCCCATCGAGCTTGAAGCACCCCAAATGCTCGTTCAACATCTTTCCTTGCAGTCTCTTGTCTTTTCTTAAACAATCTCCTCTTGGGATCTTCTGGACAAGGAAAAGCCTTCACGAAAGTAGTCCATTCCGGATATATTCCATCAGTTAGATAATACCCCTTCTTGTATTGAGTGTCGTTGACCGTGAAATTAATCTCCGGGGCATTTCCTTGCAAGACGTTATTGAATATGGGAGATTCATATAACACATTAAGATTATTACGTGAACCTGCGACACCAAAGAATGCATGTCATATCCACAAATCTTGAGACGCGACCGCTTCAAGCACGATTGTCGGTGATCCATGCCCTCTTGTAAATTGGCCTTTCCAAGCAACTGGACAATTTTTCCGTTCCCAATGCATGCAATCAAGGCTGCCTAACATTCCGGGGAAGCCGTGTCTCTCATCATGCAATTGAAGAAGACGTTGAACATCATCAGCATTTGGTCTTCTCAAATATTGATCTCCAAATAGTTCAACCACATAAACGCAAAACTTGAAAAGACACTCAATGGCGGTTGATTCACCCATACGTAGATACTCGTCAAGATGGTCGGCTGGGACTCCATAAGCTAATTGGCGAATCGCAGCTGTGCATTTTTGTAGTGGTGTCAAGCCTTGTCTACTCGCAGCATCATCCCTTTGCTGAAAAAATGATGAACGACTCTCAAGTGCATTCACTATACGACAAAATAAATCTCTTCGCATGCGAAAACGTCTTCGAAATATTTGATCTGGATACACTGGATTTGTGGAGAAATAATCATTGAAGAGTCTCACATGCCCGGCTTCACGATTTCTTTGAATAAACCTTCTTCTTCGCCTCATCTCGTTATTACTTTGATGTGCTTCAACTATTTCTCGGCTTTGTTGAAGTATCAATGACATTAGCTCATTCCCTGGATCATAACCTTCATCAACATCTTCAACATAGACTTCATTTTCACTTGACGAGTCGGGCGTGGAGCTACTTGAAGATTGAGACATAATTGGAGGAAGAATGAAGAATGAAGAGGAAACGAATTATTCAGCTACTTGGAGAATGAAAAATTATAGAGCACAAGGTGTCTATTTATTTGTTCTTGTCAACGGCTATATTCTAACAGCCATATTACAACGGTTATATTCCAACTGTCATATTACAACAACTATATTACAACGGCTATATTCCAACTGTCATATTACAACAGCTATATTCCAACTGCCATATTATAACAGTTATGTTCCAATGGCTAGTTTGTAACGGTTATATTAATTGACCAGAAATTATAAATGAAGTTTAGAAAGTAAAATAATAGAAAATTACATTAATTTAAAAGGATAATGTTCGAAAATTACATTAATTGAAAAGTACAATAATTAAATAACAATAAATAAAAATTACAGATTCCATCTCTTTTTAATCTCTTGACATAAATGTTGATGAATGATAAATTGATCTTGTGTCATTTGTGAGGTGTCTTTCGAAAGGATTGTATATTCCTTCAATTGAACTTTAGCTAAGGCAGCCTTTGCTTTCATTTCAGCAGCTTTTGCTTTCATCTCTTCAACTTCGAGTTGTTTTTGTTTCATTCCAACTTCAGTCTTTTTGATGCTTGTATACTCTGAAAATTTTGCAAACATATTACCCAAATTTGTTATCATACCTTCAATGCCCGATTTCATTTTGCTTTTTCCTTTTCTTTTTGCTGCCTTCTGACCCATTGGATGAGTTTCTTCTTCATTTAGGTCTACATGTAGACTAGCATCTTGGCTAGATGACGTGTTGCTTGCTCCTGACTCTGAAGTTCTTGCCTTCTTTGTGCTAACAATGTGATCAACAGACTGTGGAGTAAACATTGAACGATCTTTTACTATCCTCCACACATGCTCAAGATTAAATGCAACGTTATTATTTTCTTCACGATATTTTTCGTACGCAAACCGCAATATATCCTCATCACTGTGGCCGCTACGATATGCACTATAAATGCTATTGTAATTTGCGTTGAAGTGATATACCTTTTTTTGTATGCTATTATGCCAGTGCGATCGTATTATACTTGCATTTCTGTTGGGTATACCTTGAGGACGATTCTCGTTGTAGTAGCTAGCAACACGACCCCAGAAAGCATCCATCTTCTGATCATTGCTGATGATTGGATCATCGCTGATAGTGACAAATGATCTGGCCAAAATTTCGTCTTCAGACTTACTCCATGTTGATCGTTTTCTTCTGCTCGCAGCGCCAGCATCCGCCTTCTCTAAATGAACAACTTCGATTGGAGATTTACAGTCGGATACTTGAGTCTCTGGAACAAAAGTTGGAGTAAATGAATCACTTTTCGTCGGAGATGTAAAAGGCATGCCGGTTGTAGGTGGATTGGATGGATAATTTTGTGGATATGGATTATATGGATAATTAGGTGGATATGAACCATATGGATTATTTGGTGGGTATGGATTATGTGGGTAATTTGGTGGATATAAAAAATATGGATAATTTGGTAGAGTTTGAGAATTTTGGGAAGAAGTATTTTCTAAAAAATTTCTAAAAAACCACGATTATTTTCATCCATTTCGGAAGAAAATACTAGAGATGAGATTTTTAAAAGAAGGGAGGAAGGTCTTTGAAGATTGGAATGAGATCGATTGGAAGGGATGTGTTTGAAGATAGAAATGAGAGTTGATGAGTATTTATAGATGAACATTTATTTTTTTAATTAAAATAGCCGTTTGTTTGTGACCGTTTGTTTGTGACCGTTTGGGTGAGCGTTCGGGTGACCGTTATGTCCCTAAAACCAATCTGATCGGCATTCTGATCGGTCACCAGACCGATCAGGCCCAGACCGATCAGGCAGGAGCCTGATCGGTCACCAGACCGATCAGGATGCCATATCATACGCGATTAACGCGTTCAAACATCTGAACGCGTTCATCTACATCAGCGCTTAACGCGCTACCCACAATGGTTGTAACGAGGTCGGCTCGTTAATCGAGCGTTATAACGCTCGATTAACGAGCCGTTGTAGATGCTCTAAGAGTAGTATGTAATTATACAAATTAATAAAATTAATTAGAATTTGTAAACTATAAACTATATTTAAAAAAAAAATGACCAAAGACATTTAAAACTCTAAACTAAATTTTAAACAGTTATTGCACAGCTACACTAGAGAGTCTCAAAAGAAGCCAACTGAAATTATCCAGAAGCTCACGACCCAAACGACTACCCCATTGATCTATGGAGCATTTATTACATGCTAAACCTAGTGCTCATCAGTTGAGCCCGCAGTCTTTCTAGTGGGGGCGAAGCTTTATTTCGATATATCTTTTCCAAACAGCCCGGATATTGCCTTCCCAGGATCAGCCTGCTTGATGAGAGATTCTCCGACCAACACCTAGATGAAAGATAGGAAAATTTTATATTACGAAGCAAGTCGAAGCATTGAAGATATAACATCGAGACAACGTAAGTGTGGAGACTCACCACTCTAACCCCGGCATCATGTACATATGAAATATCCCGAGGAATAAACAACCCACTCTCTCCAACAATCTGGAGATAGATAGTAAGAGGAATCAATAGAATGAAGAAGAAACATATTCCATATTTTAATGCAGCGAAAGTTATTGTCACGAAATCCCCACTTATAGATCAAGAAACAACTCAGAATAATTAATCGTATGAGCACGATCATTATCAGAATATCGTATTGGAGTTAAGTCCCAAAAAATTTAGCATTCCGTAGAGAAAACAAACTGAACAGAGCTATATTTATGCTTAGTTTTTTAGTTAGCGACCAAATGATGAAAACCTCTCCTTCTAATCATTAAAGAAACTCAAAGAATTCAGTCCGCTCACGAAACTTCCAAAATTTTATCCTACATAAAGGGAGACGAAAACAATTCAAGAGCATTTGTTTGCTTGAAGAATTAATTAACATGACTTGCTCCTACATATTGGTATATTACACAAAATTTCAACAAAATATATTTTAGTAGACCAATCCCTGAATTATTATAATTAACATGTTGAGCAATAAACTAGCTGCAAAGAAATACCAAAATAATTTCGGGTTTATGTTCCAATCTACTACGACGTTAATATTCTCCTTCATGAGCATAAAATCCTGTGCATTCCAACTATTTGGAGCAAGTTATCGAGCATATCACATTAAACTTGGATCAAAACATTTAATCGGAAATCGTGTTAAAAAATTTGTACTAGAAACAATAATACAAATAAAGTAATGGTTCTATGGATTTAAAATTGAAATTTTATGTATTTCTCATAAACATTGTTGCCTTACTTGTATGCCTTTTTTCCTAACTAGTTCACCGCGCTCTCCCTCCAAAAGTTTCTTTGTGTTGGAAATATCCACCTCAAATGTTTCTGCAACAGAAACCAATTGGCAATAAGTAGAAAATCACGAGCCTGAGAAATACTGTTCGAAATGAATCAGATTCTTATTCTGAGATGTTAATACCAATATAACAGAAATGAGTCATACCAAGGTTACGGTTATTGATTCCAATAAGCTGAATTCCATCTATTTGCAAAACACGATCCATTTCCCTTTCATTATGCACCTACAATTTCAACAAGTTATTTAAAATTATAAGCTAAAAAAAACCTGTTTCGTGAATTGCTTTTCAAATTACAAGAATCACTTTTAGCTAGAGTCATTTTTTGTTGCTGGAAATTACTAATAAAGTTCCTCTAAGAGAGATTTGATGAAGCTTAAACAATCAAAAGGGCGGAAAGTCATGTGAAGAACAGTTAATCCTCAGAACAGGAGAATGAAAGAATTCCCATATGCAACGACATAATAAGTTATCCATTGAAGCCCATCATATACCTCAACAATTGCTGTTAAACCAAGTTCTCTGCAGATCATCGTCAAGTACATGATATCAACATCAGGTAGCACTGCAGCAATCAAAAGAATTGCATCTGCACCTTTGGAACGAGCATAGTAAATTTGCCAGGAATCAATGACAAATTCTTTGCACAGAAGAGGGCACTGCATTACTCAATACATTGAAGCCAAGAAATAAGTAATCTATCTAAGCCAATTTGACATTAAAGAAATGGCATTGTACAAACCTGAACTCCAGATTTACGCACAGCTTCAAGATTTTCGAAACTTCCCTATTTGATAAAAGATCGTTGAAAAGTCAATGAGATGAGCATGTTCAATAGGGATGCAATGTCTGAGATTAGATCACAACCATAATAATGTAGAACTTAGAACTCACCTGAAAATATTTTTTATCTGTCAAAATGCTTAGGCATGCTGCTCCATTTTTCTCATAAGCCTTAGCTATTTCAACCTGTCATTAACTTGCAGAGAATCAAATATAGTTCCACAACAGAGACAATATTAAGTCTGCTTGGAGAAGTCATTCTCCCAGACATAAACAACTGAATATTTACATTGTCTCTGGTGTAAATGAATTATGCTGGGAAAAATAATTAGTGTCAGATTACTTTGGTGTAATGCCTCATTGTTCAATCATTCATAAGCATGGGGGATAAGAGTAGCAGAAGAAGATAACTCACAGGATCAAAATCTTCGCGCAAGACACCTTTACTTGGTGAGGCCTTTTTAACCTCAGCTATAAGCGCAGGAAAACCAGTCCGCAAATAAGATTCTCTTAAAGCTCCAATAAAATCTCTAGCAGGAGGAGCATTCTTGATATCTTTCTTCAATGTTTCCAAAGGTATTGCTTGTTTATACTATAAGACAATGAGAATGTCATTACCATGATAAAGTCTCTACGGTACAAGCTTTTTCTAAAGAAAAATGATACACAACGTGAAAAAAGCAACGTGAAACTCAACGTGAAAGCTAATTGCACCAATCTTCGACGGGTTCACAGTGCCCTCCAGGTTATAGTTTTGTTCGGGATGGTGGCCGGAGGCCGCCGCCACTGTCCAAGCGGTAATCGGATGTGTATACGAAAAGTACCACGTCATTCACGTTGAATTTCATGTTGAAATTTCACGCTCTCTATCATAGCTCTTTTCTAAAATGCTAAAATACCTGCGCAACTTCGGCCTCCTTGTCCCATATAATATGTTGTAAAATATTATGAGGAGCATCCTCCTCGGTCGCTGTACCATTAGAAGCATGCCCAAGACAATAATGTCTTCTAATAGTGATTCCCTGCTTTGCAGCTATATAATTGAATGACTTTCCACATTCCCATTGTCTAACTTCATCAGCATTCATAAATTTCTCACTCTGATAAGTTAATATACCTTGTTCAGCAGTATTTCCCTGGAAAAAAAAATCTTAAAATTAGCAGATGCACCATACTAAAGATTCTCAAATTTCTAGTCAATCCATAGACTAGCCACTAGCGAGTAAGATTGCAGGCTTACTAATCACCAAGGCACTTAAGTGTTGCTCTCTAGTCCATCCAATGTGTATCAAATTAGAACAAAATAACAAGTTAATTCATAGATTAAGATACTTTACAAATGCTTCCCTTGAAATCAGTTTATTAATTATTAGCCTCAACTTGTAATTTTGCATCTGCCACTGTCCAATGCATGTATAACCCATACTATGAGGACTAGGCGTGGCTCAGATGAGGCCAACACATTGCAAAAAGGACAAGAAAAAATTTAATTAGTTATTTTTCATGCATTATAATTTTCATCTTGGGGTTCATGTCAATAGTTGCATCAGTCCCTCAAGACGAGTGCATTGGTTATGTAGAGAAAAAAGATTTCCTCTAGGAGAGATTCTTTTAGTGTCCATAGAGCACTGTTGAGGTTTTAGGGTATTTCTCCATCAAGATCGAGAAAAAAATTTAGAGAGACTAAGAATGCTCTTTTATATAACGAGTATTCAATATTTGTTTGTACATTTGCTTTCAAATCATTTAGCTTTGGATTCTCTCTTGGATGTAGGAATAGGTTGGAGTAACTTGTGTTCCTTTGATTATATTTGAGTTACAATGCTATTTTTAGATAAGTTTGTTCTTGATTATACACAGTGTATTTCTTCTATCACATGAGACAAAAATCCTTGACATTAACTAGAAGAGGAAAGATGTAGGCATTCCTGAATTTCTATAAGCAACATAAAAGAACCATCAGAAATGTTCTCACAACGACAACACTTCGATATCTGAGATTGAAAAGCAAGGAGAGAGTCAGCGCATGCCTATTGAATGCAAGGCATTTATAGTCAAAAAATTAGGTATGAATAAGCGTCCAATTTCACAACAGAGTTACAAGTTAAACCACATGCTATTTGCTACATGGCATTAAAATGCGAGCATCAAGGATATGCGTCCATTAGTTGAAATTTTTGCCAAAGACCAATTATAAGATCAAATCTATACTCAATCATGATTTATCCAGGATCACATTTATTACACCAAAATCAAAGGATCAAGGAAATGCCTCCGTTAATAGAAATGTTTGGATAGAAAAGTTTGCCAGAGATCTTTTTGGACAAGTAGTCATATAGATATTTATTGAAGTATAAGTTAGGCATTATTATAGCATCAAATATCTACCTAGTCATAATTTATTAGGCATCACATTTAAAGTTCTGTAATTCAAGTATCAAGAATATGCTTCCATTGATTGGAATGTTTGCCAAAGAACTTTTTGCACTATGGGGCATGTGGATTTTTGTCGGTGGATGAGTTAGACATTATTATAAGCATCAACTATACATAGCCAGTCTTAATCTATACATGATCACACCTAATGCACCATAATTCAAGTATCAAGGATATGCCTCCATTGGTTTAAATTTTTTCCACATACCATTTTGGACAAACAACAATAAATGTTTGTTGAAGCCAAAGTTAGCTGTGATTATAAACATCAAATATATTTATTTGACGTCACATTTAACGTACCATACCTTAAGTATCATGACTATGCTTCCAAAGGTTGAAATTTTTGTCACAACCCTTTTTTGGGGACTAGTATAAATAAGTGTTTGCCAGAGAATGAGCTAGATATGATTATAATAAGCATCAAATTGATATCTAATCATAATTATCCAGCATCCGACAAGTTCATATGATGATTAATTGTATCATTCAGTCTTTCAACAAAACCATCTACGTGCTAGTTGAACGTCGGACTCTAAAAGTCAAACCAATCCGACATATCAAACTAATCATCCTTGAAGTGAAAAGCCATCAAGATCTTCCTATGCAATGCTACACCAATGACTATCATAACCGTGCCTAAAGAAGTAATAAATGTTTGTTGAAGCCCAAGTTAGCTGCGATTATAAACATCAAATCTATTTATTTGACATCACATTTAATGTACCATACCTTAAGTATCATGACTATGCTTCCAAAGGTTGAAATTTTTGCCACAACCCATTTTTGGGGGACTAGTATAAATAAGTGTTTGCCAGAGGATGAGCTAGATATGATTATAATAAGCATCAAATTGATATCTAATCATGATTATCTAGCATCCGACAAGTTCATATGATGATTAATTGTATCGTTGAGTCTTTTAACAAAACCATCTACGTGCTAGTTGAACGTCGGACTCTAAAAGTCAAACCAATCCGACAAATCAAACTAATCATCCTTGAAGTGAAAAACCATCAAGATCTTCATATGCAACATTACACCAACGGCCATCATAACCGTGCCTAAAGAAGTAATAAATGTTTGTTGAAGCCTAAGTTAGCTGCGATTATAAACATCAAATCTATTTATTTGACATCACATTTAATGTACCATATCTTAAGTATCATGACTATGCTTCCAAAGGTTGAAATTTTTGCCACAACCCTTTTTTGGGGGACTAGTATAAATAAGTGTTTGCCAGAGAATGAGCTAGATATGATTATAATAAGCATCAAATTCATCAAATTGATATCTAATCATGATTTATCTAGCATCCGACAAGTTCATATGATGATTAATTGTATTGTCTAGTCTTTCAACAAAACCATCTATGCGCTAGTTGAACGCTGACTCAAATGTCAAACCAATCTGACAAACCAAACTAATCATCCTTGAAGTGATAAACCATCAAGATCTTCCTATACAACATTACACCAATGACTATCATAACCGTGTCTAAAGAAGTAGCTCTGGCACTAAAATCAGTAAAGTGTCCCACTAAATGAAGCAAATTACTAGAATCTCCCATTTAGGAATTGCAACAGACAAATTGAAGCAGATATAAATCCAATGGCGTTACCTAAAAAAGAAAAACTAGACAACCAGCACAATCTACCAACTGTAAGCCCAAATAAACAAGCATAAACTAAAAATTATAAATCGGGAACATATTCCAATTTCCAAATAAAAGCTAATGACAGAATGAACAACTCAAAGAGTGATCTTAATCTTTCCGATTCAGATTAGTAATAGCAAATCAAGAAAGCTAGGCAATAATAGGAGATAGGAGTCCGGTACACGAAGCTCCCACCAATATAGGCCCCAGGAAAAGGTAAGACCACATTAAATCTATTGGTCGCAGTTACCCAGCAAAGACTGTTTCGAACCAGTGATTACCACCAGGTCATATGGCAGCAAGTACCGTTGCCCCAACAAGGCTCCCCCTTCAAAGCTAGGCAATAATAAAGCAGCATAATCCCATTCCTCACTCGATATAACACTATAAGCACAATTCTCACCTCATCCCACCTCACGCAGCAGAGAGGAACCGGTGTTCGCCGGCCGGGGACGGCGAGCTGCATAAACCGGCGCTTAACAGAGGGATTGCGCTCGCGATTGACGTCGGGTGATTCGTAGCTCGGAGCCCAAACCTTCAACGAAGAGCCGGCGAGGAGACGCTCCATCTCTGCTTCGGACGGCAACTGGTAAGTTGGAGGGCCCTTTTAAAGAGCGAAACGGACGAGGCAATGGTCACCTCCGGTGAGATCACCGGGCTCACTAAACGAACAAAGCACGCGAGAACACTAGAGCGGGGGCAGGAGGCAAGCAAGCGGGCGACAAATGTCTAACAGGCTTGATGAGTTTACTGAAGTCGAAACGGAAAGTGAACAGGAATAAAAATGGAAGATAGTGATGAGAAAATAAAATGGTTTCGAAATTTAGGGATTTTTTTATATTTATCTAATTTCGGAAGATGAATTACAAGTATGAGAAGTTATACTACAATTATATATATATATATATATATATATATATATATATAGAATACAGATTACCATTTTTTTAATTATCCCTTACAATTTTACAACCATTAGAGTATATTTTATTATTTTCATCTTCAATCGTTACGAAATATTTTAATAATTGATATGGGTATCACGCGGGAATGGCAGTGTCTCGACAATTAAAATAATAATATTGATGATTAAAAGGTGAAGTAAACAATATTTAAAAAGAAAATAAAAAAGTTTCCTTACTTATCCATATAATTAAAAATCATTTTTTTCAAATTATCAAATAAGTCAATATCTAAAACACCCCTTTATACTTTATCTTAGAACAATTCGATCAAAATAATATATTTGAGTCGCTTTATTCAACATTATATTATTTTAAAATAAATTTAATTTAAACTTATCCACAAGGTGCTTTAGCTATTAAGTTTTGATTTTTTTGGCAAATATTTAAAATATTTTAATAACTTCGCAGCATCGGAGAGAGATGTTCTTAAAGAATAAAATACGCCGAAGTGCAGCTGTAAATCATATTTAGTTGGATGTCTTGGATTATAATCTTAATTTATCAGCCGCAAACATAGATTTTTATTTGGATGAAGAAATAAGAAAAGGATTAAAGAGAGAGTAATGTAAGAAGCTAGGAAAAGTGTACTTCAAGATTAGAATTTTCGGGACCTTCTTAATTTATCCAAAAAAAATGCGTGGTTCAGTTTTGTAACATTAAATGTTATATTACTTTAGATAAAAAAAAAAGCAAATTTAAATATGTATGGTAATTATATTTATTTATGAATATCAATTTTATACGCTTAGATCATAAAAAATAAGATAAACATTTCGTTCGCATGTTCCTCTCCTTTCCTTTCCTTTAATTCTTTATCGTCTAAAAGAATAAAAAGATAGTCAAGACACGAAACTTCCACTCTTACGTAGTCTAGAAGGAGAATCACATGCAGTCTTATTCTGCCTTATAAGAAACTATTTCTGACTTCATACAGAGACTATCAAATTACACATAGATAATTTTCCTATTATACCAAAGTTCCTTTTTATTTTAATTATACTATAATTTCTAGGAACGATGATAATACCCTTTAATCGGGTATTCACGAGTGTCGTGACTCATGTTTTTTTTTACAAGATTAACCCTCTTGGTCTTTGGGCACATCTACAAGTTCGAGTGCTGATTTTGGGGAATGTTTTTCACAAGATGTCCCTCTTGGTATTTGGGCACATCAATATCAAAAAAAAAATGATTAATCAAATTAGATAACGTCGAATTTGAGATTATCGATTCGATAATTTTTTTATTGATCATTAAAATAAATCGAAAAGTGTTTATGACGGATAATTCAGATCGAGAAACTCAACGTTCAATAATTATGCACCCCATTTAAAATAAATATTATAAAATTTATCATAATTAGGGATAAAATTTATCATAATTAGGGATCGAATGTGCACATCTATACGAGAAGATCATTCATTCAGTGGTGCCACTAATTGCTTCATCATGTGATTATATTGTTGCACACTTATCAGTAGGGTTCAATGAATCAAATGTCTCGACTTTACTTTGTTACCTTATTAAATAGGTTTGACCAACGCAAACTTTAACTCAACACTGGTTTACAGTTCCACTTGGTGGAAGAGATGGCCTAGAAAGAAGATGCAGATGAATATTGATCCCGCCCTAGTTCATGTATAATTCAGTCGGTCAATGTGGCACTTCGTAAAGATGGATCGCTTCTAAAAGGAGGTCGGACAGCTCCGTGCGGTGGGACATGAAACGGGATGGATCGTCACTAGCCCGGGTTCTACTTAGATCGGATGTCCTGATTGTATAGCTGGTCGGTTATAATCTTGAACTAGCCCCATCGGGGGCACCGAGTGTGCAACCTAACATCAATCGATCGACGTACTCCTTAATAATTCTGTCTTTCAGGGGACAAATTGGTCGGCCGATGTCTGAGTATCCCACGACTCGGCACGTCGCATATGTTTCGACCGGCGTGTCTTTGCCTCACAGCTTGGTGTTCCTTGAGATAGCCGATCGGTGCACTCGTTAAGTGCGCTTTGGCTCGGAAGTTGTCGCTATCCGCAGCAGTACCTACCCTCTGACACCGCGCAGATAAAGGTAGTACCAGAGTCGATGCACACCGGCTCGGGCCTGACACCACTCGTGTTCGAATCGTGAATATCTCACCGACATAGTACATTCCTGACAAGCTTTGATAATCCGTACCACAGCGCCCCCTGTGTATGTCAAGATAAGACGGCATCGGTCGGCGAGCTGACAGTAGTCCTTGCTTCTGTCCCCATATGAGATAAAAAGGGGGCAGAAGGGGGACAGACATTGTCAACTCCCCGGCTATTTAAGATTTTCCTTCCTTCACCTACATGTATGCGTAATATTTTTTAGCTACAGTCATTTCTTCCTTAGTTCCGTCTTTTCCATCGGATTCTAACTTGATCGTCGAGGGTCTTGACGAGAAACTCTCTCAGTGGGTTGCTAATGATCGTCTTTTTCGCAGGACAGACGCTTCTCACCCGAAGTCGTTTTCAGCATCATTGTGCGATACCATCATCCTTCTCCATTGACAAGCTTTTCTCGTCATTAGAATAGGCGTTCCTCGACCGAAGTCATTTTCAGCATCATGGCGCGATATCACTATCCTTCTCTATCGACAAGCTGTCCTCGTCATTAGGTTAAAGAGTCCACCTCACTCTCAAATACTAAGAAGAGATGGAAGCTTTTCTTTTAGCAATTAAAAGGTAGAAGAAAAAAAAATGATTAACGAGGTTTTTTCAATCAACCTCGGGCGATCGCCCCGGCCACACGGAAGTTTCCCACCGGTCACCAGGGTAAATCCGGAAGCGCTCGCAGTGGGCGGTCTAGAAGCCCAGCGTCCCAGGGTTCGCGCCCCATTTGGAAGAAAAATTCCTGTAAATGCGCCGTAGTTGGGGATCGAATCATGAATATCTGGGATAGCGACTAGTCACTTTACCGTTGCATCATAATCCCGGTGGCAATTAAAAGGTAGAAGAGATGCATAATCCATATCCGCATTAACCAATTGATAAGAATATTAGGTGCTATCGTGTACTTTTTAAAGAAACTTATCTAAGCTACCATAATAAACTCTATTAAAAAAATTACATTTTCAGGGAAACTAAAACTAAGACTTGCCTTTAAAAAAATTATATTTTCAGTGAAACTAAAACTAAGACTTTAGTGTCAAAAAAGAAATACGAGAGAAGAAAGCTTTGAGAATTTTTGTATATCTTATCATCGAAGTATTACAAAATATTTATAGAACTATTACAAGTAATTATTAATTATGATTGATTCTAACTATGAAAGATATATAATAAAGTCTAATTAATTAATTTACATGAAAATAATTAAGGATAGAATCAAGATGATTAATTGCAAAATCAATTATTGAAAGTAATATCAATCAATGAATCATTTAATGAAATATTTCTTTAATACTCTCTCTCAAGTTGTAACATGAATGTCAAGAACGCTCAACTTGCCAACAAGTGTATGAAACCTAGTTTTTCCCAAGGCCTTGGTAAATATATCCACAATTTGATGTTCACTTGATAGATAAGCCGTTTTGATTTTTCCTTTGCCAATCAATATCTTCACGGATTAAATGACAGTCAATTTCGATATGCTTTGTTCTTTCCTGAAAAACTAGATTAGCGGCAATGTGCATGACTACCTAATTGTCGTAGTATAGAGTCACTAGCTAGGGATGAATAATACGTAAATCTCGTAATAAATATTTTAGCCAAGTTATCTCACAAGCAACTGATGTCATAGATCTATACTCTGCTTCGACTGAAGATCTAGATACGATTATTTGCTTCTTGCTTTTTCAAGAAATAAGAGTCTTTCCAAGAAAACACAATAAACAGTCACTGATCGACGTGTAGTAACGTCTCTGACCCAATCCTCGTCACAATAACTATTAAATATGACAACTCAGAAATCCGGCTGAGAAAATTTTTCGAGAGTGTTAGAGATTTCAGAATCTTTGATCGAAGTTTGGCAAGGTTAGAGGGTCTAACTCCAAACTTGGAGGGGGGGGGGGTTTATTGATTAAAGACTAATTTAGGAGGGTTTAGTTGACCGAAACTCTAGGGGCTGGTTTGCTTAAAACCCTAAGCATAAGGGTGTTGTTCGAATATGCCGAACTTGAAGGGCCTTTTTGCAAGATGGCTTTACCTTAAATCCCTTCGTCTTCCTTCGCTTCTTCATGTCGAAACCACACGATCCCCAATTCTTCCTTCTTCTTCTCCTCTTCTTCGCAACTTGTCGCCGAGAGCCCCGTTTCTTCCGATTACGCGAGTGCCAAGGTTCTCCTCTGCGGTCGAGCCGATGCCGAGGGCTGTGCCTTTCGTCTTCTCCTTCTTCTTCCTCTTTCCTCCTCGGCGCAAACCTTCCCTCGATATCACTCCTCGACCTTTCCCCGCATTTGAGACCGGCTGTGCCGGGCGTGTTCCGACGATCTAGATTGCGCCACCAGGTTCTTCCATGAGATTTGGTTTCTGCGTCCTCGAACCGATCTGCCGTTCTCTGCGTGATTGCTGCGCCCCATCTTCTGTGAGGGAGACAGATCTGAATTGAGGAGCAAGATTTGGTCGATCAGGAGTAAGTCGTGGTGGGCTCGATTGGCCTCTTTGATCTCGGGCTGTGACGGCTGCCGAAGGCGAGGAAGTTCACCAGAGATGTTGGGCTGAGAGATCGGAGCAAGGGAGGACGATCCTCGCACGTGTGCGTTAAGAGGTAAGGTTGATGCGATTCATACTATGATCTCCGATTGTGTTCTTGCGTCTGTTGAAGATTTGTGTCTCTATATGGAAATGGGAATAGGTTATGGACTTGCTATTTGATCTAGCTCTAAAGATGAACTGAGAATTAGATTGATTGGTTTCCATTTTAGTTTTCTTTGAGCTGTAGAATTGAGAGGTTCTTTATTAAAGTCCTATTTTTGGATATGTTCTTGATTAGATTAGCTCTGTTCTTTAGAATTATTAATTTGGTTGCTCCATCCTTTGCCGTGTGAAGATGGAATGTTGCAGTGGAGTTGTGTTTTGTATCATGGACTGCTTCTTATTTGTTAGGTGATCATAGTGTTTGAGGTTGCCATGAGCAGAGTTTTGGAAGTGAATGTGGGTTTTGCTTGGGATAGCAATCTGATTTTTGTTTTTTTTGTATGGATTCTGTTCAAGAAGGTGCTTGGAGCTCAATGAATCCATGCATGATGTCGTGAGTTGGGCTTGAATGGGATATATGCTTGTATTTTGGAAATGTGGTGGTAGTTTGGAGATCTGAGCATGTATATTAGGAATTTAACATTTAATTAGGATTAATTAAATAGTTACAATAATTATGATTAATCTTAATTAAATTAGATGATTCGTTTAGTTAAGTATCGTACGGGGTTGTAGCTAAATGATTGTGTTCTTTGATGTAGAACATTGACTTGATTCACTCGTCGCGAATATTATTTTGGACAGGAGGTCCTCTACGCGCATGAATTTCTTTTTATTGAGGCGAGTACCTTTGACTTAATTTTATTATATATAGTCAAACTCTTATGCATAGTTCGATATGGATAGCAGTAGGGATCAAGTTATTTTTTGTTCTTGTACGATTTCATTTGATACTTGTTATTTGATTATGTTTACTACTTTACTATTTCATATTATTGTGTGTATTGGATTACGGACGACACACTTTGTACCTCACACTAAGATTATGATATGGTGCATGATTAATTTTGAAATTCGGAACATATAATTGTCAACAGTTAAATTATTACATAATTCCATGGATCCAACATATTTGATCTGTGCATGCCCGCCATTTCGTAATTGCACGGTGGAATATTTAGCAACCACTTCAATTGCAGTAGGTCGATTCTTCGACACATGATCAGTAGCACCACTATCTAGTATTCATATACTATTTGTTAAGGTAGAGTTATTACCTGAGGTATTGACAAGGGGTTCGTTGTTACCATTTGCATTGTGAAGAAGTGCTATGATTTGATCATATTCCTGGGCAGTGAGTTGTTTGGTTTCCACATTGGAGACAACTAGAAATTTAATATCTTTCTTTCTCTTCGATTTGACATCTTTGTCATGATAGCGATGTTCGGACGGGAACCCGTGAATGTAGAAACATCGATCAATAGTGTGGTCATCCCTATTGTAGCGAGAGCATTAAAGTTGTTTGTTGCTAATGGTCGATCAATGGGACTCAACTTCTTTGACTTGTCAACCCCGATTATGCACCTTTTGCTGAGCAAAATTTGTAGTATATCTAGTAACATCTCGATTGGTGGCAACCTCATTTTGTCTCTCATGTTGTTGTACAAGGGCATGGACTTTGCGGGTATCAGGTAGGGGATTCATCAAGATTATTGAACCACAGATGATAAAAAAAGAATCATTTAATCCCATGAGGAATTGTATGACTCTTTCCTTCTCTTCTCTTTCGACAAGGGCATTAACACCTCCGCAAGTACAAGCAATCGGATCACGATAAGTAGCCAATTCATCCCATAGAGCCTTCAATTTGGTGTAGTAAATCGACACAGGTTGATGCCCTTGTCGGTGCTTTACGATTTCGCAACGAATTTCATAAATACGAGCATCATTCCCTTGTAAAAATCTATCATGTAGATCATTCCAAACATTGAATGCAGTTTCCGAATAAATAATACTCTCGACAATATCGAGTTGAATGATGTTGAGGATCCATGATAATACCATATGATTGCAACGTTCCATGTTGGAAACTCGCTATCTCTTGTTGCTGGTGCTTTGATTATCCCATTGATGAATCCAATTTTGTTTTTAGCACTCAATGTTATTCGTATTGCACGACTCTATTTCCTGTAGTTATTCCCATCTTGGAGACGAGAGCCAAACGAGGATGATCGAATTGTTGTAAAGTGAGTGCATCCGATTGATTTGATCTATTCTTCGACTTCTTGCTTTGATCTCTCATTGCAATGGAAATAATCTCTTATCATCGAAGTATTACAAAATATTTATAGAGCTATTACAAAGTAATCATTAATTATGATTGATTCTATCTATGAGAGATAACGAAAACTAATTAATTATTTACATTGAAGAAGAGAAAATAATTAAAGATGGAATCAAGATCATTAATTACAAAATCAATTAATAAAAAAATATCAGTCAATGTATCGTTCAATGAAATATTCCTTTAATACGTAGCCTTTCCATACAAAATTCTATATAGAATCCTAGCCTGAGCCGAACACTTACACCTGTGTAACAAAGTAGGCGTTGGAACAACTCATGACAACCCGTGTCCGATCCGATACAATCCATAAACAGACAATCAGACCCACCCAATGCTCAGCTCGGGATAATCAGACCCAAGTTGTAGCTGATCAGATCGACTCTTTGTTTTTTTAGCACTACTGTATCAAACAATAAATAACAAGACACTTGACCCAATTCTGAGAGCTTTAGACTAGTCATATCCAGAACGCAGCAATATGGCTTATTGATTCAACATGGAAAGACTCAATCGAAGTTATGATATATACTTTAAATTGTTTCAGCCAAATTGTTCCTTATGATAGTTTAAAATTTGATCAAGTTTAAATTTCTGATATCTTTTTCTTTCATTATACTCCTTATCCTGCACAAAAGCACCGTTTCAGTAAAGAGACAATATTCCATGATATAAGTGGAAGACAAACTATAGTTATAAAGCAAACAACTTTTACACAATTTAAAAACAGTATTCATCCATATAGTTCTACAAAATTATTGAAAACATGAAATGCAAATAAATAAATAAATAAATAAATGCACATCTTATCATCTAAATCATCTGGTCACAGTAGCTAACAATCTAATGAGGGAATATGCGAAAGCAGAAAAGAACATACAACTAGTGAACTCTCATATATTCCTCGTGAAAAGCTCAAATTGTGAACAAATTTGGTAATGATTCTTTCAGTTCCTAACTTTGGTAGCTAATGTTTATATTCACCATGTAGGGCACCAATTGTGAAATATAAGAAATATCACATTGCATACATATATACAAATAAGAATACTTACAAGCATTGAAGAGATTTGGCAACCATAAGCCTGGTGAATGGCATGCTTTCTAGAATGAAGCAGATAATTGGATTTCGTTTGAAGAGGAAGGCAGCATAAATGTGAAATGGATATTTTGATTTGCCTCCAAGCAACATGTGCTACACGGATCTCACCAGTGTTATTTAAAAACATGAAATATAAAGAAACTATAGAGTAAGAAATAGGTTACATGACTAGCATACAAATAAGTTTAAGTTCAGACTAACATTCGCAGTTAACTTTTTTCCAACAGAGAAAATGAGAAAGGCTTCAAGTATCTGTAATACTTCTTCAGTTCTAGCTTGAAAGAACCTTTTACCACAATTTTGCAGGAATGATAACTAGACTCAAACCCATTTTTAGTTAATTAAGATAGCTAGGAAGTACCCAAACTGTGAATGAAGTTAGCTTGTTTTGAATCAAACGTCTCTAGTTTGTACAAGGAGAGGTTGCACGATCAGGAGGATAATAAAGATAGATTTATATACAAGAATATTCTGCATTTCATCTATTTGAGCTGCTATTCTAGATAAACAAAGATAAAGGAAACAATACCATAAAATCGTTATTGTAAAGTTGCGATTGTGCAAAAAAAATAAAATAAATAGAGGTAAATTGAACAAAAAGACATTTTTAGACCTATCACAGCACAATCATACAAGAAACCGAATAAACACACCCCAAAGACTATAAGTGCCTAATTACAGCTTACACGATTTGAACTTCTATTCCAAGTAAACTAAGACCGAGGAAAGAAACTAGAACGATTTAAGAAAGTTGCGATCCTGCAAGCAAACAAAATTTTTTTTTGCATCAAACACAGCTAATTTTGCATCTATCGCAGCAGCACATTCATATCAGAATACCAATAAATACGATCGCGAATGAAACAGCGGGATATCCATGCACACAATTTGCCACGAGGCATGAGTTAGGACAATGTTACATGGCTAGAATCTGGCAACTAGAATAGATTTTTTTTCATATTTTTTTCATCATATTAGATTTTTTACCAAAAAAATGTTTTAATTAAAAATATATATTAAAATAATAATGGTTTTATGCTCGTTATCCCAACCATTGTTAAAGAGAAAAATTCTTTCTGAAAGACAATGGTTTGAAAAATCATTGTAAAATCTGTTGTTATTTATAGAAACTATTGCGTTAAAGATAACAAATAGTAAAATTCTTCTTAGGTATGGCCGCATCAAATTCCAAACAACACTATAGAGTATAAATAAAACGATCATAATTTTTTACTCGGTTGGAGTCAGGGTTGTTCCATCCATCAAAATGAAGAGGATTTCAAGATCTACGACTTTTCTTCATATATCAATCTATGAAACTCATGCCTTAGGAAGGCCGTGTCTCGAGGCACACCTAGCTACACTATGGATTGATTTTGACACCGACATAACTTTTACTCGGTAGGAGTAACGGGTCGTACCACCCATCAAACTGAAGAGGACTTCAGATCTATAAATTTGGTTAGACACAAAAGTTTAAGTTAATAAAATTTTTTCGTTTAGTCGTCTTTTTGGATTATAGGGTTTAAGTTAAAAAAAATTATATGTTAATGATATATTATATGTATTTAGAATTTATGAGAGGATGTTGATTTTTTTTTTAAAATAACAAACTGAGATGCCTCTTATTTTTTTTTAAAATCCAAATCTGTCGTGCAGCATTCTGCATTCTGCAGTGGACAGTGGACGGTTTGTAATATATATATATATATATATATATATATATATAAAATGTGAATTGATTATGGAAAAATTTGAGAAAACTCCCTAACATCAAAGTGGGCTTTGCATGCACTCCCCAACCAAAAATGTCTTTGCATGCACTTCCTGATAGGATTGACAAGACAGTTTTGTGTGTTATTTTTTTTATCAGTATAAAAGAGTAAAAATTCAGTATAAATCGTAAAGATTTGAGTATAAATTGTTTGAGATTGAGTACTAATTTAAGAAATTTGAGTATTATTTGAAAAAATTTGAGTATACATTATTTCAGTATATAGTAAAAATTTCAGTATAATTATCAAAATTTAAGTATGAATTGATTTAGATTGAGTATTATTTAAAAAAAATTGAGTATAAAATTTAGAAATTTGAGTATGTGAGGTTGCATCCACCACATCAAGATTTTCACATGAGGGGTCGTCGAAATTTTATACTCAAATTTCTTAAATTAGTACTCAATCTCAAATAATTTATACTCAAATCTTTATAATGTATACTGAGTTTTCACTCTTTTATACTCACGACATCAAGATTTTTTACATGAGGGGTCACCGAAACTTTGTACTCAATTTTCTTAAATTAGTACTCAATCTCAAATAATTTATACTCAAATCTTTACAATGTATACTGAGTTTTCAATTTTTTATACTCAATCTATTAGGGAGTGAATGCAAAAAATTTATTAAGTGGGGAGTGCATACAAAGGCCAATTTGAGATCGGGGAGTTTTCACCAATTAACACATTGATTATTATGTTCCTCGTTCGAAGAACATTAGAAATTAAAAAATCGTGAGAACTAGCCGTTGCGTAGGATTCCACGGAAACGGCTATTTATTTATATACTCGTCCACTAAAACTCTGGTTTTTATTTCTCTTTCTCATTCCTGCTTCCATTCTCTAGCTGAAACGGAGGAGAATCACCTCGCCTACGGCTCATAACATCAAGGATCACCGGCGCCGTCCCCTACTCTGGCAGGTTAGCCCTTGCTATCCCACTTTCTATCTTCCCCTGAAACCCTAGATCTTGATGCATCCCAGAGAAATCCTTCTCTGAAGCTCTACTCCATTCCTCTAAGTGCGCAGCCCAGACCTGGCCCTCTTCGTTTCCATCCTGAGCAGCTCCCAGACTCCCCTTCCCGATGCTCCGCCCATGCCCTCTGATCAGAAACAGCGAAGAGGCAGGGGACCCTGATCGTGCATCCTGATTTTAGTAACGCCTCCACCCCTACCTACATGATGTTATGGAGTCGCTGTGCAATCTTCCTCCCTTTGTTGTCTTTACCATTTGCTGATATTTTTCTATCAATAATTAGAATGGTTGTAAATAACGAGATCAATGCATTGAACACTCACAGTGATCGATGCATGAGAGATCTTGATCTTTTCCTTGTTGTAGCGATAATCGAACAACTCTCCGGACTACTCATACTAAGAAGAGCGATCGCAGGTCTGGATCAGTACATTAAGCTCACACTAAAATTCTAGGTCGTCTACCATTGAACTAATTAATATTTCCTTAGCAATGAAGTCCTTTTTCTTCTATACCTTATAGACATTAAGATCACGTTTGTGCTTAGTTGTACAATTATCAATAGATTCTTCCGTGAACTGATTCACAACCTCTAGAACTTTTTATTCCTCAAGAACATATTGTATCTTGAGATGTCATATTTTATAGTTATCCTCATATAATTTCTCTCCCTTATTGAATTCAGCTATGATGTTCTTTATCATAAATAAACATATTATTCAGTAATTCATTGTATTTCACATGTATATAATTTATGATTGACTCAATGTAAATTTGTGTTGGTTTATGAAATCAAATGGTAACTACGTTTTCACTCATCATTCGTATGATTCAATCTAATTAATATTGATTAATTTTATTATATACATCCCATCACAAATGAACTAATCATTTAAATAAGCTAATCATTTTCAAGGTAGTTAATACATAACATAACTTTTTCATTAAATAATACATTGTTCGTATATAACAACAGTTTCTACTATATTATTTTCATAAAATAAATGAGCTTATATTGTTTATACATAATGACAGTAATAATAACAATACTCTAATAAGCTAGATAAACTAATACTATTTCCACTAAGAAAAACACTAGAGTAGTAGTCTTTACTATCTCGTTCATCCCGGACTCTATTAAAACAATCTCAAATTGCCCAGTTTCAAGATATTCGACAGATTCTTCAGAGGATTCTCTTCTGGATCCTCCTTAGAGTCTTCAAAATCCTCTTCTGATTCTTCAGAATCATTCTCAGAATCTTCTAAATCCTTCTTTGAATCTTCTAGATCCTCTTTCAGAAACTCGTGACGAAGTAGCTCCACACATAACTGTGGAGGCAATCGGCCCAAGAATGATCGGGAAGATCATGGTTTTGATGTGTGTGCCAATAAATTTAAGGTTAGGGTATTGGTTGTATTTGATATGTGTGATTAAGTTTGCAGGACTTGGAGAATTACACTTGGGAAACATATCCGAGGAACGAGAGCCGAGGGAGGAGAGCTCCAAGGGCAAGCCGGGAAGTGAACTTCAAGGGCACACGTGAAGGGTGGCATGGAGGCAAGCCGAGGGAAGGCTTGTGTGCGCATCCGAGGGACGATAGCCAGAAGAAGATGACTTCAAGGGGCGAGCCAAGGGAGCATACCTGAAGGCGTACGTGAAGGAGAGTGTTTTGAGAGGTTGTAAGTGAGTTGAGAGGCAGGGCAGTCGACTGGCCAGAGGGCAGTCGACTGCCAAAACTCACAGAGAGTTTACAGCCTCAGACCAGTCGATTGCCCAGGGGCAGTCGACTGGTAACCCCGAAAAACTAGCCGTTGGCTAGCATTTAAAGCTAGACCAGTCGACTGCTTGGCAGTCGACTGATGCGGGGCTAGACAGCTTGCGAAGCTGTCTTGTTCTCTTATTTAAAGGGGACTTTTAGGCACGAGGTAGTTACTGTTCTCCACGGTACCGAAGTGCTGTTAGTGCTCCATTCGATCTACTCTTCCTCTAGTCTTCATCGTGATCTTGTAAAGAGGAAGAAGATAACGTGTGTAAAGGTTTCTCCACCTTTGAAGGAGAATTTCATAGTGGAGAGTGTGCAATCGTGTGGATCCTTGGATTAGTCACCCGTTGGGTGGATACCAAGTAAAAGTACTGTGAGTTAGCATTTGATCTTATTGTTTTCTTTATATTTTATATTGTGCTAACCCTATTGTAGAGAAAAGTCGAGCCATCGATCTTAACAATAACTTAGTATATGAGATGCGCCCTTCATAACGCCCCCATGTGTAGTGTGTAACTACCTTGGGACCCCTTGCAACGATCAAATTAATGCTCCGATCCTGTAGTTATCCAGGATTGGAAACTCTTCCTGCTCGAATTTCTAGAACAGTTAATCTAGCTGTCCAATATATCCTTGGATTCCAAGATTTGGGTTATAATCTATCTCCTCAATATGCTCTCTCAGGTCATTGCGTCGCATATCACGATGACCCATCGTGATAGTCATTCTTGACATATGAGATTGAAAAATAATATTGTCAGTATAAAACCAACAAATCAGTCACAAATCTAGTTTATTTTAATTTACATATATGCATAGAACAAGTACACAAACACAATAAGAAAAATAAATTTTCTTTATTTGAGGAGCTCCAATTGACTAATACACTTGATTGGTCGATTTAGAAATTAGATCTTAAGTATTAGTTTATTCCTTTGTCCTCATTAGAACTGTTTTAATTAGGATGTCCTGATGTTATTGTGTTATTCTAAGCCCATTTAATTTAAACTTGAACCTATTGATCAAACCAATCATACCTATTTTGGTTTGGACCAAACTAGTATGGTTAAACCAACCATGAACCAGACCAGGTTCGATTGGACCAAACTGGTCTAGTTAAATCAAAAAATGATTTAAACCAAATCGAGGTCTAATTGGACCAAACTAATATGGTTAAACCAACCAATGATTTGAACCAGAACATGATCTGATTGAACCAAACTAGGTCTGATCTAATTCAAACCAATTTGGTTTGATTCAATCTGATCTAATTTATTTACCAATTTGGATGTTCCGCCATCATACATTATTTTGCCAACGTCCCTTCCCCTTCCTCTTCCAACCCATTCATCTTCTTCTCTTATATATGCGTCCAAGCTAATCTAAAGGAGAAAATCATTGCAAGAGCAAGAGGTGAGAACAAGAGATTCGTCTCGTTACAGCAGGGATTTGGTTCATGGAATTACCGAGAAGTTTCGTCACCGCAACCTTCTGGTCGACGGCGAGTTCTCTAGTTTCTTCTCCAAGATCATTATGAGTGTTTAGACTTATAGAATTTGTTTCTGTAGTTGATGCTTTAGAATAGCAACAACGATATCAGAGCACGGTTCGGAGAAGAAGAATCAAGTAATCGCAATTCGCAATTTTTTGAAGAAAATCGTGAGCCTGCGACTTTCACACGCCGACGTCACTGCATCGCTAGCAAAGACGCATCGCGGTGGTATGTCGGCGATGACATCTCGGTGGCCAGCGCCATGCTTGTGGCCGGCGAGCACCGACGATTATTGTGGTCGGCGATTTCGGGTTCGTCACGCCAGAGAGTTAAAAATCAATTAAAAAAGAGTTTAATCGATTACTTAATTGATTAAAACAAGTGTAATCGATTACAAAGAAAAATTGAATTGATTAAAACAAGAGGTAATCCGTTCAATCAAAAAATTTAATCGATTGGTGATGCATTTTTATAAATCAGAAAATGAAAAGTGAAAACTATTTCCCACATGAAGGAAAAAAAGGATTAATTTTTTTCTTCTTCTTTTGAAGCGGAATCAGACCTTAGTCTGGTTTAAACTATTTATTGATTTAACCAAATCGGATTGGTCCAATTAGACCCTAGTCTGGTTTATATCATTGGTTGATTTAACCTGATCAATTTGACCCAATCACACCAAACCATTGGTTGGTTTAACCATATCAATTTGGTCTAAATTAAAACCGATCTAATTGATTTAATCAATAGGACCGAGTTTAAATTAAATGGGCTTAGATTAAACAATAACAAGAAGACATCTTAATTAGATTAGTTCTAATGAGAACAATGAAATAAGCCGGCACATGAGATTTAATTTCCAAATCGGCTAGTCCAGTGTGTTAGTTAACTGGAGCTCCTTAAATAAAAAAAATTTTTTTTTTATTTTGCTTGTGTACTTATTCTATGCATATATGTAAACTAATTTTGTTATTGGTTTGTCAGTTTTGTACTGATAATATTATTTTTCAATTCTAGATATCAAGAATGATTACCACCCATCGTAATGTGCGACGCATGAACTGAGGGAGTAGATTAAGAAGATAGACTATAACCCAGGTTTCAAAATCTAGTGGCACATTGTGCGGTTAGATCGACTGTTCTAGAAACTCGAGAAGGAAGAGTTTCCAATCCTGGATAATTACAGGATCGGAGCATTGATTTGATCGTTGCCAAGGGGTCCTAAGGTTGCACACTATATATGGGGACGTTATGAAGGGTGCATCTCATATACTGAGTTGTGTGTGGAGCTACTTTTCCATGAGTTTCCAGAAGAGGCTCTAGGAAATTCTAAGGATTCAGAAGATTTTGAAGATGATCTTGAAAAATCAAAAGAGGATTCTGAAGATTATGAGGAGGATCCAAAAGAGGATTCTGAAGATTATGAGGAGGATCCAAAAGAGGATTCTGAACTATCTGAGGAGGATCCAAAAGAGGATTCTCTCAAGAATCTGTGGAGATGAACAAGATAGTAAAGACTACTGCTCTAGTATTTTTCTTAGTGGGAATAGTGTTAGCTTATTTAGTTATTATGTATGAACAGTATACACTCATTTAGTTTATGAAAATAATGTAGTAGAAACTGTTGTTATGTACTATTGTTATATTTAATGAAAAAGTTATGTTATGTGTTAACTACCTCGAAAATAATTAGTTTATTTAAATAATTAGTTCATTTTTATGGGATGTATGTAATAGAATTGATCAATGTTGATTAGATTGAATCATATGAATGATGAGTGAAACATAGTTACCACTTGATTTTGTAAACCAACTCAAATTTACATTGAGTTAATCATAATTATATATATATGAAATACACTGAATTATTGAATAATATGTTTATTTATGATAGATCATGACAACTAAGAACATTATAGCTGAACTTAATAAGGGAGATAAACTATATGAGGATAACTATAAAATATAGCATCTCAAATTACAATATGTTTTTGAGGAATAAAAAATTTTAGAGGTTGTGAATCAGTTCATGGAAGAATTTGCTGATGATTCTACAACACAACACAAATGCCTTTGCCTATAAGGTATGGAAGAAAAAGAACTCCACTGGCAAGGGAATATTAATTAGTTCAATGGTAGACGACCTGGTATTTGAGTATGAGTCTGTACCATCAGCTCAGGCTATTTGGGTAGCCCTGGGAGAGAAATACAGTGGAATTAGTTTGAGCAAGCATCGTCAACTGACAATCAAGTTTAACAGTTATAAAAAGCACCCGAATGTTACCGTAACCCAACATCTGAGGGAAATGAGGAATATGATCTGGGAGCTTAAGGTTGTTGGTCATGAGTGACTAATGAACAACAGTTCAAGTAGTTATTCATTCCCTTCCTGATTCTTGGAAAACGATGAAACAGAACCTTACTCACGGTGAAAGTATTAAGACTTTTATTAATGTCTCACACCATATTGAACCGAAGGCAGAGAGAATAGAATTTGTAAGGATTTCTGGACAAGCTTTTATAGTTGAAGGTTCTAAATCCAAGAATAATAAAAGATGATTCAAGAAAGGAAAAAATACGGGAAAATAAGTTGGTGTTGCTGCTGTACAACACTCAATCAAGAAAAAAGAAAGAAGTATGAAAAGAAACCTAAAAGCAAGTTGATTTACTATAACTGTGGCCCTGTGATCAGCTGCTTACGTTCATGATAAAACTCATAAATATGGAAAATTAGGGCCCAAAGGCTGAAAGTCTATTTTTGTAAAATATTCTGATACCTTTAAGGGTTATGTTTTTATTGGCGAGCAATAAGATGGAACCATCTTTGAAATAGAGTAAAAAATGCTACTTTTTTTGAAACTGAGTTCCCAATAAGAAGTGAAGTTGATAAGACAATTCCATTATTTGCGATAGAGGAGGAGGATAATATTTCTTTATCAACAAATCAGGTATCACAAGAGATGTCTAAACCTATAGTGTGAGTGAATTGCCGATGAAGTAGTCAGTTTCTTAACAGTCTAACTTACGAAGAAGTAGTCGTCAGATTATTCCTCGGAGGAGGTTTGACATTGAGAATGAGGTATTAATATTTTCCCAGTTGACGATGAGAAATCTCGGATGATTGAGAAAGCATTGAGATGCTCAGTGAGAGAGAAATGAAAAGTTGCAATGGATGAGGAAATAAAGTCTATGAGAAAGAATCAAGTTTGAGATTTCGTCAATCTTCCTCCGGGTCGAAGGGGCTATTGGGAATAAGTGGATTCTCAAAATTAAGAGGAAAGCGGATGGGTCGATTAATCGATACAAAGCTAGTATAGTTGCAAAAGGATATATGGAGGGTATTGATTTTGAAAAGATATTCTCTCCTGTTATGATATTTGTGTCAATACGTGTTATCCTAGCTATAGTAGCACATTTTAACTTGGAATTATATCAGATGGATGTAAAAACGACTTTCCTTAATAGTAATCTTGACGAAGAAATCTATATGACATAACCAGAAGATTACATTGCTGAAGGCCAAGAGAATAGAGTATGCAGACTTAAAAAGTCTATGTATAGGCTAAAGTAAACATTAAGACAATGGAACATAAGATTTAATAAAGTTATTTTATCTTATGGTTTTGAAATCATCAATAAGGATCATTGTGTTTATCTAAGAAAAGAAAAAGAAAAGTTTGTCATTGTTAAAGAATTCCTCTTATCAAATATTACAAGATATAAACCTTATTTATATACAAAGTTAGGACTTATTCTAAGAAATAATTAGAACTTTATTCTAGGAAATAAATCATGATTCTATTCTAAGGACGAATTTGTATTTTAGGTAAAATACAAATTAGAATACATCAAATTATCCCTAGCTATATTTATAATATTCTAACACTCCCCCTCAAACAGGAGAATATAAATCATATGTACCCAGCTTTTTACATATGTAGTTAATTCGGAGCTCTCTAAGTGACTTAGTGAATATATTTGCTAGTTGATTATGTGAGTTGACATAAGTAATAGATATTTCTCCAGATACAATTTTCTTCTGACAAAGTGTTAGTCGACTTCAATATGTTTTGTCCTCTCATGAAAAACCGGATTTGAGGCGATATACATGGCGGTTTGGTTGTTACATATAAGTGACATTTGTATAATATCTCCAAATCTTAGTTTCTGAAGCAACTGTTTGAGTCATATAAGCTCTTGATTGGCTATGGTCATAGCTCGATACTCTGCCTCTGCACTGGATCTTGCTATAATATTCTCCTTTTTACTTTTCCAAGAAACAAGATTATTTCCGGCAAATATACAAAATCCAGAAGTAGATCTCTTATCAGTGGGAGAACCTGCCCAATCTGCATCAGAATACCCTACGACTCGAGTATGTCCTTTGTCTCCGTACAAAAGACCCTTTCATGGAGCGTCTCTGATATATCGAATAATGCGGATCGCAACATTCCAATGTTTCTTGCATGGAGAGTTGAGAAACTAACTTATTACACTTATTGCAAATGAAATGTCTGGACAAGTAACAGTAAGATAGTTTAGTTTCCCTACTAATTGTTTGTATCGTTCAGGATCTGGAAGAGACTCCCCCTGATTTGGCAGGAGCTTGACATTAGGATCCATGGGGTTGTCAACTGTCTTTGAGTTTAACATTCCTTTTTCTTCCAAAATATCGATTGCGTACTTCCTTTGGGATATTATGATTCCATCTTTAGACTGTGCTACTTCTATCCCCAAGAAATATTTGAGTTTGCCGAGATCCTTTGTCTGGAAATGTTTCAAAAGTTGTTATTTCATCTGTGAAATCCCGAGATGATCACTACCCTTGAATATCATCAACATAAACTACTAAGTAGATACAACCAGTAGATGAGTGGCGATAAAAGACAGAATGGTCAGTTTCGCTCCGAGTCATACCAAACTGTTGAATTACAGTACTAAATCTACTGAACCATGCTCTAGGTGATTGCTTGAAGCCATATAAAGATTTCCGCAGGCGACATACAAGACCAGAAGACTCCCCCCCCAGCAATAAAACACGGAGGTTGCTCCATGTAGACTTCCTCGAGCAGCCCACCATGTAAGAAAGCATTTTTGATGTCCAACTGATAAAGAGATCAATGTCGAATCACAGCAATGGACAGGAATAGGTCCACAAAGGACATCTTGGCAAAAGAAAAAAAAGTGTCCCCATAATTCATTATGAAGATCTGAGTATAACTCTTAGCAACGAGGCGGGCTTTAAGTAGGTCAACTTTTCCGTCTGGACCAACTTTCACCGTATATACCCTTTCTGAGACGGAAAAGTTTCAGCTTTATAAATATATTTCACTGATTTCCCTAGTGGTAGAGGAATGAGGTCCCAAATCCCACTGCCTTGTAAGGCACACATTTCGTCGAGCATAGCCTATTTCCATTCTGGATGGGCAAAAGCATCAGCTGCAGTCTTTGGAAGAGAAACAGACGACAAAGAGGAAAGACAAGAATAATAGGAAGGAGAAAGACGATGATAACTCAAAGAAACATAACGAGGAGAAGAATTACGAGTGGAACACACATTTTCGAAGTGCAATAGGAATATCAGACTCAGGAGATGGGACCGGAGGAAGAGGCGAATGACTTGACTCCAAAGTTGTGTCCACGACAATTCAACTCTGGGTGGCGGCAAAGCAGGACGAGGATGCCGCTGATAAACCCACAATGGAGGAGGAGATGGGGATGGAGATGATAGAGAGTCCTCCAAAGGATAAAAAATAGTCACTAGCGTAGGCGTAGAAGGAGAAAACTCGGACGGGGATGCTTAGGCCCAAAAAATGGAACCGAATCAAAGAACGTGGCATTAGCAGATATGAAGTACCTACGGAGAGTAGGAGAATAACACTTATACCCTTTTTGAGACCGTGGGTACCCAAGGAAGACATATTTATGAGACATGAGAAAGAGTTTGTCAATTCTAGGAACAAGAGCATGAGCAAAATATATAGAACCAAAGACCCTAAGTGTTAAAGGATAAAAAGACTGATGAGGGTAAAGTACATGATGAGGTATTTTACCTTGTGGAGTGGAGGAAGACATGCAATTGATGAGATAACATGCAGTAAGTATGATGTCACCCCAAAATCGATGAGGAATATGAGAGTGGAAAAGAAGAGTCCGGGTGGTTTCGAAAAGATGACGATTCTTACGTTCTGCAACTCCATTCTGTTGGCTGGTATAAGGACAAGACGTCCGATGCAACACACCATAAGACGCCAAGAAGGCCCCAAACGGAGTAGATAGATACTCACGCGCATTATCACTTGCAAGGTTTGAAGAGAAATACCAAATTGAGTTTTGATTTCACGGAAAAAGATTGAAAAATAGAAAACAATCATATATAACTAAGTACAACGGAAAAAATCGTTTATAAAAGTAAAAAATATCGAGACCCCAATGTAGAAGAAATACGACTCGGACCTCATACATCAGAATGAACCAAAGCGAAAGGAGACATAGCCCGTCTCTCAGTGTGAGGAGAAAAAGAACTACGAACATTCTTTCCTAATTGACATGACTCACAAGCCAAAGACTCTAAGTGAGAAAGGTTAGAATGTAATTGTTTCAACTTGTCAAGACCTGAATGTCCTAACTGAGTATGAATAAGAAGAGGAGATATCGTCGCCGAACCAACAAGAGAGGGTCGGTGAAGTCGATATAGGCCATGAGGCTCACATCAAAATCCAATCATCCTCCCCGTACTCCGGTCCTATAAGGAAATAGAAGTTTTAGTAAAATAGATGACACAATCAAGCGACCGAGTCAGTTGACTTCTTGATAACAAATTAAAAGGAGCTCCGGGAACATAAAGAGCATTATGAATAGGGAGAGACGGAGAAGGATGAACAATACCAATACCCTGGGATTAAGTTTGAGAACCATTTGCTATGGTGACAAAGGGTAAATAATCGAAAGTAGTGAGAGAAGAAAAAGAGATTTATTATCAGTGATATGATAGGTGGGCCCAGAATCAAGAATCCAGGGATCTGAAGATCGAGATATGCTAGCAAAGGAATTATCAGCGTGTGCAACGGCAGTAGTGAAATCAGAAGTCTATCGATCCTCATACCATTTCAGAAAGTCGTCATAGGAAGGCGGTGGGGTCGGATCCGATGGCAACTGTGAAGTGGAAGCTGAAGAAGCGACAGAACTCTAGACGATTTGAGCAGCATAAGGGGGTCGACCATGTAAACTTCAAAATTTATCAATCGTGTGTCTTGGTCGATGGCAGTGATCACTTCAAGAACGTCCTTTGTCACCCTTACGGGGTGGAGGTCTGGTATTGCTTCGAGAGATCAAAGCTAATGAGTCAACAGGAATGGAAGGATGTAATGTCAAAGACTTTGGCAGGGACACGAAGGAGAGTCGCCGAGGTACTGCCCATGGTAGCTTCTGTGGGGCTGCCCAAAATCTGATCACAAACATGAGAATAATCTGGGAGCAGACCATATAAAGCCAGAGACAAAAAATTTCTTTCGATTTTTAAGCTCTGCAATAGGAGTGGCCGCAGGTGGAAGCAGTTCATTGAAGTCACAAAGAAGGCTAGAGACCGAACCTAGATAAGTTGACATAGAATCCTTAATCTAATGGGCATTGAGGATGTTCATGAGATCTACACAAACATGATAGAGCCGCCGAGAGGTGTTTGTAAAGAGTTGTTGAGCCTGTGTCCAAACAACTTTACAGGTTTTGTAAGTGCGGAAGACATCTTTAAGAGATGCATGGATTGTGGCTCAGATCATACAACACAACTGAGTATCAATCTTTTTCCACAGAGGACGATCGACGACTTGAGAATTCTCTTCGGATTAGGTGAGATGTGTCTCATAACCCTGTCCAACAAGCCAATGCTCAATGTGAGAGGCCCAAGAGGAGTAGTTCTTACCATCCAACTGTTCAGAAGAGAGCGGTGCAGTGATGTGGTTGGTAAAGATTGAGATATCCGACTTTGGAGTGTCAGAGGTAACCATTGATCAGTTTTGGGTTGTTAAGAGGTTGTTGGCGTCAGGAATAGGCGCCGGAATACGCACGCGACGAAGGAAAGCACACGGCATGCGACGACTTGCAGGAAGGAGCCTTCAGCGCACTTGAAGATGGAGGTCGCGAGCGGAGGAAGAAAAGGAAGGGCTGCCTTGCGCGAGCAGGTTGTGGGGAGTGACGCAATCGGGTGCAGATAGAACGTGATCACGTGTGAAGAGCGATGCGTTGTCGGAGCTCGCGACGCGTGCAGGAGAAGAACAACTCCGTCTTCATGTTGTGACTCTACTACTGCTCGACTACATCTGACTGCTGCCAGAGACACCGACACTCGAGCTTGACTGGAATATTTTCTAAGTGTAACAACTTTATTTGTGCTTATTTTATTGTAATTGCAAAAAAGGAAAGTGTAGGGTGTTACACTTTCCTTGTTTCTACCGGGGGTTTTCCGGTGGAGAGATTTAGTGGATTGCCCATTGGAAAGGTCTAACGGACCTAAACCTTGGAGTAGGAGTCTTCAAAGGCTCCAAACCAAGTAAATCTTAGTGTTTGGTTTTGTTTGTTGTTTTCTTTCTCACTCATCACTTATCTTATTCCGCTGCGTACTCGTTTTATAAATTCCATAAAAGTCAAAAGATTTCAAAACATGTGATTTATCCCCCCCCCCCCCCACGTGTATCCGATCCTACACTAGTTGCCATCATCAAGAGTTGATCTAATAGGAGCCGACCCGACATGAGCTGACCCAACATAACCTAACCCGATGGGAGTCGACTTGACGAGAGTTGACCAGATAGGAGCCAACCCAAGTTGTCGACCTGATGGGGGCTGACTCAATAGGACCTGAACGAGCCCACTCAGCAAGACCTGACCCAACTAGAGTCAAGACCATCTTGTGATCTCGGACCAGACCATGTGCATTTACAACAACCAAAACAGGATTTGATCTTGTTTTATTCCGGTTGGACTTTCCAGGCCCAAAATGACAGCATAGTGACTTCAGAAAATTGAAGTTGTATCTTTATTTAGAAAGCAAAATCTTTATGCAATTGGTACTGATTATGTCAACTTGCTCTGATCATTTATTTGCTAATGCCTCGCAATGTTACCTTTACTTACTAAATTTCCCTTTTCCATAATTTAGTAAAACTATAGGAGGATAAAATCAAATTCTAGGTCTTCTAAAATTAAAAAATAAAATTCAAGGGACATTTCATTTACCTAATCAAAATTCTAGAGAATGTTGTAAATAAAAGGTAAACTGTATAGGAGGACAAAATCAAGTTATTTTTCCCCCTTTAAGCTCTAGTGTCTTTGCTTTTGTTTTATTTCAATGAACTTTGTAATCTATGATTCTTATCTTGTTATCTTTGTATAGGTATTGTCTTATTACAATGTACTACTCTTGCAGCAGACAGAAGATATTGATGATGCTTGGTCACACGCTTTCTAATTTCAGTGGGGTCAATTGACTCCCCACTGAATTTAAATGAACTATGTACCAATGATATTCATTAGAATTAATATAAGATTAACAACACTTTAATTTAATTGCTACCAACTACACTTGCAAAGGATATTTTTAATGTAGCTTCAGACTTGGACAGGTAGATCATTAATAGTTAGCGAGCTCAAATTGAGGAATGCAAAAATCTGTTGTTCAAAGCACATGAAGTTCAGGTACGTCAATTCTTTTGGAAGTCTAATATCTATTCCCTCTTATATGATAAATGCATGCGAAGATGTAGTTTTGTAAATGCTAGCTATGAACTAGCAAATGAAGTTTGTTATTTTATGTCAGAATGCAACATTGAGGGACCGCCTTATTCAAGTAAAATGAGGTGGTCATTAGTTGATAACTTCCTTACCTTTTCTTCATCAAGGAAATACGGGAAACTTACATTTTGTCCAAATGGCTAAAAGATTTAACTAATTTGATTTAACTCAATTGGGTGGCTCCCCTCAATTTGATTTAACTAATGGTACCTGTGAGTTGGGTTGCCTCTTGATCTAGGCCACTACGGATTTATTGTGCCCTGACTCTAGGAAGCTCCCCTTAATCCAAGAAATTGCTTATGTGTCATAATCTCAAGCTAAATTAACTAAGAGTTTCCCCTATATATAGGATCTAATTGCATACAAGTCCGCCCATAATAACAATAATATGAAATTGAGCTATTTGTTTCTCAACATTACAATAAATATAACAACAATATGAAATGGAGCTCCCCGCTGCTTGACAAAATAGAAATATCACATTAGACAAATACAATGTCAATAAAATACCAAGCATATTAAAGAATACAAGGGTAGAAACTGATTTAAAACTTCTTTTTAACAAACTTTAATTATGCAACCATTCTATATATCTATCATGTATCATAAATGAAGAATAAGTAACATATAACAAACACCCACACCATATATCACGTAAGTTATTCAATTTGCCCCCAAAGCATAGCATAGACGGTGGACATATAACATTTCTAGCATAACAGATAGAGGTCGATCCCCAGAAATTGATTACCTACATTTTTTACCCCGCCATGCGTCTCCCGCTTGTGTACTTGAATTTACCTCCCACCATACTCGTGGGGCCGACTCTAGAGGGGCCATTAAGGTAACCGGTTTTTTTTTGGCAATTTACCAAAGGGCGTACCCAAGAATTGGAAATGACCAATTCGTGTACCAGGGTTTGTATTTTACCAAAGGGTGCATCCCTTTAAGTGAACTACCTATTATACCCCTCCCACCACAAATACCTTTTTCTATTCAGATTTTCGAGACATTCGAACCACTTTAGAAGTAAATTAATATTTTGTGGTTCGGATGGCATGGGAGTCGAATTTTTCTCCATCCTCTCTCAGCACAACAACGTAAATGGTATTGTTGAAGCTGGAGGACATTGTGCGTGCCCTAGTTGTGCTATAGGTGTGCTCATCCCCCGAATCCCTCCGCCCAACCAAAACCTAGGCAAGTATCGAAAGTGTTTGGGTGTGATCCTGAGGCGGCTTTAAGTGTTAAAGTTGAAGTCCAGACTGGTTGGCACTATCGAAAGTAGGGGTTAGGGTTTCTGCAAGCTTGATTTTTATGATAATGGCAGGAAAAAGGACTGTGAGTGGTTCAACGTCTTCTTCCTTGGCATTATCCACCAAGGTATGCTAACGATAGGCTTAGGTCAGAACAACATAGTTTCTGAACATGTTTAAACTTATTTTTGCTGAATAAATTTGGATCAAAAATTACATTGGTGCAGTGCTTTAGGTCACTTTAAACAGTTTTTTGAAGCATTTGAAATTTTAAATGATCGACACATTGCGAAGATCAAAGAGTCGTCATTCAGTTTTTTCTTAGACATACAAGAATTGCAGCATATCCGTGGAATTTTGGTTAATATATTTGAAAGTTGGGATTCAACCTCGCAAGTTTTTAAATTCTCAGGTAATAGTTTTAATTATGAATTGTAAACAATATCCATAGTAAGATAAAACTTGGATATAGATGACCTTAAATGATTTAATTTTGATCAATTTAAATGATTTTATTTCAGGCCTACGGAGGGCCTGAAGTGATTTCACTTGAGGCCCTTGGTAGGCCTGAAAGGAATTCATTTCAGGCCCAAAGTGAAATAATTTGAAGCCTATATGCTTTATGATAACTAAATAAATTTAATTGTTTCAGGTGTACCGATTGCGTTCACCAGACGAGATGTTGCTTTGTTACTGGGTATAGTGGACCGTGGTGTTTCGGTTCCTATTAATTCAACTAAAGCATCGGGTGACCTCTATCGTACTTACTTCTCAAAAGAAAAACAACCTACCAAAAAAAAAATTGAGGAGTTACTTAAACATTATTCTAAAAGTGTTGAATCAGAGGATGATGTGTTATTAGCTTGTAAATTATATATTTTGTATATATTTGTTTGTGTTTTATTTTCGTCTAGTACATATAAGGTCCCTCTAGGTCTTGTAGATATAGTAGATGATTATGACAATTTTGGTAGATTCAACTGGGTGGAAGCTACCCATAAATTTATATCTCCATAATTACCTAAGATAGGGGACTTTTTTTCAAATACTCAAGGAAACCAGAGCACCACCAACCTCCCTTATCTAAAGGGATTTGCTGGGCTTTTGGCAGTGAGTAGAATTTTCTTGATAAATTTTATAATATTTTGATGTCATTAATGTATTTGGTTGGGAAACTTTGTGTAGGCATGGTTTTTGGAGCATGTACCCATTCAAAAACCATACAATGTTGAAGGACCCTGAATAAATAAGTGGAGGAATATTCCTTCGCATATTAGTAGGGTGAGGGGCCTTGTCGACCGAATCTCGTCCGAAGAGATAATTATTCTAAACTGTGATCTATGTTAGTTTGATATAGAGGCAGTAACATTTGTGTACTTGGTAATTGACAGGTGATCGTTGAAATAATTCCTAACCTACATGAAAACACATTGTCTGAGAACCTTGATATCGGTGATGACATTCCATGGGCAATGGAGACATCACAAGGACATCACACAGAAGATGTAAGGTTATGTGGTGACTGCATTCTTAAAGACAATCGAATCAAGGAGCTAACAGAGGAGAATATATGTTTGAATGAAAGGGTTAAGGAATTACTTTCAATTATTGAGAAAAAGGGCATGGAGGCTCAAGAAAGCTATCCTGTAGTCGTTCCTCATTCTGATTCAGTATCTTGTAGAACAAGGAGAGGACGTGACCGAACTAGGTATGATTACAAGGATACTCCAATTGACAGTCCAGTATGGCACCAGCTGTTACTTATAGGGAAGCGGAGCAAGAAACAAGTATCAAATGTCATGGACAAGGGAAAAAGAAAACTTAGTGAGGAGGATATGGATGAAACAAGAGAAACCATTCCTGTAATGGAAGTCATGTCTGAAGAAGATATAGAGGAGGAAAAAAGGACTTCTGAACTATACAAAATGAGGCAACAAGGCATTGAAGTATGTGAGTTATTTGCATATAAATTACGTCAAATGTATTGAATATGGCCATTAAATAGTTTGGTCTAAATTTTATCGATATAGTTTGTGAAGAAGCATTTTATGAATACGAAAAAGAAAAATCAAGATAAAGAAGTGACCTACCTGATAAATCAATTGGAGAACCTAAAGTAAGTTATAAAACATAGTTTAGTTAATATATTTTGTTCTTTAATATATAATCTTATCAATTTACTTGGCAGGTTGGCAAATGAATTTATCTGGGAGGATGCACCCTTTGCTTTGAATTTGCATTCATTCTTACAAATCCTCAATGGAGAGGTTTTTACAAAAGACGAGGTCATTGATGCCTTCTATAAAATTATATTCAGGGGGGCATCCACATGCGGTAAGTCATATAACAAGTTAATATATTGTCAACCTTCTTCACAGTAAGTGATGTAAATTAGTATCAATTAATAGATTGTAGATGACCTAATAATATGATGTGGTTATTAATTATTTTGAGTATGCAAATTTTTAGGCTTCAATACGATCGTCAAGAAAGATTTCCCTGCAACAAGTGATGAAGACTGAAATGATAGAACAAGGGTTTAGATATATTTTAATACCTTTGTGCATTGATAATACTCACTTTCACTTGTTGGCGATGGATACAGAAGCAATGACTTTCAATCATTTTAATTCTCTTGCTAGTGGCCGTAAATTTAAGAATGATTTTGACTGAGCGGTGAGCAACCTACCTTTATTCGTATATATGTTCATCATTTGGTCTAAAATGTAATTGAAATTCAGGATATATTTTACAGGTAAAAGAACTTAAACAATATACTCGCGAGGAACTTACGGCTATTCATCCACATCTATAAAGTCATCATCCCTTGGACAAATGACCCTCCGTCAAACAAAAATGTCCCCAACAAGAACATAGGTAAGTAACTGAAGAAGAGTTTCAAAATTGTAAAAGTATGAAAGTATTTTATATATTTTATAACCCCACCTATTGAAATCAGAAATACTGATTGTTATTTTCAGCGTGGACTGTGCCTTCTTTATGTTGCAATACGTCTGATGTCTCCTATACAATGAGAAGATGGATTTCAAACAAGGAGACATAACGAAAATGAGATTTGATCTGACAGTTAATATTATGAGGGACATGTATTGTAAAATAGGAGAATAAATCACTTGAAGTATTGTTGTAAAAAAAAATTCTTTTGCTGGTGAATAAGCTCCATTTGTATCGAAATTCTATATTTTGTAGATGTTGTCATATGAATATAATTTATTTTCAAGAACAACAAAACAATTGTTTGATGGTGATTCCCATTCAGTTGCTGCAATGCTGTGTGCCAACTGATACGGTTAAATAACATAACTCATAATGATTGGGAGTAAGTTTGCACACCAGAAATAACATCTCTTTTGTTAACTCTAACTACTGATATTGAGTATGGACATATTCAAGTATCGAAGGTCCATTAGTAGGTTTCGAAGGAATTGAAATTTGGTATGCAATATGTATTTAGTTAGTAAGAGGAATTATGTCTACCATAAATTTAATATACTTGTTTCAAAATTTAAAAATTGTCAGACTGTGTTGATAAAATTTAATAATTACATATAATGAGAGGATTTGGTCACATCATGTAGATAAATACAGAATATTATTCTATAAATCATTATTTTATTTAAGGTCCACGGTGGACCTGAATTAACTTCAATTCAGGCCCACGGTGGGCCTGAAATCAAAATATTTCAGGCCCACGGTGGGCCTGAAATAAAATGATTTCAGGCCCACGTTGGGCCTGAAATCAATTCAATTCAGGCCTAGTATGAGCTTGAATAACTTCCTTTCAGGGCCAACTTGGGCCTGAAATAAATTTATTTCATGTTGGACACCTGAATTCAAGTGATGTCAGGCACACTGTGATGTTGGACACCTAAAATATCTTCTCCAAGCTCAACCCTGTCTATTGATATAGGATTTTCAGAAATCTTGATATGGTAGGTCCATCAGTGGGTTTTGGTCAAAAACCACTAATATACCTAAACTACTCCTATTGGAATGTTTTATATAATCAAAAGAGGTTTGGACCCCTAAAATATAATCTCTTAGCTCAACCCTGTCTATTGATATAGGGTTTTCAGAAATCCAGATATGTTAGGTCCATCAGTGGGTTTGGGTCAAACGCACTGATATACCTAAACTACTCCTATTGCATTGGTGATATAGAGTCTTTAGCTGTTTGGACACCTAAAATATCTTCTCCGAGCTCAACCCTGTCTATTGATATAAGATTTTCAGAAATCCAGATATGGTAGGTCTATCAGTGGGTTTTGCTCAAAACCCACTGATATACCTAAACTACTCCTATACCATTGGTGATACAGAATCATTAGGTGTTTCGACACCTAAAATATCATCTCCTAGCTCTACCCTGTCTACTGATATAGGGTTTTCAGAATTCCATAGCTTGACCTGAAAACCCTATATCAATAGACAGGGTTGAGCTTGGAGAAGATATTTTAGGTGTTCAACATCACGGTGTGTCTGACATCACTTGAATTCAGGTGTCCAACATTTGGCCTGAAAACAAATGATTTTAGGCCCACGTTGGGCCTGAAATAAATTTATTTCAGGCCCAAGTTGGGCCTGAAATGAAGTTATTCAGGCCTACATTGGGCCTGAATTGAATTGATTTCAGGCACAACGTGGGCCTGAAATCAATTTATTTCAGGCCCACCGTGGGTTTGAAATCTTTTGATTTCAGGCCCACCGTGGGCCTGAATTAAAGTTATTTCAAGCTCACCGTGGCCCTTAAATAAAATAATGATTTATAGAATAATATTCTATATTTATCTACATGATGTGACCAAATCCTCTCATTATATGTAATTATTAAATTTTATCAACACAGTCTGACAATGTTTAAATTTTGAAACAAGTATATTAAATTTATGGTAGACATAATTCCTCTTACTAACTAAATACAATAGCATACCAAATTTCAATTCCTTCGAAACCTACTGATAGATCTTCGATACTTGAATATGTCCATACTCGATATCGGTAGTTAGAGTTAACCAAAGAGATGTTATTTCTGGTGTGCAAACTTACTCCCAATCATTATGAGTTATGTTATCTTACCGTATCAGTTGGCACACAGCATTGCAGCAACTGGATGGGAATCACCATCACACAATTGTTTTGTTGTTCTTGAAAATAAATTATATTCATATGACAACATCTACAAAATATAGAATTTCGATACAAATGGAGTTTATTCACCAGCAAAAGAATTTTTTTTTCAAGTGATTTATTCTCCTGTCTTACAATACATGTCCCTCATAATATTAACTGTCAGATCAAATCTCATTTTCGTCATGTTTCCTTGTTTGAAATCCATCTTCTCATTGTATAGGAGACATCAGACGTATTGCAACATAAAGAAGGCACAGTCCACGCTGAAAATAACAAACAGTATTTCTGATTTCAATAGGTGGGGTTATAAAATATATAAAATACTTTCATACTTTTACAATTTTGAAACTCTTCCTCAGTTACTTACCTATGTTCTTGTTGGGGACATTTTTGTTTGACGGAGGGTCATTTGTCCAAGGGATGATGACTTTGTAGATATGGATGAATAGCCGCTAGTATATTGTTTAAGTTCTTTTAACTGTAAAATATATCCTGAATTTCAATTACATTTTAGACCAAATGATGAACATATATACGAATAAAGGTAGGTTGCTCACCGCTCAGTCAAAATCATTCTTAAATTTGTTGCCACTAGCAAGAGAATTAAAATGATTGAAAGTCATTGCTTCGGTATCCATCGCCAACAAGTAAAAGTGAGTATTATCAATGCACAAAGGTATTAAAATATATCTAAACCCTTGTTCTATTATATCAGTCTTCATCACTTGTTGCAGGGAAATCTTTCTTGACGATCATATTGAAGCCTAAAAATTTGCATACTCAAAATAATTAATAACCACATCATATTATTAGTCATCTACAATCTATTAATTGATACTAATTTACATCACTTACTGTGAAGAAGGTTGAACAATATATTGACTTGTTGTATGACCTATCACATGTGGATGCCCCCCTGACTATAATTTTACAGAAGGCATCAATGGCCTGCCAAGTAAATTCAAAGCAAAGGGTGCATCCTCCCAGATAAATTCATTTGCTAACCTGCCAAGTAAATTGATAAGATTATATATTAAAGAACAAAATATATTAACTAAACTATGTTTTATAACTTACTTTAGGTTCTCCAATTGATTTATCAGGTAGGTCACTTCTTTATCTTGATTTTTCTTTTTCGTATTCATAAAATGCTTCTTCACAAACTACATCGATAAAATTTAGACCAAACTATTTAATTACCATATTCAATACATTTGACGTAATTTATATGCAAATAGCTCACATACTTCAATGCCTTGTTGCCTCATTTTGTATAATTCAGAAGTCCTTTTTTCCTCCTCTATATCTTCTTCAGACATGACTTCCATTACAGGAATGGTTTCTCTTGTTTCATCCATATCCTCCTCACTAAGTTTTCTTTTTCCCTTGTCCATGACATTTGATACTTGTTTCTTGCTCCGCTTCCTTATAAGTAATAGCTGGTGCCATACTGGACTGTCAATTGGAGTATCCCTGTAATCATACCTAGTTCGGTCACGTCCTCTCCTTGTTCTACAAGATACTGGATCAGAATGAGGAACGACTACAGGATAGCTTTCTTGAGCCTCCATGCCCTTTTTCTCAATAATTGAAAGTAATTCCTTAACCCTTTCATTCAAACATATATTCTCCTCTGTTAGCTCCTTGATTCGGTCGTCTTTAAAAATGCAGTCACCACATAGCTTTACATCTTCTGTGTGATGCCCTTGTGATGTCTCCATTGCCCATGGAATGTCATCACTGATATCAAGGTTCTCAAACAAACAATGTGTTTTCATGTAGGTTAGGAATTATTTCAACGATCACCTGTCAATTACCAAGTACACAAATGTTACTGCCTCTATATCAAACTAACATAGATAACAGTTTAGAATAATTATCTCTTCGGACGAGATTCGGTCGACAAGGCCCCTCACCCTACTAATATGCGAAGGAATATTCCTCCACTTATTTATTCAGGGTCCTTCAACATTGTATGGTTTTTGAATAGGTACATGCTCCAGAAACCATGCCTACACAAAGTTTCCCAACCAAATACATTAATGACCTCAAAATATTATAAAATATATCAAGAAAATTCTACTCACTGCCAAAAGCCCAGCAAATCGGTAGGTTGGTGGTGCTCTGGTTTCCCTGAGTATTTGAAAAAAAGTCCCCTATCTTAGGTAATTATGGAGACATAAATATATGGGTAGCTTCCACCCAGTTGAATCTACCAAGATTGTCATAATCATCTACTATATCTACAAGACCTAGAGGGACCTTATATGTACTAGACGAAAATAAAACACAAACAAATATATACAAAATATATAATTTACAAACTAATAACACATCATCCTCTGATCTAACACTTTTAGAATAATGTTTATGTAGCTCCTCAATTCTTGTTCTGGAAGGTTGTTTTTCTTTTGAGAAGTAAGTACGATAGAGATCACCCAATGCTTTAGTTCAATTAATAGGGACCGAAACACCACGGTCCACTATACCCAGTAACAAAGCAACATCTCGTCTGGTGAACGCAACTGGTACACCTGAAACAATTAAATTTATTTAGTTATCATAAAGAATTATTTCACTTTGGGCCTGAAAGGAATTCATTTCAGGCCGAAATTCCCAACGTGGGCCTGAAATGAATTCCTTTCAGGCCTACCAAGGGCCCTCGGTAGGCCTGAAATAAAATCATTTAAATTGATCAAAGTTTTATCCAAGTTTTATCTTACTATAGATATTGTTTACAATTCATAATTAAAACTATTACCTAAGAATTTAAAAACTTGCGAGGTTGAATCTCATCTTTCAAATATATTAACCAAAATTCCACGGATATGCTGCAATTCTTGTATGTCCAAGAAAAAACTGAATGTCGACTCTTTGATCTTCGCAATGTGTCGATCATTTAAAATTTCAAATGCTTCAAAAAACTGTTTAAAGTGGCCTAAAACACTGCACCAATGTAATTTTTGACCAAAGTCATCTGAACCCTACAGTTTTTATACATCACAAATTTATTCAGCAAAAATAAGTATAAATATGTTCAGAAACTATGTTGTTCTGACCTAAGCCTATCGTTAACATACCTTGGTGGATAATGCCAAGGAAGAAGACGTTGAACCACCCACAGACCTTTTTCCTGCCATTATCATAAAAATCAAGCTTGCAGAAACCCTAACCCCTACTTTCGATAGTGCCGACTAGTCTGGACTTCAACTTTAACACTTAAAGCCGCTTCAGGATCACACCCAAACACTTTCGATACTTGCCTAGGTTTTGGTTGGGCGGAGGGATTCGGGGGATGAGGACACCTATAGCACAGCTAGGGCACGCACAATGTCCTCCAGCTTCGACAATACCATTTACGTTGTTGCGCTGAGAGAGAATGGAGAAAAATTCGGCTCCTATGCCATCCGAACCACAAAATATTAATTTACTTCTAAAGTGGTTCGGATGTCTCGAAAATCTAAATAGAAAAAGGTATTTGTGGCGGGAGGGGTATAATAGGTAGTTCACTTAAAGGGATGCACCCTTTGGTAAAATACAAACCCTGGTACGTGAATTGGTCATTTCTTGGGTATGCCCTTTGGTAAATTGCCTTTTTTTTTAAGGTCATGTATCAATGTTAAACAAGTATTAAAATGAAATCATATAATATCATAAATTAATGATCAAATATTCAAAAGAAAGTTAAATGGCACAAAAGAAGAATATTCAAAAGAAACACAAGTCACTTGCCAAATTGCCAAGCATATTAAAGAATACAAGGGTAGAAACTAATTTAAAACTTCTTTTTAACAAACTTTAATTATACAACCATTCTATATATGTATCATAAATGTAAGCAACATATATTGAAGACCCACAACATATATCATGTAAGCTATTCAAGTTATGAATTCATGTATCAATGCTAAACAAGTATTAAAATGAAATCATATAATAAGATAAATTAATGATCAAATATTCAAAATAAAGTTAAGCAAAGTATAGATAAATGTATCACTGCTTAATATCAAAATGAAATGATATTATAAGATATAAAATTAATGATCAAATATACAAAATAAAGTCACTTGCCAAATTGCCAAAGTGAGTAAAAACCAATATCCGCTATATGGAGTTAGATGGAAGTATCCCTCAAGATAATACCAATTTTGAGGAAAATCAACTCAATGCCCCCTTGTCTCTTCTACTATGAAAGAATCTCAACTACTCATCATCATTAGCTTGGAGCGTGCATGTCATCAATCTGCTCATCCTAAATGGTGAGCTGATCACAGAGACTTTAGATCTCCTTGTAGTGCATTTCAAGCTCCTAACCAACACTCAAACTAAGCCACATTTGATCTTGTATCGAGATTGGTAGTTGAGGGTTAGGAATTGTTGCATCAGCAGGTGTAAACTATGAAGCATCAACTATTTATCTTTTCATTTGATTTTAGTGAAGATCTCTTCTTCGAATATATCTAGATTGCAAGTTTCATATTTATCTTGCTAATTAGATCCTTTGGGATCATCTTCACAATTTGGCCCAATAAGACATTAACTTTAGTCATTCTAAGTGAAGCAATCATGTGGTAGAAGAGTATTAAAAATGCATTTGACTAAGCAAATAGTGCTTGATTATGATCTTGAAATATACAATCCTATATTTACAACCCTATGTAAGAATAAGCCATGTATGCAACCCCTTTGAATGTGTCTTGGCCTAGTGGTCATGAGCATAATACAGTGTATGGTAAATAATGCACTATGACAACCATAGGAGGTAGACCTGACTACGGTTCAAAATCATCGGGTTCGACAGTTCGACCATTCGAAACCACTGGTTTAATGGTTCCAAGAATGTCGACTCTTAAATTTAATTGTCTAACATAGTTATGATTCACAGTTCGTAACCACCAATTACGAGACAATTCAAAATTATTATTATTTTATTAAAAACATATTTTGGAAATTATAGATTTATAAAAATATATATATAAAAGGCTCACACTTATTTATATTGCCTACGTATTAAAACTCACCTCTTAGGGAATCAAAACTCACGTAGTTTGCTTGCCTTTTAACCCTTGTTACCTTATGAAGTGGCGTGTATTACTCACTTCCATTTACTGTTCTTGTAATGTTAGTTTCTTTGGTATCAAAGTCTCCTACCTCGCCATCTGAAAGTTGCATTCCTTGTATATAGATCTCGTTCAATCATCAAGTTATGCTTATGCTTCCAAAGAGTAAAAAAAAAAAAAGTAGATGCTGGACAAGTTAGAATTTCTTTTTCTATGATCGGAGGATGAGAAAACTTTGAGTCTTCTGTGACCACCATTATATAATATCAAAATTTATCTCACTTTCCAGTACGAGGATCCTCGTGAACATTTCATCAATTTTTGTAATAAAAGTTATGCTTTTGTAAACACATTAGCTCATGATCTTTATAAATATCATATAAATTATATATAGTATTTTGTACAATGTTAACAAAATCATGAGAAAAATAATCTTTAAATGGACCATATTGGATCCTGGGAATGTGAGGTCATGGGAAAGGGTTAGACGATATTAGGTCTATTGTACGCAATATTATTTTGCACTGCAAGAGGTTGTGTTCCGTGTGACTCAAGCCGATAACAATTTTATCATTGCGCCAAGACTCACTTCAGTCATTCCTATAACACTTTGCTTATTAGGACCATATTGAGTTTATTGTACGTAATCTTACTCTGCATTGTAAGAGGTTGTTTCTGTATAATTCAAACTCATAACAACTTTACCGTTGCGCCAAGATTCCACGTCAATCATTCCTAACACTTGGCTTATTAATAAAAATGCAGTGATATTTCCTTTATTCCATGTTTGCATGCAAATTGAGTCGGTGGTCTCAGCCCATTAGTAAATGCTATCCTCCAACCAAATTAGAGCTTTAAATAATTATCTTCACATGAAAACTTCAACTAGTGGAACTGAGTGGCATGATTAGTGGACACCATTTGTAATACTTCACTCAGCATGAACAATGAGCTCTTGCCTTCAGATGTTCTCTACCACTAATAGTTGTAAGTTGGTTGAGCTGACAACTGCATGCTATCTTGCCATCTATTCTCCAGTGTGGTTAACTGGCTAGTCATAGTAATACTTTATACAAATTGTCCACATAATTGCCATGATTGGCTGACCTAGAAAACTTAACCCATTTGCAATTTTATACTCACATTCACTGATGAATTATTCATTTTATTTAGTTGAATTCTCATAGTGGCTTCAACCAATAAGCAGTACTATGTTAGAGCCAAATGATATGCTATATTCCATTCATGTTAGCCTACCATGTAATTGTCGGGAATTTAGGTAGCCCTTAGCCCATGAGAGATATTATACTAAATCTAAACGATGTAGCTTGATAAGCACATCATCTCTCAAGAAAATCCTAATCGTCTTGACTGATAGGTTGTTCAAGAGGACAATTCTTCACAGTTGATCACGTGGAGAGGACATTCTTTATGTGAGCACAAGTTCTAAACCGGAGCATGATCAGTTATATGGTGCCACCAAACACATTGATAAGGACAAATATTTCTTGGTATTCTGAAATATTTCTTTGCTAGTTGCTCTGGTTCCGTTTGGATTTCGTTGTCTTACTTATAACTGATATAGAATTATCGATGATTTTATAATTGTTGAGCTGAATATTTTACTTCAGGTAAGCCATAGCTTGGAACAGGGCAGGAGAGCAGTGGAAGCTATGTTTAAGGTTTCAGTTGCAATTTCATCTTTTATATTGACCTTTTATAATCATCTGTTATTTATAGGTCCGATGAAGAAAAGAAAAGGCTACATGAAAATATAATCACTTTCTTGGTCTTCCAAAATGTTGTTAGTTTTTCATTCACTAATTGCTTTTGTTCAGTTTGGGTTTGGTATAGACTTACTTTGACTGATCTAGCAATGTTGATCATGGTTCGTATCTTTGTTGAACTGAATTATTTTACTTCGTGTCAGTCGAAGCTTGGAACAGTCCAGGAAAGTGAGAAGCTTTGATTAAGGTTTCAGTGGAAAATTCATCCCACATGAAAATATTTCTGTCCTATGCAATGAAAGGCTGTGATTCGCGGCTAGCATTGTCTGCAAAGCGATTTCATGGAATGCGTGTTCAATTTCCAATATATCATACTTAAGCATAAAGGTACAACAAAAGATTAAATAATCTCGTCTTCTCTATTTTGGCATTCATTGGCTTTGTTCCATGATAACTGTTACCATGTTACTGAAGCACTGGAATAACTAGCTAGAAAGATGAGATGACTGTTCTGGTGCTGGACCAATTATGGTAGCATAGATATCTATGTTGAAGCTAGAAAGAAGGAGATATATAAAATATGTAAACTTCGAGTTGATTTTTGTTCAATGCGTAGAAAAGATAGCTTAAAAAAGTGATTTGCACTATGGCAAGCAATTTTTCTAGAAAAAATCCCACTTAAACCCCATCAGTGTTTCCGTTTTCAGGTGGCGTTCATATTAATCCCATCCTGCCTTGATTGCTATTCTCTGAGACCTGTATTTGTGATCAAGGCATCTATACAATTCTACAATTGGAACTAGAGTGTGCATCACCCGAGAATGGATCATACTGGAAATTTATACGGAAGCAATGAAACAAGGGGAAGAAGCCAATGACCACATTCAGTATAAGCAGGATTGTACAATTGGTAGTATCAGGGTAATGACATTCATACAAGGAAGCACTCAAATGAATCAGTAAACTATTAGAAATTGTAGCTTTACTGTGGCTAGCGATAAGTAGTGGCCTGATTCATTTTTTTCTGGCAATACTACTTGCCGGCAGTGCGGTTTTGTTGCTGCTGCTAATTTAGTATTTTCACCGGTCGAGGATGAATCTTTATGGTTCTTAGTGTATTCCAGAATCTAATACGTCAGTTTCTTGGGATTAAGCGCAATCGAACTTCAGCGATTTAATTCAGGAGACAATTCTACAAGAACCACGATAGATTTTGACAGGTGAGGCAATAAATCTGCCATTCTGTACATCATCATTATTATTATTATGTCCATGGACAGAGCATGCCTTGAGCCATTAAGTCAGCGGCAAGTTAGGCAAAGAGATGACACGTACCTTACTGAGATTTTGACTGAACTCTTAATTCCGTGCAACAGCATGACAACTCTCTGGCAACAGGAATCCACTTGTAGATACTGTCATTGTTTTGTTTACACTTTGATGTGAAGTTTATGTCATTATATGCTTCTTGGAATAGGTAACTCCTGTATTTTCTGTACCATCTTTTTACTACTCTAGTTTCTGCGATAATATCTGTTTAAAAAAAATCCCTCGCGTTTGGGTGTCTTGGCCTGCCCAGCATTCATCGTGATTTACCCCCTCTGGACACTTGTGGGGCAGAGACCAGGGGGCCGCTGGGTTGACGGTTCCAACCTTTTTGAAATAGTTTCTGCGATAATATATGTGTGTGTTTAACTGCTTTTCGCAGAATAGATCTTCATCCTGTGCTGAATCTCTCACCGGAGGCAAGAAAAAATCATGTATTTAGTTTGCCTGAAGTGACAGGTATTATCTAATGTCATGGCATCGATTTGATTTGATGAGTTTAAGTGCTTGCTAAATTATCTTGTGATCCAAAAAGCATCCTGGCCACTGTTCTTCACATATGCAATAGTTGAATTAGGATGTACCTGTCTGCTATGCTATTCTATGCGCAATAAAGAAACCTACACAATAAATATTGGCACAAGGCATTGATCTTCTAATGATATGATGCTTTTGTGTGGTCCATGTACATACCACTTTTACTTGTAGCTATCATTGCGCATACCAATTTATTAGTGAAGGGGGGTGCATAATGTGGAAGGATTTATGTATGATTTTTATGGATTCACTGCTCATATTTGAGACTTTTTTTTGTTGTGTGTGTAGACAGACTAAACATTGGAATTGTGATCGGATGAGTTATTGAATAAGATGTTTTTGACTAGAATAGTTGAATAACTAAAGAGCTTTTGGAGTTATGGTGAATTTTAAATGATATTGTTTGTGAGTAGTTAAATATTAGAGTAATGTACTAAAATTAATCTAATTGATTTAAATAATTAGAGATTGTCTCAAATATTTATTTTTAGTGTAGTTGACTGAGAGTCCTTGGCAGACCAACAGCAAGGAGTGGGAGGCCATGCCGCTGGTTTGCTTCTCCGTCCATCTGAAATGAATGCTCAGTATCTACCTCTATTATAATAATAATAATAATAATAATAATAAATTTTATTATTATTAAATTAAAGTCCTCACTCACTGGTCACCGGCAAGCAAACGTGTGCGACTTGTCCCTGTCCCGTCCTATTGCCATCTACCTATTTCAACGACGATTCTTTTTTTCCTTTTTTAATTGTTTCTTTTATGAAAATACTACGTGTGTGAGGGCTATGTGTGTCTGTGTGTATGTTCATAAAAAATGATAAAATTATTATACCTGTTTACAATTGTGCATGATTCAATGTTGTCCAGATAGTGCCACAAGGGATATTTGTGGTAGTATCGTTATAATGGATATGAATTGAATTTCGGTAAAATTTGTATAACTCTTTCATATGTTGGTTAATTATATTTTTTAATAAATAATTTATTAATTATATAATATAGCTCGTTAGTGTATTTATTATTTTATATATGAAAGTCTAAATTCTATAATGAAAATCTTATTAATTTAAATTTATTATAATTCAATCTCAAAATTTTAAAATTTTAAACTTTAAAAATTTATTTTTTTTTATTTTGAACATTATAATCTAGGAGAGTCGGTTGAACTTTAAGAAAAATTTTATTGGCTTAAATCCATTATAATTCAACTTTTAAATTTTAAAATTATAAATCTTAAATATATCTCAAAAAATTAAAAAAAAATCATCTGTAATGTTTCGAGGTGCTTGGGACTTATTTAGGGCGCTTGTATTGAATATAAGCTCTCCGAATTCATAGTGGCGCATGGTATAATGTTCGTTACAGAATAAAATTATACTTACAAAAAGAATTTTTTATTTGAGGAACGCGTGTACTAACAAAAATTTCTACTTATCTCCATCGAACTTAAAGAGTGAGTAAAGAAAAAATAATTTTTTTAATAAAATGTGAAATCATATAGAATATTTAAAAATATATATATATATATATTTAAAATCCGTTTGATATCTCACCAAAAATTTAAGAAATTCAATTTTATTTTATTTACTTATTAGATTTCTGTTAATTATCAAGTCTCTTGATAAATGTGATTAGACCACTAAAACAATCTTTCTATGTATTCTGAATCATTCTCTCAAAAAATGAAACATTCGAATTAAGTTAAAAGTATTAATCAAAATGGCCAACAAATTAGTGTTTACCATAGTAAATTTTATTTTCTTCCAATAATTTAATTGTAATTAAGGATCTTGTTTGCCAATTAATCTCATTGTACAAGTAGACTAATCATTTTAAGATGAAAAATAACTCTAATCAAAGCTAGGCATGCATTTACCCCTGAATCATGATAATTAAGCGTAATAAATTAATATTAGTCTCACAAAATGATCATGATCTTGTACTCAAGTTAAGATGCAGTAATGTATGTCCATTACTACTAGGATAATTACGTAGATAGTAAACCCTAAAATATCATGTGATCTTGTCTCCTTTTTCTCCCCTTGGCACTGCAGTGATAGTCTTAGGATCCAACTAAAAGAACACAAAAGCAACTGTGAGTGTGCAGTGCAGGTGTGGCTTCCTTTCTTTTCTCTGCCATTTCACCTGTCAAAAGCACATACCATAAACCAGCTTTTCTCTCCTCTCACTTTAATTCTTTCCCTTTTCCTTTCCCTTTCCCTTTCCCGCTCACATCCACAGCCTTGGCCTTGCATGGCATGCATCCTCTAGCTTCCTCTTGGCTGTTTACTCTTTGTCAGGAACCTTATGCAACCTTTTCACTCTCACTCTCAGTAATTCCATTCCCCTCCTACACTTGTGAGCTAGATGATTCCTATCGCATTTCAAATCTCTCCTTACACCAAACCCTCAACTACTCTACCTACCTCCTTCAGTGAAAAGAAACAAACAAATTAAAGGGGGAAAAAAAGTTTTGTGTATCACTCTCAGGGAATTGGCCTGCTTTAGTTGCTTTAACGAAACATGCTTTTGTTTTTGGTTTTGTGGAAGTGTGTCTGCACACTTGTTCTTCTTATTGTACCTTTTGTGGAAGAGCTATTGTTCAAAAATTAACTTGTTAAAATTTTGATGATATTGTGGTTCTCGCATCGTAATTAATTTGCATAGGATGATGAACAGGTTGATCTTGAATTTTTTATATGCATTGAAGATATTTCTAACTCCATGATATATATAGTTCTAAAACAATCGTTAGAACAGATGTTGTTTAGATTGTAACAGTTAAATTGCATACAACTCGTACAAAAACAGAAAAATCAATGAAAGTTGATAAAAAAAATAAAAATAACTAAAGTGAGTAAATACAGCATCGAAGATGATAAAAAATCAGTAACTTATCCAATACCCCTCAAGAAAAACAACAAAATACTCAACTTATATATCAATTCTTGTGAATATATATATTTATATAAACATTCACTCTAGATGAGTAATTGTTAAACCCTGTCGCAATCCTAAGTTATCATATTCGTTACAAATATTTAATGAGAAATTTATTAATCTACATACTAAATTTGTCTAAACCCTGATTCTGCCCATCCTTCACAACAAAATATAAAAGGGAATAGGAAAAAAAACATATATCTTCAATGCAATCACCAAATAAGTAATATGTAGTTTCATTGTGCTACAAAGAATGAATTTTCTCTGTAGAAATATGTGTCGATATTGTTAAAATAGGTATATAAAATCTTGCATGTATGTTTAATGGTATGTCCATGTCCCAGGAGAGAGAAAGGTTACCAAGGGAAGGACTGTTGGCAGTCCCAAGCTGTGGCTATGAATGTAGGTAGATAGCTCTCTTTGTGCCTTCGGCTGGTTTTCACTCTTCCATATTCATTAATTACAGTAAAAAGGTAGAGTCCTCACCGTAGGGGCTTCTCTTCACGCACGATTTCACCCACTATAAACGAAAATAAATTGCAAGGTGTTTATCCGGGCACTTCGATCATTTGTTCGAGGGATATCATGTCACGCCCACAAAGGTTTATATTTGCTCGAAAATCAGACAGCATCTCTCCTGTACGATGAAAAATCTAGAACAATTATACATATCTTTCAACCGTACATAGTGCAGCCTCACACGGCTGACATCAAAATAATATAACAAATTACACAATCATGCATTTAATAACGATATAAAAAATAGAAATAAAAGAAAATTTCATATCCCAATTAAAACTCAAAAAGAAACCCAATGACAAACAAACTAGTCCATAAATGCATAAATGTAACTCTACTGAGAAAATAACTACAGTCTAATGAAGAGAATACGGAAATAAAAAAAATGCGAAAAACTACAATACGCTCGATACCGTGGGGCTGACAACTGAATCCTCTCTTGGCTCTAAGTAACGTATCTATCTGCTACTTGAAACAAAAGTAGATGGTGGGGGTGGCGAGTCCGGGTCGACTCTGCGGGTATAAGAGTAGATAAATGCATAACATAACAAAAATGTATAACAAGCAAAAGAAACAACCGTGTACAGTCTCTAAGAAATAGAATAGAACTAGGCATGTATGAAATAAAGTGATAACAGAATATTAAAACAAATATGCATATCGACCAAATGCAGCAATCATAGCTCATATAAATGCAGCAAATATAAAAAATGCAAAATGCAATAGATACATATGATGCAATGACATGTGTCACGCCTAACGTCAGTCAAGCCGCCAATGCATCACATCTGTGTGGTCGAATGGGTAGGGTTGTGACAAATATATATACACACTCCAACGAATATCACTAGTATACGTGGTTGAGTGGACAGGATGTTAAGGAGCCAACTACTTCAAAAACCCCAAGAAAGAGGGGGAGTCACCAACAACTCTAGTATCCCTAAAAAACATTGGTGAGGGTGTCAACAACTTGCCTACAACTCCAACATCCACTATCCATGAGTGGTCGAGTGTGGCATAACAGGACAGTTACTCGCACTCTAGCAACTACCACAATAAGTGCTTGAGTGGGCAAAACAATTAAATGATACGATGACTTAACCATATAGAAGCCAATACTCATCAGCATGCAACTGTGCAGATATGATGCATGATACTAAATGCACAAACAACCAAATAACAAAGATGCAATGATATGATCAATAAATATCAAAATCACCAAACATGCAACTAAACTACTACGTAGGGTATCTCTAATGTCAACTAACCTTAGTTGTGTTTAATTATTATTTCTACGTACTCGCGTACAAGCGGTACTTTACAGAATAGAAATCAACGGAGAGACTGTACGGACATAAAATATGATTAACTCGAAGATCAAGCAGAGAATGCATCAATGGGTGATATCAACAAAAACAAAGAACAAGATTAAGCATTCCTACTCAGAAACAAATAGTCATCCATTTAGGATCAATAATCTACAGAATACATAGGAAAAGTCCCCGCCTTAAATGTAAATTGTGCCCCCAAAGCACCCCGCGATCGTACACACGCAAACGATCAGTGCTCTATATCAAGGACATGGTTTAGTTATTTATAACATAAACAAAAATATTTAAATTAATTACTACACACAATTAGGACCACATTTTAATTACACAGTTTAATTAAATCTTAAATCGTAAGAAGTTCCTCTTAACTTAATTTATCATAATTGGGTTATTGGTAGCTTCCCAATTTAACCTAAGGAACAACTCCAAATTTTGACCTAAACCCAATCGGCCGATCCATTAAGCTAATCCTTCTACATAATCAGACCCAATAAAACGAACTCAAATCCTTCAACTGAAAACCAAGATCAACTATCATCCAAAAACCTAATTCCAAGATTCACAATTCAGATCAGCATTCATGAACAATTTGGCTAATATAGTAGAAAACCATGTGTTCAAAAGATGAAGTAACCCAACAACCCACTTATTGACCTATTACAACCCGAACATCTTCCTCCCGCCAATCCCTCTAAAGCTGAGCAAAAACAAAACTACACCCACTGAACAATAAGGATCAAAAATAACCCATGATCAGATCAGAATTTAAACTTACTACAAAAACCCAAGTAGCAACAACAAATCTACAAGTCCACGTCATGAATAGAAGCAGGGCAGAAACAAAAAATCAATTCCATACCCATTTTGAATTAATCCTCCAAAATCACAACATCAAATCACGAACCCTATCTACTTCTACAAAGGACTCACGGCAATCAACAGAACCGAAATATAACAACCCATGGCAACATCAAAACCGAACAGAGCAAATTCCTACAACAATCCCAACGACACTACACCTTCTTCTACACCGACAACAATCATCCAAGCTCAATTCATCCAAAAGGAAAACTAAACAGAAACAAACCTTATCAAGGATGCACCGGTGCTGCCCTACTCCCCCTCGCTTCTGCTCTAATATGACACAATCGACATCCAATGCAAAATTCGAATGGTCATCCTTCTTTGGTAAACCAACCTAACCTGTGATTCATCCTCGACGAAATCAATAGGGTGGTGTGTGAGGAAGTCATGAGGAGCTACTACTGTGGATCGCGAGTTAGGGCACGACGCTGACAATTGGAATAGAGGAACCACAAAACTAATAAGCAACAATCATACCTACTAGTGGTCGGTCGTGCAGTGTCGAGAGCGACAACCAACAGAAGTGAGGTAGGATGTGTTGGGGCAATTGACCCAAGTATGATCAAGTGGATCATGGGTTTTGATGTGTGTGTATGACAATATGATTAAGTTAGGTTGTCATGTTGGTTTGATATGTGTGTTTGAGTCATGCAGGACTTGGTGAATCACACATGAAGTACGCATCCGTGGGACGAGAGCCGAAGGAAGAGGACTTCAAGGGAAGCCGAGGAAATAGACTTCAAGGGCATACGCGAAGGATGGCATGGAGGCAAACCGTGGGCTTGTGTGTGCATCCGAGGGACGAAAGCCAAGGAAGAGAACTTCAAGGAGCAAGCCAAAGGAGTGGACTTCAAGGCATACGCGAAGGGTGGTCTTCGGAGTAAGTTTGAGTGAAAATGTAAGCTGGGCAGTCGACTGCGGGAGGGACAGTCGACTGCCAGAACTCACAAAAAGATCAGTTGACTGGTCCTGGACCAGTCAAATGATCGGTTCAAAAATAAGTCGTTAGGCTAGCTGTTGGCTAGCCACTGGCTGAGCATCAGGTGTCATGGGTTGAGCTGTTTAAGGAACAGCTCTCTCCTCTATTTAAGGAGAGGCTTTGGAGCAGAATAGGGTTGCGGTTCTTAAATATAAGATCCTATTCTAAGTGCTCAAAGTCTCATTCTCTTTCTCCTACTTTAATTTTCATCTTGTACAAGAGGAAGGGAAGATCTTGTGAAGGTTTCTCCACCTTGAAGGAGAAGTTCATGGTGGAGCTTGTGCGCGTGGTGTGGATCCTTGGATTAGTCACCTCTTGGAGGTGGATACCAAGTAAATCAGGGAGTTAGCATTGGTTTTTATTGTTTATTGTGTTTGTCTTGTGTTTTATCTAACATTCTTGTAGACAAAATCGAAAAGTTGCTATTCACCCCCCTAGCTAGACGCCAAGGTCCCAACAGGATGCAGTTAGGTGCCATCGTGCACGGGGAGCAAGACTCAAGGCATCGACGATCAAATGGCGATGTCGCGAGGGGAGAACGAATGGCTCCGACGATGGTGTGGCGACGTCGATCAGGCCGAAGAGAGGAGTTAGGGCTGGCGTGTGAGGGTCGTAGCACAGAGGGGTTGTTCGATGGAAGAAAAGAAACTGCGCATCGTGTAAAGATGTGGAGGAAGAAGAGGAGGATAGGGGAATTATAAGTGTTGCCCTATTTGCACATTAACCCTCAAATTTCTACCAATTCGAATTCAACCCCTAATTTAAGGCTTTTAAATGTTTAGGTCCCTCTAGTCTCGGCCAATACTCTCCTAGACATTAATTTTTCTAGATTGGGTTTTATTTTTTTTCAATATGTAGCATATCAAACACTCAGTAAGATACTTTTTTCCAATTTAAAATTAATCCTAAAATATATTATAATAGATGCTTATATAGATACTAAATGTACCAATCTATAAAGACTTTTCCATTTCAGTAATCACAGTAAAAATTAATATCACTCATCCCAAACGATCGAATATCATCAATTCTATGGTAAGATATAGATAAATAAATCATGAAAAATATTTTACTCTAATACAATAGCTCTTTACACAGGTAGATTTGATGTCTGACGAGATATTTTATACCCGCTCAGAATTGATCTCAAAATCTATATCTTTAATTAATATTCATTAATATGTGGTAAAAAAAGATAAAATTGTCACCTTGACAGCCTATCCAGGACGATCCCATATTTCCTCGAAGGGGGTAAATCACGAGGATTCACCCAGCAATAAAAAAGCAGACAGGGGTGAGGCAACCAACGGAACATTCTGCTCCCGTTGAGAATTGATCCATGTTTATCTGTCGTTACACCTTGCATGAACCATCTACGCCAACCCTTGGGGACTTCCATATTCATTAATTGAGCAAAATGTGATATTGCTCACCCAAGAGCCCAGTATCATCGGTCCTACGATAAGATACAGAAAGGTAAATCACAAGAGATATTTTCCCTAGTACAGCAGCCCTCACGCCTTAGTATAACGACCTTTTGTGTGTGAGGTCGACCATTCCAATGAGATATTTTACACTATTGGAAATTAACCCAAGACTTATTGGAGCAAAGTATCACCGACACATATTCATTGATTGGAGCAAAAGGTGATATCGCTCACCCCAAGCGACCTAGTATAATTAGTCCCACGACAAAATATAGACAGATTAATCACGGGGAACATTTTGTTTTAGCGTAGTGATCCAGTCCATATTCATTAATTGGAGCAAATGGTAATAACGCTCACCCCAGATGGTCCAGTATCACTAGCTCTCTGGCTAGATAAAGGCATATAAATTTAAAGGTGGATAAATCACGGGGACATTTTACCTTAGCACAATAGCCATTACATGAGGGAAGTCAACATTTAACAAGACATTCTGCACCTACTGAAAATTGACCTAATGACCTATTGGAGCAACCACTCATGCAGATATCAATTGTGTCAACCCATGGGGGTCGGTCCATTATTAATGTTGCAAAAAATCTTATGTTAACCTGGCGTGCCCCCACACAGCCAACCTCACAACCATTTATAGAAAGGTAAATTAGGAAATCAAGCATGCCACCACATAAAAAGGTATTTCTCCCAATTCGTCGAGAATTGATCCTTTATTCTGCATTCTATCTTGTGATGTTATGATCAAGCCCTGAGGGCGATCCATATTCATTAATTGACAATAAAAGGTGAAATCAGCACTCAGCGGTCCGTCAAAAATAATCCCCCACTATTCGGAAATTAGGTAAATCATGAGGAGCTTCGGCTAGCAACAACAACCTATGCAGTGATAGATTGAGATAACTAATAGGACATTCCACTAGGGATGGCAATTTCACCTGAATCCGACGGAGAATCCGACATCCGACTCGAATGGAGAAATGGAGGACTACCATACCTGATATCAGAAAAAAAAAAAATAATATTAAAGATTTTTTTTTTTTTTTTTTTTTTTTTTTTTTTTTTTTTTTTTTTTTTTTTTTTTTTTTTTTTTCAATGATATTATAAAAAAAAAAATTATATAAAAATATCCTTTAATGGATAGATATACCAATGGATATTGATACCGATGGTATGGATACGAATATAGAATCCGATTCGAATCCGACCTATTGTCATCCCTACATTCCACACTCATAGGGAATTGACCTAGGTTTACTGACAGCAATAGTCTTGTATGAATTAATTGTGCTAGCCTGAGAGAGTCGGTCCATACGGGGAGCATTTTATTGAAGCACAATAGTCCATATTCATTAATTGGAGCAAATAATATCATTTCAAACGGTCCAATATTATCAATTCTCGATTAGATATTCAAAAATCACCGAAGAATAATTTATTCCTACATAATAACTCTTTGTAAAAAAAAATATAGATATTTTATACTTATCAAAAATTAATATTAAATTTATTAAAATAATTACCTATATAATTATCAACGTACCATCCAGAGATGATACGAGAGACCAGCATGGTGTATGATTTCAAGCTTTCAAATTAATTAAAGAATTGCGTACATATAGTACGAAATTGCATGCAATGACTGGGTACCCTTTTGTCCTTGCTTGGGTCATTTAATGCAATGGTTCCGTGGATGCTTATTGCTTAGTTTTGCTTTCTTGGTTTCTTCTCAAATTGACATGGATTTTGGTCTACTGTTCCTCCACTGTTGCCAAACTTTGTTCAATTCCTACAGCTCAAGAGTGGATGGATGTCCAGACACGGCTATGTAAAATAGATATACTTTTTACAGGAGGATCTGTCCCAAGTGATTCTCGCCCTCTCTCTCTTTTTCTTATTCTTCTCCTTCAGATAAATTAACCTGCATGGATTATGATATCGCAGAAGAATGATTAATTACTTTTCAAATATCCATGATTTAATCTTAATTTCAGTAAATTTTATAATGGAGCTTACAACTGTGAGATGTTGAGTTTCTAGACCACCTACCACGAACACTTCCTGAACATTTCTTGAAATCGGGTCGGTTGCTCCAGGTTCAACGTTGATCAACCAGGCTAATCATTCAGTCCCTACGGGATGGACTGATAGCTAGCACGTATAGTATTGCCATCTTGATGTCTTAGGTCAGCCACCTTGAAATCTGAAGTTAAAACCTGATAAAAGTCAGTGTGCCCCCTCTCCTAGATGCTAACGACATCATCCAGACTAGTAATTTCTATGATTTATCTTCTTTGTATTAACCTTCGGGTGAATTAATGAGGACGAACGAATTATCTTTTACCATCTCATTCAGTAAATTAATGTTCAAGTAAACATATCTATTTCAAATAGAGTAAACATGAGTGAGCAGTTTAGCAGTTGATGTGAGACCTACATACCTTTTATTTTGTCTAGGATAGTTTTCATTTTGATCCTAAAAATATATAACTAAATATAGTGTTAGATTATTATTATTATTATTTTATTAATTTAAATATTTAATTTTCTTAAACGATTAATCCTAAAGAAGATCAATTCAACTCTATAAAAATTTTCATCGACCACGATAAATTTAAAAATATAGATAGGTTCTGACAAACAATTTAATATCACAAGTGATTCGAGTACTGTAGATGTAGGTGAGAAAAATCAAATCTTCATTGCATAGGAGCTCATCCTATCTCTTACTCTCAGAGGCAATTTGTCCCTTTTTCGATAGTTGGAGCAAAAAATAATAATATTTAATTACTCCTAATATCGTCGATTTCTCGGTTAGATACGGGCAAGTAAATCACTGGAAGCAAATTGTCTTAGCACAGCGACACTTTGCATGGTCCTTTTTCGATAGTTCTGTATCAAGTGAAATCCGTCACCCTTACAGCTTCCTCCCCTCCTGACTGTCCCGTGCCATGTGCCATTGGGAGAGAGGAAATTAGAAAATCAAAACTAGCCAAGATAATTCCTCGAATTTTACCAGAATTTGACTTTTATTCAATTTTATAAAGTTACTGTATGATAATCAACTCAGCTATGTCATGAAGCTGGGCCCTTTTTCAATAGTGAGCATAAATATGATGGGAAATTAAGATTTTAGTTTCTTGCAAAATATATGTAAAGATATATATATGGATGATTGACTTGGGTTGAAGAATTTTTTTTTAAGAAAAAGAAAGAAAATATGTAAATTTTAGAGTAAATCAGATGATAAATTAGGGTTCAATTTACTTCAGTGTGTCGACGAATGATTTTTCATTTTGACATGAAGGATTAATTTTGTAAGTTTATAAGCAAATAATGCCAGTTTGGCATAGTTAATATTTTCATAGATGATTATTTCAATAGGTCTTGTAATTCATTTTTAGTGGATATAAAATATCTCCTTGGATACCCGATCTCCCCCATATAAAGGGTCGTTGTGCTAGAATAATATATCTCCGTAATTTACTTGTCTATATCTAACTAGGGACCAATAATACTAAACAGATTGGGATAAATTAGGGCTTATTTTACCATGTGCGCACCTTGATTGAGGGTTTTTTTTCATTATTAATACATGAAATCATCAATTATAGTGAACTAGGTATTGAGACTGATGTCATTAGAGGAGGATGAATAGCGATTTACTTCGTGTATTCGTCTATAGTAGATTAGTACACAACGGAAAGAAAAACACAGAATAAAAGGTCTGACTGTACCGCTAATAGAGTTTCTATCAAAAATACATAATGATTTGAACTCACAAGATTATATCTATTGATCAATTCAGATTTTCCCTAACATATGTATAATTAGGGTTTTACTTGTCCCATTTTGGACACGCATGAGATCCAATGATAAATTAGGGTTTTCACTTGGAAAACAAAGTGATTAAGGGTTATGGGGAAAAGCTAAAACTAATTATATATGTGCAAATAAAGAGTTCCAACTAAAACAAGAACATTACTGTACAAAACTTAAATAGAACATACTATTCCCCATAAGTCATATTTTTTTAATGTACATAATTTAAGTGTCTAAACTTCGATTAATTCTAAAAGTAGATATTATTCATCGATTGCATAAATTCGAAGCCACAATTTACGGGTACTAAAAAACTCACTTCCAAGATACCATTTGAAATATTTATTTATTTATTCATTCTTTTGCTGTTGCATTTATATGTAGAAAAAAACTTCCAAATGAACCAATTAATTGCCCATGGAGAATGCAGAAGGTTGATCGATGATGCCACACTGTGTCCATATCCACATAAATCATCATAAATAAACCCTGGAAGGAGAAAGGCATTGAATTGAGGAAGCTGTCCAACTCAGATGGTGATCTCATAAATTTTATCCTTCCCCAGCTCTCAATCATTAAGATCTTAAATGCAGAATCGCTTTGACAGATTCTGGTCTATGACGTATCACACTCTCACCTATCATTGCAATTAATGCGACTTGTACAACAACATTGTGTGTAATGGCCGAAGTACCTAGCCATCTACCTCCTTTCTTGCTTCAGCAACACTCTTGCACTGCTTGCAACATGTAATGTATTGTCACTTGTTTTACTCGCACACAAAGGGAAAAGAGAGGGGTAAAGAAGAGCATTTCCTCATGAAAGTTGCCCTTGCATGCATTCGAACTTACATTAACTCTTCCTATGTACAAACATGGGAAAAGAAGGAAAAGAAAGATTTTTTTTTTTGTTTCTTCTTTTCTTTGGGTTTGCAGAGATTCACAGCATTAAATGTAAATTGGTTCGGAGGGACAAGGCAGGAGGATGTCATTTCCCTTCATGGTGTCTGTCATCTGATAAATATGCTTGATTTTGTTTTTCTTTAATTTAATGAAATGAGAGTAATATAATCAATCTTTCTAATGCATGTGATAATATCAAACAAATTAATAATGAAATGAGAGTGCTATAAACCTAACTAACCATACATCATATATATGTGTTCATGAAGAAGGAATAGCTAGGACTTACATGAAGCCTCCTCCTACCTTAGTTGTGGAGGAATCTACTTGTTGAGACTAAGTGGGGTTTGCAATTCATGAAATATACACAAATGGAGGGGACAAATTAGGTAGCAAGTAGAGGAAAGGAAACCTTGATGCTTGAGCTTGGATCCCAACATGAAGGATCCCTAGGAAGGGGGAGAGGGGGACATCAAATGGGAATGGCATGCATGGAAGATTGATTTGTTGGACAAGCCAAACAATACATTTAGCCTCTGCCATCAAAAGTTCTCCTTCTTTGAGCAAATCCATGAGTTTGTTTGAGGGGACAAGAGGCAGGATTTAAGGTATAAATAAACTATATAGTATTCAAAATATATATATATATATATATATATAGAGAGAGAGAGAGAGAGAGAAGGTGATTGGCATACTTGGGACAAGAGCACAAGGAACAAGAAGTAAAACCCCCTATTTGGAGGCACAAGAGATGCAACCTTCACTAATGTAAGCACAAAGTGGTGGCCTTTTGCAGAATAAAAGGCTCCATTTCATGATTATGTTACACCCTACAAGATGCCATTCTTATCCTAATTAACTAATTTGCTTGTGGCTAGTGGTATATAGATAAGTTAGTGTGGACCATCATTAATTAGTTTAATGATAATAACACCAAATTTATAGCACCCAAGAGGCAAGTTCTTGATAGATAATATTAATGTACCTAGTCATTTTTGTATTATTATAGCACAAGTCATGCAAGCATTGTAAATATATATATTCACATAATGTCAGTGTGGATGAGTCATCCACTGCATAAAATATATAAAATATATATATGAGAGAAATAAACACAAATCACAAATTGAAAGTAAGTATACAGAAAGGAAGATTTCTATGTTCCAATATTTATAATATAATAGAAAACATCAATGAAAACACATAAAAGGTTAATTAATAAAGTTTCATGCACGATTAATGGTTTAATCCACAAGTTCCAAAATGCCATGCAAACGTGCAGTAGCTACATCTACTACGTTCTTCAAGAAGAAGAACAGGAGAATTAGGGTTAGGGTTTATGGTTGCTAGCCAAGTTCAGATATTCATATATGACAATAACAACAATATATATGCTAACCTACATATTAATTAATTAATTAGACTGATGAGTTTTTTGCTACTAAAATCAAAAAACCCTCCTCAATCATCAAGTCAATTAACAACTAAAAGGAGAGAAGAATTAAGCTTAATTAATTAATCAACTTATTAATTAGAGAGATTAATAACTTTGCCTTCATCTTCTTCTTCTTCTTCTTCCTTGTTTCTTCTCCTGTCTCATGAATTGTTGTCTCTTGAGTTGTGATAATTTGCTTCGCGCATGGCTTTTGCTAATGCCATGAGGAGACGGAGAAGAGCGCCTTGTTCTGCCACCCCAAGAAGGCGGCGTCGCGCGCCGCCTGGAGCTGGTATCCTTCCGATGGGTAGTGAAGCCGGAGGAGGAGGCGCGCCTGTGAAAGAGCGAAGGGGCTGAGAGGGCGGTTGCGGAATCCGGCGGCGCGCATCGCCGCCTCCCACCGAGCGAACGCCTCGTGCCGCTCCGTTCCGACAACGACCCCGTTGATTTCCTGGCCAAGCCACACCTGCTCCACCGCCACCCGGTCCCTGCTAGTCGGCGGCAGAGTCGCTTCCAGCGCCTCGAATACCGCCGCGTAGTAGTCCATCGCCTCCGCGAAGCGCTGCAGGAAGACGGGGGAGCCGTGACTCGCCTCCCGCTCGGCCACCGCCACCACTGCTGGGTTCGCCCCCCGCACCGCCGCCAGAAACGAGCGCAGCTCGCCGCGGCCGTCGTCGTCGTCCTTGAGCAACTTGTGAAGAAAGAGCACGCAGTTGACGGCGAGGGTTTCTCCCGGGCGGAGGTGAAAGGCGAGGTTGAGATCGGCGGGGACGGCGGAGTCCGGCGGGAGAAGCAAGGGATGGAACTCGAACCGGAGGTTGAGAGAATCAGCGAAGGTCTGGAGGCGGCGGCCGGTGCGGCGGAGGACGTCGAGGCAGGTCCCGGTGCCGGTGATGCGGATGGCCGGAGGGGGATTCTCGTGGTCCCCGCGCTCGGCGATCGCCTGCAGAAGCGGCGGCCACTGGAGGCCGTGGGAGGTATCAAAGTCGAGGATGTGGAGGCAGGGGCTACCCTCGACGGCCTCAAGAATCGCCTGGTTCGCCGTCAGGTGCGCGAAGCGCAAAAACGGCGTGATCTGGTTGAAGGCGAGGTAGGCCGACTGAACCGCCTCCGGCGCCGAAGACCGGCGCAGCCGGCCGTCGGCCCGTATCGACAGCGCGAGCGCGAACTGGTGAGCGAGCCGGTCGGCAGCATCCCCAAACGGGGACGCCGCCCCGAGGAGCAACCCCGCTGCGCGCTGCGCAGCGGGGAGATCCCCGCGGCCGACGAGGTCAGCGCAGCTAACCAGAAGCTGCCTGGCCGCCGGGTGGTGCCGCCGGTGGTGCTCCTGCTCTTCGTGGGAGGACGACGACGCCGACGACGTCTTGAGCGAACTGAGCATGTCTAGCCTAGCGATCGAGTTACAACAGCTCACTCAATTGCAGCAATGGCAGAAATAACACCGAGTAGAGCTTGAAGCTAAATGGGAGAAAATAGAGATTGGTTTGCTTTTAAAAGGACATCTGAGAATGCAGCAGCTTCCTTGACAGGACATGATCTGCAAACAAAACACAAGCCTGGGAATGATAGTCGCCAAGTAGTAGTATACTTGTTTTTAGTCTCAAGTAGCAGTAGCAGTAGTAAGAAGCAGATGGACGAATGCAAGGGTGGAAAGAAAGAAAGAAAGATGAGAGGAGAGGAGATGGATGGATTTAACTAGCAGTAGTAGTAGCAGCAGCAGAAGCAGGCAGTAGACACACTGTTCACCACTTCTCTTTCTTCCAAAGTGGGGCAATGTGGCAGGGTGGGGAAAAGTTTATGCCTTTCTTGTCTTTTTTTACATGGACTTTGGTGCCTTGAGCTGGGGCTTAGGAATGATAAAGGGGTCTAAATGAGGAGAAGGCAGGAATCTAAAACATTCTAAAGTGACCTGTAACATAAAGGATAACGTTGTATACTAAACCCTGATCACCATACAGTTCTAGTGCATCAAAAGCTAGTTGAGTCTCACTTAACCCACGCAAAGCTTTTAATGTACAAATTGGAGTACTGTTGGAGCAAGCAAGCAATCTCTCTGGTTTTGATGGATGGAAAAGAGGGAGGAAGGGGAGGGAATAGCTAAAGGTCTGGCCACCACCGCACAGGCGAGCAGTGAGTTCTCACATCACCAGAGGGAAAACCAAGAGGCATCTGGGTACAACTCATTAGCAAACAAATGAGATATTGCAGGGAAGGGGGGAGAGGTGAGAGAGAATTCATTTGACAAAATGGATCGAGGATGGAATGTTTCAGGAAACACTCCTCCAGATAGGGAAACTATTGCAACACCCTTTGCCACAGTCCTTGATTACCACACTCATTAACATTTAATGCCCTTGTGCATGCATCTCATGCCAACCCCCCACCCCTTGCATGGCACCAACACGAACAGCAAGGAAAAGATCTCCTCCCTTTGCTTCACTTGCTTCACTTGCATGAGAGAGACAGAGAGAAAAACAAAAACAAAAAAAAAAACAGAGTTTGGGGTTTGGGTTTACTTTTGCTTCCAGTGTGTTATCCAAGAAGCCGAGTGGTGGGGAGGAGATCTTACAAGTGGAAACTGAAGAGCTCTAATCCCTAAATAGGAAGAGAATCTGGTGGCCTGATCAACTGCATGCATCACGGCGTATGCAAGTAACATAATAAAAACAAAATGCCCCCAAAAATAAAAATAAACTAAGGAACAAACATAACTTGCTCGCTGCCTCTTTGCCAAAACTTACCTGTGAAATGACTGACAAGCTCAAAGGTTCAACTTTTTCCTCCACGACGGGATGAATTATATGGTTGGGCATTTAATAATGAGAAGGAAGGGAGGGGAGGAGGAGGAGGAGGAGGAAGAGTTTTGAGTGGAGTTCAAGGCAGGAAAAGGTAACTCACTCAAGAACACATGGGGACCAAAGGAAGACACCGCTCTATCTATTATTATGAAAAGAAAAGCCAGGAATTAATTTAATTAGGTGGATATTATTATGAGGAGAAATTTATACTCATGTACGCAAGAGGAGCCCACTTTTTATTGATCTGTCACACTCATCACACACACTATATATATATATATGAAAAAATAAATAAAAATTAAAAGGATGACATTTTCTTATTTATCTTTAAAATAACGCATCATTCTATTTCGATTTTTTTTATTTTTGAAAATAATTTTTGTTCAGTATCATTGTAACAATTATGATTCATATTACAATATAAACATTTCAATGTTGATCTACACTAATATTGTAATAGTTACATTTCATAATTGATACAATATCGATAGCTACAATCCTGTAATTACTATAACTATATGTAAATACGATTTCATAATTATTATAATAGCTTAAAAACAGAAAGATATTTTTAGAAATGAAAATGGATGGAAACGAGTCATTTGTTTTAATGATAACTGAAAAAGATACTTTTGATGAAAAAATTAGTATTTTTTTTATATAACATGGTAATTACAAAAGGTGATGAACTAGGGAAGCATCAATCTCATATAAGATAATTTAGAAAGGTAATTACATAAAGTGCGACTTTTCTTATAAGATAATTTAGGGGGGAAATTAATATGGGAGGGTTTTATAATATTATTTTATATGAAAATCTCTTGCATAACCATTAATTTCTTGTAAATCCGATCAAATCTATTCGTATTATTTTGCAAGAATTAATTTGTATTAGTTTTGTTCTATTTAGAAAGTGAGGGCAGTCATATATTCAAGTAGTATTTATTGGTCTCGGTTTCTAATAGTATTATGTTATATTATATTATTAATATTTATTTTAAAAAATATAGGTATGACTATATATGATATATATATATATATATATTATATATATATTTTTATATATATATATATATATATATATATATATATATATATTTTAATTCATGGTGTGCATCGATTGTGTTGTTTTTTATAACATAAGTGTACAATTTTTACGATCCAATTAATTCTAAAAGAAATCTGTTCGGCTTTATAGAAATTTTTCATTAGTCTCCGAGTGTAAATCGGAAGCACAATATCAAGTCATCAACAGCAGGATTCACACTCAATTATATTGTAGTCGTTATACATTTTGTCATCAACTTTTAAAATTGCAAGGGGAGGAGTTTGAGAAGATAAACTATTACTATTATCCTTCCTCTAAGGGAGGAACAGGGTAGAGGTCCAAGTAGTATAATGACTTCTCTACTTGTTTAAAATGATCATTTAAACAATATGATGGGTAATTGCATCAAATAAGCTCAAGATTTGAAGTGTTTTCCCTCTCATATATATGGAGGATAATGGCTCATCAAACGGCTTAAGAGGACGCCACCGTCTCGATCAATCGATAAAATATAAGACAACGTGAAGTGCCAATGAAAACCTAACATAACCATTAGCTTTATCTTCCACTCATCATCCACCTTGGCATGACATAATCTAATATAATGGTTAATTAATTGATTAGAAACAAAGAATGTTTTTATTTATTTTTCTAGATTCAAGCTATTTATTAATGTTATACTGGTAATCAAATGCTTTTCTTGTCAAGAGACAGTGATATATATTCCCTTGCCACTACATGACAAGCTCTACTTGGGACTTCCTCCATTAGACCTTGCTCTTAAAGTTCTTGTGCCATCTCCCTCCTCCTTCTTGGCAATGCTCACTTATATGATCAAATACCATCATTGGTAAAAAAAAACAAAACAAAGAGAGAGAATATATATTTAAAGTTTACCAATCTTATTTTATTTGTCCAAAGTTCATTAAAAATTTAATTTTTAAAATGATATCCTTGTATAATTATTAAGAAGAGTGTGTGTCAGTGATTACCAGATACACTTTAGGAATCAATCTAGAAATATGGCCTATAAGTTATTATGCAGTGCCTAAACAATAGTCTCTTAAAATAATAGAGATTTTCTTTTTTTGAAAAAAAAATTGTGAATTCCTTGTGAAAAGGAGGGGTGTAAACTGTAACCATAAAATATGGTCTATAAGTGCCTAAAAGATATAGTCTCTTAATTTTTTTTAAAAAAAAGAATTACTATTAAACTATAACCTTAATTAGTTTGTAGACATTGAATTTGCTTACACCCTCCAACTTCACTAACACATGTCAATTTGATCTTTGCTTGGGAATGTTAGCATCATAGTCAATTACAATATCATGTTCCAAGAAAGGGAAGGATTAATTGAACCCTAGAGTTCTCTCCTCTCCAAGGAGTAAACAGATTCTTTGTAAAATCCTTACTAACCTATAATTTTGTTTGCCAAAAAACATGTAATAGACACTAATAAATAAAAGAGTCCCAAGATACTAACCATTGCCTCAATCTTATATATTTATGATTATTTTACAAAAACAGGCACACAAGAATCTTCTCCCCTTCTCCCATGTAAAAAATTTACAAAGTTGTACAAGATAATGTCTTGAAGCTTCCTCACTATATAGATGTGCTACTAGTCACATCTCTCTAAAAATATACTCACTAATTGGAGGGACAAAAAAGGCCTAAAAGTTATCAATCCTCCTAAGGGATGATTAAGGATTGATGCAACTCAAGAAGATTCCCCTTATCACCTGAACCATGCATTTAAAAAAAGCCAAGTTGTTTGTATCCACCACCCCCCATCTATAGCACGCTGCCCATCATTCCTAGGAGCACTTTTCCTCCAATTCAATGCCATTTGCAGTATTAAATCCGCAGCCTCAGGTGTTCCAATGGCCACCAATGGTGGATCAGCATATATACAAGTCTAGGGATGGCAGGTCAGGTTTGAGATGCCATGGATCAAGATGACTGTGACAGTATATCTTTGTTGGGAGAAAGAAAAACTACAAAGAGCAGCACAAAGTGATGTGAGTGGCAATAATCACCACTTTGGAGTATGTTAATGATCATTTGCAGTGACAGAGAGGGCATTTGAATATGAGATATGGAAGTGGGGAAGATGGTTGTGGATGTGAATGGAGGAATGATTGGGCTTACCTCAGTCCTCCAATTAGTTTCCATGATCCCTTGTGAGATTCTTATCCCAAGATATGGATGCTTGGTGACTCTACAAAGATATCATTTCTAAGTCAAATATTAGTTGCCACTGAGCAACATGAAGATGCGAAAAAGATACTTCATTATAAAAACAAAGAGCATCCATATGTTCTCTCTTTTTTTTCACTTTACCTTATATCTGTAGAAAGCTAAAGATTTCAGACCCCTTGATTGATCGGAGAAAAGTAAGCATAAATTTTAGATGAAGCCTTCTGGTTTAATTATCAAAGACGAGCACACACGAAAATTAGTAGTTAGCATCATGTCTTGAGCCTCAATAACAGGAAACCAATGCTTTCTCAGCTCTTGGAAGCTATCGTTGTCGCTGCAACAGCAAAAAGTCCGAGAGTTTATGCCCAGAAGCAACAACTCATAAGATTCTATCAGAAAATCTGAAAAAACAGAGGAATGAATTTCTTTTTTTCCATATTGACGAACCTACATAAACAAATAAATTGTAGGAAAATATGTATAGATAGCCAGAAAGCTACTAAAATTTTCAGCTGCAAAGTTAAAACAATATACATCTGGAATCAACAAGAAATTTCTTGTCAGGTTATAAAATAAGACCAATTGTTGGTGCTAATAACTATCCTTGAAGCTTCTTCTCTTTAGCTCTCCAATGTAAAATGATCAATTCACTCAGAGATACTTCCATGAATTCAACTCCCTTTTATGAAAAGGGCAACAACAACAACCAAACTTCATCCCCTTTTATGAAAGCAAAATAAGATAAATCATCTAAAAAGACTTTTGTCTTAAACAAATATATTCTACTTTCTAAAAGCCTAATTTATTTTTTTTATTATAACAAACATTCTAAATTAATCCTGAATGCTTAAACTGCATCAGTTCTATGTTTCACAAGATTGAAGGTGCAACACAGTAACAAGAATATGTAAGAGAAGAGTTATAAACCTCCACTTGTTCATGCAGTCTCCACTTGTTCACAAGATTGAAGGAGCAACACAGTAATAAAAGCGCGAAAGACAGATCACATTAAACTATGAGGCACATAATGCATGCAGATTCAACTTAACCAGCCTGAGGGATATGTTAGTATTGATTACTCTTTCACATCAGGAATAGGTGCCCTTGGATAGTAGCTGCCAAGAAAAGCAGGTAATGAAGTGTTCTCAAATAAGAGGAATAAGCATACACAGAGAGCAGCATTTGTTGATTGCAATTCATTTGTATGAGAATCTACAAAAAGTGATCAATTCTTTGAGCAAACGAGCATTGAATTTAAGGCACATGTTCAACAAGCTATCAGAATCTAAATTAATGGAGGAAATGAAAATGCTTAAACGAATACAAAATTGGCTTTATGTATTTGATTGTAACAGTGGTAGACAAACAGAAAGATTAGGCTATAAAAATTGAAACCAACAAGGTCACGGCTTTGGTTGATCCATGGAACCGAAACCAACAAGAACCAAAATGGGATCAACGACAAAAAAAAAGGTAATAAAGTTGCAAATAGGGGCACAAATGCACAAACTTTCGGGGCCTCCGACTAGCGACAGAATCAGCGAGAACGGAATGGGATCTGCCATCAGAAGCAGGGACAATGGCAGACGCCTCCTCCGGCGGAATCAACACTTCTGGCCGGTGGGAAACAGATAGAAAACGAGCAAGATCTTTCTAAACTCCAAAAAGTGGTGGCTTATACGCGTTAGGTCTGGGATAAAATTGTCTGGTTTCAATCTAGTTCATTTTGCATAATCCAACTATTCAAAACTGAATGAAAATTTAATCAATATGCACACCAATTCGGAAAGAAATCCAAGCAATCTTTTAATCTATCATCTCTCTATTCAAAAACAATCATGTCTTAATTCGGATTAGCGACAGAGGAGCTCTGCAAACTCACCACGATACACTTTAAATGTCGAAGCAGAGTAAATGCTACCTTGTATCAGCGGATCAAGAGGTAAATGTCTAATATTATCCCTTTAAGATGTCAAAATGGCAACGGCACAGGGTTAGTCTAGCCACTGAGTCGAGAGGTAAGGTTGCGACCACCGCAGAACACAGCGGGTGCGATGCTAAGTCAATGTCCAACAGAACTAGAAACACGCCTTGGCTTATGATCTGGAATGCACTCGATGACTTTGTGGCCTCAGTTCAGGTACTTGAAGACCTAATTTCTGAAGGAAAAAATGGAATCTTTGTAGCTCTGCGATCCCAGTCGATTACTTCGAAGCAAAAATAATAAAAAGATTGCATCTTTTTGACATGACAGAAGTGAGAATTACCAGCCACTGAAAATCATATGCTTGGATGAAGGAAGCAAATTCGGCTCAGAATTTGCATTGGATAATAATGATACAGCACTGTTGCTCATCGTCGTTCATTGGGAGAAGAAACACCTCAAAAGAAACAAAAAAATATGAAACGTAAAACAAACGAATGATGAAAGCAAATGTCTCCGCATCTACAATCGGATCGAGAACGAGACTCCTCGCCGGAAGAGAGCAGATGACGGAGGAAGATGGTGTGGCGTCGTCTCATACACAGCAACAATCGGAGAGGCTCGCCGGTAATCAGCTATCGGACACAGGAAAATACAAGAACCCTAGACGATGAAAAACTCAAAGTTTTGATTACCAGAGTTGATTCAATAAAAAGAATCGTGAGCCCGGTGGTATAAGTCGTCTTATTTGTGAAAATAGCAGGCTCACGGCAGCGACAAGGATAATTCGACGCCACCGCCCGCACCAATTAAACTTACTGTAGGATCAAACATTCATGAATAAATTCATTAAACAAAATGGAACATTCAAATTGAAGAATGTCAAATCTTATAAAAAAAAATGATCTTTGATAGAAAAACAGGTGTCAAATGAAGAGAAATATCGTTCATTTTATTGAAATGGAGAAAAAAGGAAAAGGGCAAACTATAGTTGAGTCTGTAACAACAATTGTAAGAACATAGACCAGAACACCTCACTTAAATACTCTAAGATAGATCTAAGAAACTACTAAAATATAGAATATAATAGTTGAGAAACACCAGCATCAAAGAAGAAACTCTATTTTTAGAAAATGGGAAAATGACAACATTGAGACAACAGGCTTCAGTGTGTGTAACAACAATAGTAAGATCATAGACCGGATAGCCTCACTGAAATCCGCTAAGATCTTAGAGATCATTCATCACAAGTCAAATTTCATAGTAGAAATCGAATAAAAAGTCAAATATTAAACTAAGAAAACAATGGCATAATAGAGGAAAACAGAAGCATTTTTTGGTAAAGGACAAAAGAAAAAGTTTACGACCAACAAGAGATCAGGCTTCAGTGTGTGTAACAACAATAGTAAGATCATAGACTCTAAAGCCTCAACGAAATCCGCTAAGATCTTACAGATCATTCATCATCAGCCATTTTTATCCACTAGAAACACAATCCATCAAACGATAAAAAGGGAAGCGTTAAGGCCAAAAAAGAGTAACAAATCATTTTTTTACGTGAGGAAACAAAAGGGATGGAAAGAGCTTCAGTGTGTGTAACAACAATTTTATGATCATAGACCAGAAAGTCTCTCTGAAATCCGCTAAGATCGTAGAGATCATTCATCATCAGCCATTCTTACCCACCAGAAGAAATGCACAAAAAGATAGACGAAAGTAAACAAGTTTTCATCAAATAAGTAAAGAAACAACTTTCTCGAGAAAGGAAAACAGAAATGATAGAAGGGGTAAAGCCTCAGTGTGTGTAACAACAATGTTAAGATCATAGACAGAAAAGCCTGACTGAAATCCGCTAAGATCATAAAGATCACTCATCACAAGCAATTCTCCAGCAGAAGAAGAAATCCATGAAACGATCAACCAGATTACCAAAACCAACATACCGACAATCAAGACTGAGATATTGAAATCTGATAGCCGAATCGATGCGAAACGTAAGGGCTGCCGTAGCTACAAACTGATGAATTTGAGATCTCCCGCTTTCTATATATAGAATCGAGAGCGACAGATAAGAAACCGATTGGGGTTTGGGGGTTTGGTGCTGTATGCGTCTCTGCCGTCCGATTTATGAGGAGAACCGAGACCAAATCGGTTAAGAACGGTTTAGCAGTTTAAACCCTGTCCAAAACAAACTGTGGTTGCTGATACTTTAATTAATTAATTTGGGGCATAAATATTAAAAAAAAAAAGCAAAAAGCCCCATAAAAAAATTATTTCCAAAATATCCTTTATTTAACGTTATTGTAATCTCTACTCGTAGCTACTGTAATAATTGGATTAATACATAAATGACACTAATTGATTAATACATAAATATCACTATCATAAAGTCGGAAAGTTAAAATTGGATAAAGTCAATATGTCAGTCCTCCTTATGCACTAGTCACAACATCCGAACTAGTAGCTTTCGTAATTTATCTCATTTATATTAGTCCTGAGATCAATTTACGAAAGTGCTAAAACGAATGAATTGTTTTGGCCATCATTATAATGTGTAGAAATTTCTAAACGATTATTATAATAAGTAGAAATTACTGAAAGTTGTTATAATGTTTCTTCAAATGTTATTAGTTGTAATGTATAAAAATCATTAAATAGTTTCTACCACGGTTTTAAAGTAATTATGATTAAATTTAAATAATTTTGATTAAAATGATAAAAAAAGTATTTTGATATGATATATCGAGAGTTTAATATTTATAGGTTAACCTTACAAAAAATCACTACCTTAATGACCTCTAGATTCTGTCCCATGAATATAAAGGGAGGTTAATTTAGGTATACAAGCATTACGAGTATGATGGGGTAGAACAAACAGGTCCATTGTTAAGAATCAACCTCTAATTATTATACCAATGTTGTCATATGTTCATCATCTGTGTGACACCTTGGGTCAAGCTTTTTAAAATTTAAAATTTAGCTATAACTATGGAGCAAATAATGATCACTCATATGACATATAGAAGTTATTTAAAAGCCACTCAAATGTAAAAAAAAAACAACTATTCACTTTAATGAGAACTGTTGTACACAAAATCACTATTATATGAAAATCCATTTTACCAACTGATTAAAATAATTTAAAATATAGCAAAATCGTTTTAAATTAACAGTAAATTATCTTAAGACCTTAACCATGAATTACATTTTACCATTAATCCCTATGTCAAAAAAATTTAGTCTCACTTCCTGACTAAATATATATATTTGCTTTAACTCCCTGGACATTAATTTATCTAATTGTCCTCAATTTTGTAGGTACACAAAGTACAAAAGGAGATATAATTTTTCATAAATTTAATATATTTAAATTAGAATTTAACATATTTTTTATCAAATTGAATACGATTTTTTTTCTACCTGACCAATTGATTAAGAGTTATATCAATCGATTAACTTAAACTAATTGATTAGTCAATTAATTCAGCCTAAGTCAATCGATTGGTATAGTGGAAAAAAAATTATGCTAAATTTAATAAAAAATATATTAGATTCTCTTTAAATAGTATTAAATTTAGAAGAAATTATATCACTTTTTAAATTTTTATTCCTATAAAAAAAATAATATTTACCTTCTCTTATGACAAACTCAGCAATCGATTCACCTTAATGTATAGGCAGTGCATACGTAAGACAAAAGAGTAAATAATAATGCATTATGAGACAGAGAATGCTCCTTCTTTTGAATTTTTTTACTTATAAAAAATAAGATAATTAAGTAAATTGATATTAAAAAATATTGAAAATTGAAATAAAGAAATATATATTATTAGGGAGTGAGCATAAATTTTTTCTAACATAGAGACTGACGGTAAAATTTAGTTTGTGATTAGAGATTTTAGGATAATTTTTTCTTAAATTAATCAAAATCACTTTAATATATAGTTTCATTTAATTTATAAATCCTAAACTCTAAAATAACTTGAAAATAATTTAAACAGTTATTGTATAATTTTTATTAATTTAACAGCTACATAGTATGTTCTGTAGGTTATAGTAGCTATTGATAGCTACTATCATACCCCTTGAATAAAGGATATTATGGGAATAAAATATTTGATGAGACGTCCTTTTGATTTTCGTTAAAAAAGAATATTCTTATGATGATTTATATAATTTGAGACCTCGTTTCTATATTTTGTTCATTAATTTTCATAAAATTTAAATTAGCTTTATTATTGTCCTTTTATATTCATTTTACAAGTGTTGTTAAAACACATCCAAAGATTCATTATTACAGTTTCTTTCATAAGTATTAATCATTTACCTTTTACTCACGTTTATATTTTTATTAACAAGGAAGACATACATTACAAGAGCATTTTGATAATAATTATGATAGCGTGAGGTGCCACTATTGCAATGCAAGGCAACTTTGTTTTCATTCATACTCTAGGGTGTGTTTGATTAGCGATTACATATGATAATTTTGATTATCCATCCAAAGTTATTAAAAAAAAATCTTATTTGATTTGGATAATCAATGATTCCCCGCAATCATCCATGTTCAACGCGTCAGCAAAAATGATATGTAACCAAGAATCAGAAAACTTTGAAAAAGTGACGTTTTTCTTGATTCCTAAATTATAAATTTTTTTTTCCAAATTATCCTTCAATATTTACTCTTTAAGATAAAACTACCCTTAATAATTAATTATATTATAACTCATTGTCGTAGTCGACCACGGTCGATAGGCGACCGCTATCAGCCGTGGTGGCCGGCGACGGGCAACCGAAGACGGTCAGCAACGGGCAACCGACGACGCAGCGACCGACGATCTATGACGATATAATTTTTTTAAAAAATAAATATAATTATAGATTGTCAATCTGACGACTGATATAATTTTTTAAACTTAAATCGAGGGTGTAAACTGTTAGGACTGATAGGAGAGCTAGAGGGGGTGATTAGCTCCGATTTGCTCGATGAAGATTTATCGTTGCGGAAAACTCCAAGCAATACTAACACTCAAGATTTACTTGGTATCCACCTCCTTAAGGTAACTAATCCAAAGATCCGCTCTCCTCACTCTCTCAAACATTATGAAAAACTCCTTCATGAAGGCGGAGAAATCTTGTACAAGCTATCAAGAAGATACAACAAGAATATAAGCAAATTCAACGAAATCTTACAAGATTTACAACAATGAGCTCTCTTTATTTTTCTTACTTTCTTCTAGCTTGGAATCGCCTCTAGAACCATAGAAATGCAGCAACACTGTGCTCCAAGACTTCTCTTGAAATGGCGATGAAGAAGGATGAAGAGCGTGCGAAGAATGCCGAAGAGCTATAGCTTCAAACCTACATAAAAACCCTATATACCTGCGACCTAGGGTTCCCTAATCGATTACCCAATCGATTACCACTTCAGACTTAGTCGTTCAACGACTATTTTTTGAAGTTTAATCGATTAGCCAGATCTTAATCGATTATTGAATCGATTCAGCACCTCTCTGTGTCTCCCGCAAACTCACTGTAATCGATTGACTAATCGATTACCATCCTCCTTAATATATCGATTGCTCAATCAATTTAGAAGAGGCTGAATCGATTGCTCAATCGATTCAGGTTGCTTCTATTCTCACAACCCAATTCTTCCAATGGATTACCCAATCGATTCATTCCCTCCTTAATTGATCACTCAATCGATTAAGAGAGCTTCTGTTTCGAGAAACCAACACCAATCGATTACTCAATCGATTGACTCTAACCCTAACTTGTGTGCACAAGTCTAGGGTTCTCTTACCTAACCCCGATCAAACGTGACCTATTAGTAGGGGTGAGTATTCGGTTAAAACCGAACCGAATCGAACCGAATAGACTGAAAACTGAATTTTCCCCAAAAAATTGAACCGACCGAATTTGTGAATCAAAACCGAGAAAATCGAACAAAAAAAATCGGTTAATTAACCGATTTGACCGAATAATTTTGATCCTAATCCAATTTTGTGTATTTTGACCCTAATCCAATTTTAAACAACCCGAACTACAAGTTTTTCCTTTCAAAAAAAAAAATTAATAATACATAGAACTTAGGGGAGCTCTAAGTTCAAGTTTGTTCAAGATAATTAATAATACAAAGATAATTGATAATTAACAATTTTTACCAAATTCGCTACTCATCCTCCTCCGTATCAAGTTTGTCCTCAAGGGAAGCTCTATAATTAGGGGTGAACAAAAATTCGGGTAAACCGAATAAACCGACCGAACACGAAATAAGTGAATAAATAGACCATCATTGAGAAGAAGAAGACCATCCTCAATAACTAGCTTCCGTGTTATAATAATAAAATTCGGGGTGAGCAGAAATTTTGCCATAATAATAAAATTGTTACGGTCTAACACGGAATCATGGATTCCAATAGTAAAAATAATCTCGACAATATAACTTAAGACGGTGTATAATGAACTCTTTCCCCCAGAACCCTACATTAATAAAAAATTTATGGATTATGTACATAGATGAACCAATATTGTAGTCTTTTAACTTCTCTTAGTGTAACCGTGACTTGGGCAAATCAAGATTCCTCTTGAGACTTCCAGTGTATCTTGATTCTTGACATTAAATATAGATTACACTACGGTTAGGGCTACATAAGAATACAAAATGCTACAGCAAGCCAAAGCTTGCTCTGGATCAATCTCTAACTTGAAAACAAGCAAAAGTGTTCATCTCAAAATGAGGATTGGCACATGCATTCAATACATCAAGTAATTATAGTACTACACATATCAGAAGCAAGTTATAACTCTCAAGGCATCTTTTTTTAGGGGAGTATTTCCTTGGAGGCAGTCTAATCCTTCTCTGAGAGGAAATTCTTGGAACTAGTAACAGTGAATTCCTTGCAGGAATAAGCTTATCCGCAACCTGTTAACAGCAAAGAAATCCATAAGTGGAATATGATAATGGATAGTTCCAATCATCATAATTAGCCATCCAATATTATAGCTAACTCGTCATGCTGAATAAAGTAAAACTTACAAGCATGCTCAAAATTCCATACTGAATTGAGGGGGTAGAGCCCACACGACCAATTTGTTGGTGCTTGGATGGCTATAGAGGGGGAGGTGAATGTAGCCAGACACTCAAATCTTGCTCTTTGAAACATTCTGCGTGATCAGATTAGCAGCGGAAGAAATGCAGAAGAAAGAAAAAGGCAGAGAAGGAAAAGCAAACCAAACAAACGCTAACACCGCGATGTACAAGGTTCGGGGATAACTTGCCCCTACTCCATGGCATGCCCGTGAGGTGGGCGATCCCTTGATCGTCGGCAGATCAAGCCCCGGTGAACCCCGGATATCGCAGCGCCTCCTTCTCGGTGGAGAAACCTCTCCACAAGTGTCTCAATAGGATAACAATTAAGCTCACGAGACTAAGAAAGAAACTCTCACAAGAATGTGACAAGAACGCTCAAGCACAAAGCAATAGAGAGCACAAAACACAACCCAGCCAAACTCTTCAAGTTTTTTCTGTCTATTTGACTTGCACGCTCCTCTGCTTCCAGCCTCGTCTTAAGCCTCTTCTCCTCGTCGCCAAGCTTCGTCAGCATCCCCTGAGCACAGCCTGAACCCACTGACCTCCCTTAGCGCTCAGTCCACTGAATACCTCTTCAGCTGAGCCTCCGTCAGTCGCCAGCCACGCCTCAGAAGTCGTTGAAACCTGAGAAGAGAATACATACAAACCTGCTAAATGGAAAGTCCCCATTTGACTCTCCTCCATTGTTTGAATCATCCCTGTAAGCCTGCACACTCCAACAGAAGCTTAGCAAATGCATATCAAACAATATCACACAATATCAGCAGGTAGCAGAGAAAACGCAGACGCGATCAGAAGTCTGACAACGATTTCAAATTAATGTTACAGCTACTGATCGGTCACCAGACCGATCAGAGAGGACCCTGATTGGTCACCAGACCGATCAGGGTAAGCCCTGACCGATCAGGCTCCATCCTGATCGGTCCACAGTGAGAAATTGGAAATCGCAGACTCATTGTGATCGGTCACCCTGACCGATCACAGATCATGGATCGGTCACCGGACCGATCCAGCACTAGCTGAGTTTCCTCCAGCTTCCATCAACCACAACCCCTGATCGGTCACCTGACCAATCAGGGTGTGCCCTGATCGGTCTGGTGACCTATCAGGTCACTCCCTGACCGATCAGGATAGTGAGGAACCCGCGATATTTGAACGGTCCAGCAGACCGATCAAGAGTTTCTCCCCAAGGCTACTGACCTCTCTCTGATCGTTCACCAGAACGATCAGAAGCTCAACAGAAACCTTTCTGTTCTCACCCTGATCAGTCACCAGACCGATCCACAAAGGGAGTTCGTGCCAACTTTTCTGATCGGTCTCCAGACTGATCCATCGACTCTTAATTCAACCCTAAGTCAAGAGAACGGGCTCCCTATCCTTCTCTGACTCGTGCTCAGTCCCCCGGACCAAGACTCCGTGCCCAGCTTCACTCACCGGGACTTCATTCAACCTAGATTCACTCAGTAGGACCTGGCTTCACTCACCGGGGTTTTGGTCACCTGGCTTCATTCGCCGGGATTTCAACCAGGCTTCACTCACCAGGGTTTCAGTCACCAGGCTTCACTCACCGGGGCCCGGCTTCACTCACCGGGATTTCAACCTGGCTTCACTCACTAGGACCCGACTTCACTCACCGGGATTTCAATCTAGCTTCACTCGCTAGGATTTCAACCTGGCTTCACTCACTGACAGGCCCAAATTATACTAATTAATTTTGTCACGAAAGTTATGGGCTCATCAAATTTAAATAATCAATGAATGAATGAATTGCTGGAAACCCTTTTTACAATCAAAATATGAAAATGTAATATAGGGGCCACAGGTCGTATTTTTCTCGGGGCTAGTTGACGTTGTTCGATTCGCGCTCGTATTTATGTGTCGTTTGTGTTTTCGGGTTTCAAATAAAGATTTTGGGGTTTAGGTTCAATTCGAAATGAAAAATTGCAATGAGAATGGAGGAAGACCAAACAGTTGATAGCAAAGGATAACTCAATCAATGGAAAACTCAATCAAAGCACTAAAATAGTTTTGGAACACAAATCTGATTTCAATTGCAAATGCCACTACAATTAGATTGAGCTTCAAGATCTACAACACTCAAACCGAAACATCCACTTGATACAACATGCAACCAACACTTGGTACTCAAAAAGAAAGCTTATGTGCCAAAGTCCTAAGTTAAGTACACTTTTAATTGGTTGCTTGATGCAAGGGCAAATTTACCACTGATATGCATGAATAGCACAATAAAATCAGAAACAACCAAAGCTGAAGCAGGAATTAAGGACTGATCTAGTTTCGGCAATAGAGATCATGATTCAAGCATGTCACATGCAAAATGAAGCTAAATTCAAATGCATAAAGTCACTTCTAGGTATGTAGCATCAACTAATCGATACAATAGAAAAGAAGACTGATGATATCCAATTGATACTTAAAATGTGGGCTGATAAATCAGAAACGTTTCCATAATTTATTACACACCAAACTGCTGAATTTCAGAACTGCAGGGAGATAATTGCAGGAATGCAAGGGTCTTATGCAAAATTCAGCAGCTTTCCATTGCAGACATGAAGTGCAGATGCAGGACTGAAATTCACCAGGAAGATGCAAAAACTGAAGTGCCACACAAAGAAATCGATACGCATGGTGTGCAGGAAATGCAGAAATAAGGATACGCAGGGATTAATGATTTCAGGCCAAGGAATGAGCAGAAATTTGGAACTGAAAACAGGGCAGTATCAGGAATCGAACTGGAATTCAGGAAATGGAATTTGACACCACATGCTGATTCAATCCAATTCTGATGACTGTAAATTGCAGAAACTGTAATTTTCAGAACCTAATACAACTTGCTGAATTGATGAATAGGTTCGAAAGGAAACAAGTGATACGCAGCTAGGGAAACTCATGTGGTGTAACTGAATCAAATTGAAATGCAATTTCCGAAAACAAAACTAAAGCAGGCTTGATACGAGCATTCAAACACTTAAAATAAAACCTGATATGCTGAAAGAAACAAATTCTGATACGCAAGAGGCTGAGTTCTAAAGCAGAAAAACGAAATTAAAATCTTTTGGAAAGAAACCAACTACAAGGGAAATTCAAACAAGAAAACTAAACAGTCTTGATATCCAATGCAGGAACTAGAGAAAAAGGGCAACTGGCACGCATCAGCCAAGAAGACTGATACGCAACAGAAGGGAATGGCACGCAACAGATTAAAGGAATTGCAGAAATGAAACTATGCGAAGCAAGCTAGAATTAACTCAATTGTTCACTAGCAAACAAATAAATCTACTTAACTTGTAGAATTGAAACTAAATTACAGCTAAACAATTAAGAAAATGAAGTTAACTAATCTAATGCGAAGACAGTAACAAAACGAAGTGCTGAAATGAGATTACAACTAAAAACTGAATGAAACTAAATTATCTAAGCTACTCCTCAACCATTCCTCAACTCAAGAGCTCCTTGGTCGTCAATCAAGGGAGAACCTCGGACCCGCAAGCTCCGCAAATCAGCAGGAAATGTCTCTGCTACCGAATCTGATCATATCACTGCTCAAACTGAAATCAGCTTCCGAATCCTTCAAACTTGCTGTGGATGATTGCGATCTTGATTGGGGAGTGACCGAGACCTTCCAGGGAACCCCTCTGGTCAGCTCGGATGCAATGGAAGTGGATCACAGCTGAGTTCAATGGAATCGGATAGTGAAACTGCCGAGACCTCGCGCAGCTTCTCTATTGAGCAAATCTTCAATCGGAAACCTCACTGAGACTCTCCATACTAACCCAACCCTTGCTTTGATGATGGATTGAGTGGACGCGCCTCCTTTGATGAAGAAATCTAGCTAAGGAATTGAAGAACGAAAACGAAGAAGATGAGCTAACGGCGGAGACGCGACGACTGGGCTGCGGCCAAAATTTTTGATTAAATAGTTAAGTTTGGACGGCTCAGATTGATTGGAGGAGATCCAACGGTAGATCTTGGTCTGATTTGAGCCAAACTTTTATGATGATGATCTGGGGTCAGGATCTGCCTTGTGGTAGCTCGGATCCTCCAGATATGCAACGGATGGTCCAGATCAACTCTATCTGTGAATGGACGCTCTAGAGCCCTCCTTGCTTGATCCAACGGTTGATTTAGCTCCGATTGGGATGAAACCTTCAGATCTTGATCATTGAGCTTGATCAACCCTAACCCTAGCTCGGATTGCTTCAGATCGTCCCGGATGGCTCAGATCTAACCGCTCTTGAATCGGACGGCCCGGATTAATCCAAAACATGATAATTCGATCCGGTTCCACTTCCGACTCAAGTTTGACCCAATATGCCCTAGGTCCATGAACCTTTGGTGCCTACAAACATAGATCCAAAATTTAGTGGCCAATTAATCCAATTTAATGTAAATTTGCAATTAAGTCCAAAATAAGAGTAAGTTCTAAAACCTAGGGTAAAATCAGAATTAAGCAATAAAAACATGGATCAAACATGGATTTTAACATCTAAAATAATCACAAAAATGGTACTTATCAACTCCCCCACACTTAACCTTGAGCGTCTCGCGAAACTACTAAATAAGTATCCCTTAGGCTTTCTTAAGCATAATTAGAAGCAAATGAAAAGAAATTACCTAAGGTTGTCAATTCTCATAAATCTAAGCTCTATGGATTAGTATCTTGTCTTAAATCAACAACTTAGCCTTTTCATCTATCATGAGTCATTGAGATGAATTTAAATCTCTAGCCTTTCCAGGAAAATAGTGGTGGCTCTCTCCTTAAATTCTAAGTTGCTAATGGAAGTGGAGCTCACTCAAACACACATGCTTCTTGCACTACCATAGGCTTGCTTATTATCTAATCTCCACCATTAATCATGATTAGGATCAACATCTATAAAAACAAAGAAAAATATAGACAATGGTAAGGAATGAAATAAAAGCTAAGGAAATGGAAACAGTGGTGAAGTGGAAGACTTGAGTGCTTGAGGATGTTTCCAATGCTCTTTGCTTCTCTTTTCAGTCCCTTATTGAATTCCAAAGTGTGGTAAAGTCAGATTTAAATAGTTTCCTTGGATTTGGATGAAGAAACCTTCCTTGGTTCAATGTGCCAATTTCTTATCTATTTGCCAATATGTCTTCCTTCTTTTTCTGACTTTTGGTTTCTTTCCTTCTCCTTCTCTAATGAAATCAGAATGATGGTAGAATAATTTTTTCAATTTGGATGAGAAAAGCTTCACTTGATTCAATGGTGCCGAAACTTCCAATTTGTGTGTCATCTTGTTTCTCTCTTCTTTCCTTCTTCTCCACTTTAAAACTTCTAATAACCATTTGTTCTTCTTAGATCTGAAATTGAATGTGCACCTTCAACTTCAGATTCATTTTACACTTAATATCATGATTCATAGCTCCTCAAAAGATTTAGGCAGTTTCAGAATTTCTTCTCAGCTTTTGGTTAGATTATACAGCTGCAGTTCATCTTGTTTCTGCTGCATCCATTCCAGAATTGCTCAGAATTTATGCCATTGTCCCACTGTAATTCAGCTACATCATTTCAGAAGTTCTAAATCAATTCAGCTTCAATTCGGCTTCAGATGGAGGTCCAATTCCAGCATTCGGCAGCAATTTCTAGCTCAGATTCAGCTCAGCTTCAATCTAATTTGCTTGTATCATTCAGCAGCTTTCAGCTTCAGATTTCGGGAACAAACATTGCAATGCATCTCAGACTCTTTCCTCAGCTTGATTCCAGAGATTTTACACTGCTTTCCAGCTTTGCGCAGAGTTTTCAGATAAGTTTTCAGCTAATTCTCAGCCTTGTGCAGCTTTGTTCAGCTTGCCAACTAAATTCCCAATTGTTTTCAGCTGGAGTTCAGCTGCAGTTTAGAGCACTTCAGTTTAGACTTAATCAACAAGAAGTTGCTGATCTTGACTTCCAAATTCTTAATCCAAGCTTTTGATAACCAAATTTTGTTTACCAGATTTTCCTTTTGGCACAAATTCTTTTCAGATATTGAAACAGATTTTTCCACTTAATGGTTTGATAACTCTACTTCCTCACTGTTTTTAGTCAGCTTGTTCTCATCTATTTCAAGGATTCGATCATGTATCAACTGTTTTTGCCCTGCTGCTCTTCAGAATACCTGATCACATGGTGAAGGATTTTTTTTTTTTTTTTAATTCTGGACAGCCACTTCACATTGGTTTCAGATTAGTACAGCTGCAGGCAAATTCAGATTAGTTGCAATCCAACAAATTTTTATCTGTTCAGCTACAATCCTGACATCCTGATTTTGCACAGTTGCATTTAAGCTTCCCACCAATCATGTTCTGACTTCTATAGCAATGATCATCCGCAACTAACTTCTAGCAGGGTGGCTGAACAACTTCAGATTCCTTTTGTTCCCCTTCTAAATGGCACAGATTTCTGCCCTTGTTTTCCAGCTTCTATTGCAGTCCAGTTCCGGCTTCTACTTCTCAGATTTCCTCAGCTTCAGTTCATCCTTCAGCAACCTCATAACTTAGCTGCAATTGTACAGATTTCATTCTTGACCCCTTGTTCTGGGCTCCACCTTGGCAAAGATTTTGCTACAATTGATATAGACTTTTTCTGCATTCTCCTGCTTCATAATTCAGCAGCTACCCAGCAAACAAGGGGCTGTTAGCAATTCTTGGTCCACATCTTTCCCGAGCCAAATTAACTTCATTTTGGCACAAACCTTTGCTTTTGCATACCATTTTTTTTTTCTTTTTCTTTCATTGCATATTTTCCTTTTCATTCTTCAATTGCATGCCACTTGGATCTTCTAAGATTAATCAAGAATCAAGATCTCCACTTGCTTCCAACTCGAACCACTTCTTCCCACTTGATCTTGACTCCAAACTCAACTTAACTTGGCACAAAAAAAAAAAAAATTTCGACATGAATTGCATAAAAATTGCTTCCAAATCACTAATCACTCCCCCACACTTAAATCTTTGTCCGTCTCGGGCAAAATAACATCAAGAAAACATCCCAAGCAAACAAATCCATGGAAAAATTTTTGGGGTTAGAATTAGGAATAAGGAGAGACAATTCAAGAAGAGTATGTATCAAGTATGATCATCAAAAAAATGGAAACAATAGGATTAGTCTTCGTAAATGTGATCCAATCAACGAAATATGGTTTTAAAAGAACCTAAGCAAGTTCTAGAGTGTAATAACATGTGTGTATCACAAAATAAGGCTAATCTCACTAGGTAAAAATAATCCATCTCAAATTCTCAATTAAGAATCCAAAGCAAAATCGTACTCAAGCATCCAAGATTTCATCCATGAACTAAATTCTAAGTCTTGACAACCAAATTTAATTTATTTTCCAAAAGACTCTAAAATGCTATGGGATAACCTAGAGGGATACATTTATTTCTACTCATGCAAGAAAAGTGCAAAAAGAAGTAACAATGTATTTACAAGGACTCCTATGCATTCTACTCTACTCATGCATTTATTAGCAAGAAAATTCTACTTCTAGAAAGCATGAAAATGAAAAATGCAATAAAAGAAAATACAAGGAAGAAAAATCTCCCCTTTATTCTGGTGGGCGGAGTTTATCCAGAAGTAGCCTCCATCTTGGTAGTGGAGGACCATGGGTAGTTGGGAGAACTAGGACTCCCCCACACTTGAACTTCGCAAAAAATTTCTCTGGTGGCCTAAGGCGATTCAGGTTCAAGAGCCATTCAAGGGATGGAGTGCTTTTAATTAAAGTCAGATCATCTCCTCCTTCTTGATGCCCTTCAGAAGTCCTTCCAGGAGGCTGAAGTCTGTTCAGTTGGAGCACCCACTCCTGAAGTCTTCTGGACCCTGCAAAAACATGTAATACCTCTCTCAAGCGTGCAGGGTCAGAAAGAAAAAAAATAATATCAGTATCTGCATAAAATGAATCCAAAACTGCATCATGTCTAATTAAATCAATTTGTGGTGCCTCAATAAAATTTTCAAAATTATTTCCTACCAAATTTGCATCCTGAAATTCATCACAAATAATGAAATCAATTTTTGGCACTTCAATAAAAATCTCGCAATTATTTTTCAACACAGATGGATCAAGCAAAATATCACAGCCTATGAAATCAATCTCAGGTGCCTCAAAGAATTTTTCAAAATTATTTCCAGCATAAGATATATCAAAACACTCATCACAACAATTAACAACACTAGGCACTTCTAAAAAATTTTCACACTCAGCATTTTTATGATTTGTATCACCACATGCTTCATATTCAACATATTCTCCACTAGGTACCTCTAGGGATTTTTCACAATCAAATTCTACAAGAATTGCATCCCTAGGTGTATCAAAAACAATAAAATCAGTTTGAGGTACCTCATTACAAATTTCAGAAAAATTAGAAGGAGAATTTACCTGATCGTGCTGAAAAGTACCTGGAGATTCTACAAAAGTAGATATATCTGTGGTCTCCTCCTGATCATGTGCAGTCTCCTCTTCAGCCTCAAGTTCTGGTGGACACTCAAATAAAACAGGTGATCCTTGGGTTCTTGCTTCCACCATGCAAGTCCCTACACTTCCTGGAAGTTGTGGTGGTCCCTGGGGCTTAGTGCAGTCCCCTACACCTGTGGAATCATCTCCTCTGCATGCTTCTTCTGTAATATCTGCAACAACAGTATCAGAAAAATTAGGACCACTAATAACACTATCATCACAAAATAAAAGACTAGAATGGTCCTGTGAAGCTTCAGTTTCTTCTGCTGGAGCTGAAAAATTTGGAATTGGATTTTGAATAGGAGTCTCCGGAGGAATGCATGCTGTAGGTGCCCAAACTTTAATGTATTCTTCTTCTTCTTCTATCACATTTGCAAGATTACTTGAAGAAGGACTTGAACATACACTAGGGTCACCTTGAACTAATATAAAACCAACTCCGGGGCTCTCAGAATCAAGAGTTGCTTGAGAATATAATTGTCCTGATTCTTGGGCTAGCCTTTGTTTCACTTGATCAACTAATTTTGCAATGCGTTGTAGTTGTTGTTGATTTTGCTCTTGTTGTTGTTGTAACATCTCCATCATCCTTTGTTGTTGAGCCTCACTCCAATCAGGATCATCAAAACCTCCTTGATTAAACTGCTGAAAATTGGGTTCACAAGTTGGTGGAGATGGCTGAAAATTATGATTCTGGAAATTCTGATCATAGGGCTGACATTCTTGGAAACTTTGCTGGGAGTTGTAGCCTTGAGAATTCTGATTTTGGTGTGGAAAATTAGGTGGCGAAGGCTGAAAATTCTGCCCTTGAAACCCTTGATTGTAGGGCTGTGAAAACTGGTTCAAGGGCTGTGTAGACTGAAAATTTTGTTGGTTTTGCGCTGGAAAAGCTGGGAATGATTGGAAACATTGCTGCCCTTGATTGTATTGCTGGAATTGAGGTTCGAAATGCTGAAATGGTTGCTGAAAATTGGGCTGAAATTGCTGAAAACTGGGCTGAAAATTCTGGAACATTGGCTGCCCGTTCTGAAAATTCTGTAAATTCTGGAAATTGCTGGAATTTGGCTGAAATTGTTGGAAATCTTGCTGTGGTGGCTGGAATTGATTGTATTGCTGAAATTGAGGCTGACAAAACTGATTTGGGTGCTCAAAAACTGAAAATTGGGGCTGCCCATTCTGAATTTGTTGGAAATTTGAGTAGGGCTGTTGGAATTCTTGCTGGGTCTGCTGAAAGTGTGGACACGGCTGCTGATAAGTGAATGAAAACATTTTGAACCTGCACCCCTTTCACAAAACAAACAAGAAAAATGGCAGTACCCGTATCCAAAAGAATAAGCAACAAAAAATAGAACCCAATGATATATCAAAAAGTATACAAGCAAAAATCAAACAATTCAACTAGTTGCTTCCCCGGCAACGACGCCAAAAATTTGACAGGCCCAAATTATACTAATTAATTTTGTCACGAAAGTTATGGGCTCATCAAATTTAAATAATCAATGAATGAATGAATTGCTGGAAACCCTTTTTACAATCAAAATATGAAAATGTAATATAGGGGCCACAGGTCGTATTTTTCTCGGGGCTAGTTGACGTTGTTCGATTCGCGCTCGTATTTATGTGTCGTTTGTGTTTTCGGGTTTCAAATAAAGATTTTGGGGTTTAGGTTCAATTCGAAATGAAAAATTGCAATGAGAATGGAGGAAGACCAAACAGTTGATAGCAAAGGATAACTCAATCAATGGAAAACTCAATCAAAGCACTAAAATAGTTTTGGAACACAAATCTGATTTCAATTGCAAATGCCACTACAATTAGATTGAGCTTCAGGATCTACAACACTCAAACCGAAACATCCACTTGATACAACATGCAACCAACACTTGGTACTCAAAAAGAAAGCTTATGTGCCAAAGTCCTAAGTTAAGTACACTTTTAATTGGTTGCTTGATGCAAGGGCAAATTTACCACTGATATGCATGAATAGCACAATAAAATCAGAAACAACCAAAGCTGAAGCAGGAATTAAGGACTGATCTAGTTTCGGCAATAGAGATCATGATTCAAGCATGTCACATGCAAAATGAAGCTAAATTCAAATGCATAAAGTCACTTCTAGGTATGTAGCATCAACTAATCGATACAATAGAAAAGAAGACTGATGATATCCAATTGATACTTAAAATGTGGGCTGATAAATCAGAAACGTTTCCATAATTTATTACACACCAAACTGCTGAATTTCAGAACTGCAGGGAGATAATTGCAGGAATGCAAGGGTCTTATGCAAAATTCAGCAGCTTTCCATTGCAGACATGAAGTGCAGATGCAGGACTGAAATTCACCAGGAAGATGCAAAAACTGAAGTGCCACACAAAGAAATCGATACGCATGGTGTGCAGGAAATGCAGAAATAAGGATACGCAGGGATTAATGATTTCAGGCCAAGGAATGAGCAGAAATTTGGAACTGAAAACAGGGCAGTATCAGGAATCGAACTGGAATTCAGGAAATGGAATTTGACACCACATGCTGATTCAATCCAATTCTGATGACTGTAAATTGCAGAAACTGTAATTTTCAGAACCTAATACAACTTGCTGAATTGATGAATAGGTTCGAAAGGAAACAAGTGATACGCAGCTAGGGAAACTCATGTGGTGTAACTGAATCAAATTGAAATGCAATTTCCGAAAACAAAACTAAAGCAGGCTTGATACGAGCATTCAAACACTTAAAATAAAACCTGATATGCTGAAAGAAACAAATTCTGATACGCAAGAGGCTGAGTTCTAAAGCAGAAAAACGAAATTAAAATCTTTTGGAAAGAAACCAACTACAAGGGAAATTCAAACAAGAAAACTAAACAGTCTTGATATCCAATGCAGGAACTAGAGAAAAAGGGCAACTGGCACGCATCAGCCAAGAAGACTGATACGCAACAGAAGGGAATGGCACGCAACAGATTAAAGGAATTGCAGAAATGAAACTATGCGAAGCAAGCTAGAATTAACTCAATTGTTCACTAGCAAACAAATAAATCTACTTAACTTGTAGAATTGAAACTAAATTACAGCTAAACAATTAAGAAAATGAAGTTAACTAATCTAATGCGAAGACAGTAACAAAACGAAGTGCTGAAATGAGATTACAACTAAAAACTGAATGAAACTAAATTATCTAAGCTACTCCTCAACCATTCCTCAACTCAAGAGCTCCTTGGTCGTCAATCAAGGGAGAACCTCGGACCCGCAAGCTCCGCAAATCAGCAGGAAATGTCTCTGCTACCGAATCTGATCATATCACTGCTCAAACTGAAATCAGCTTCCGAATCCTTCAAACTTGCTGTGGATGATTGCGATCTTGATTGGGGAGTGACCGAGACCTTCCAGGGAACTCCTCTGGTCAGCTCGGATGCAATGGAAGTGGATCACAGCTGAGTTCAATGGAATCGGATAGTGAAACTGCCGAGACCTCGCGCAGCTTCTCTATTGAGCAAATCTTCAATCGGAAACCTCACTGAGACTCTCCATACTAACCCCAACCCTTGCTTTGATGATGGATTGAGTGGACGCGCCTCCTTTGATGAAGAAATCTAGCTAAGGAATTGAAGAACAAAAAACGAAGAAGATGAGCTAACGGCGGAGACGCGACGACTGGGCTGCGGCCAAAATTTTTGATTAAATAGTTAAGTTTGGACGGCTCAGATTGATTGGAGGAGATCCAACGGTAGATCTTGGTCTGATTTGAGCCAAACTTTTATGATGATGATCTGGGGTCAGGATCTGCCTTGTGGTAGCTCGGATCCTCCAGATATGCAACGGATGGTCCAGATCAACTCTATCTGTGAATGGACGCTCTAGAGCCCTCCTTGCTTGATCCAACGGTTGATTTAGCTCCGATTGGGATGAAACCTTCAGATCTTGATCATTGAGCTTGATCAACCCTAACCCTAGCTCGGATTGCTTCAGATCGTCCCGGATGGCTCAGATCTAACCGCTCTTGAATCGGACGGCCCGGATTAATCCAAAACATGATAATTCGATCCGGTTCCACTTCCGACTCAAGTTTGACCCAATATGCCCTAGGTCCATGAACCTTTGGTGCCTACAAACATAGATCCAAAATTTAGTGGCCAATTAATCCAATTTAATGTAAATTTGCAATTAAGTCCAAAATAAGAGTAAGTTCTAAAACCTAGGGTAAAATCAGAATTAAGCAATAAAAACATGGATCAAACATGGATTTTAACATCTAAAATAATCACAAAAATGGTACTTATCACTCACCAGGACCCGGCTTCACTCGCCGGGATTTCAACCTAGCTTCACTCGCTAGGATTTCAACCTGGCTTCACTCACCAGGACTTCAATCACCCGACTTCACTCACCGGGATCCGGCTTCACTCACTGGGATTTCAACCTAGCTTCGTGTTAGTGATATGAGAGAAGTGTCCTAAGGCAATCGTCTTATGATTGTAAACATTTATTTTAATAAATGATAATTCACTATTTGAGTATACATGTTTGTATTTGATTGGGATCTTAAAATCATCTACTGAATGTCCGCAATACAACTCACAGCATAAGAGAATTTGTGATGGGATCACAACTAGTGATTATCTCTAAATGTGCAAATGTGAAGTATTGAAAATATCCCTAATCGATGAATTGATAAATACGGACACTATCAATTCTGTTGAGACTAGCATGGGTTATTCTCTAATCAGCTGATTCTCACTAGCTGGAGACATTGGGATGTCCGGAGATAAACATGGATGCTAGTTAAGGGAACTAGTTCATTGGAGTGACTAGCTGTAAGACTTCATATGGTTATCTATATAGATATGTCAATGAAGTTCTTACTGTGGCTTAAGTGCGACGTTCCTTTGACTTGCGGTGTTCAAGTCATCTTGGTCATGGAGACTTATACTTTAACATCTTAAGCAAGCATCTCCAAGGAGGTGTGGACCCAGGATGATTGGGTATAAGCCGAAGTGCCCGAAGATGTTTGAACAGCCTACAAATGATTCACCACTCCTTGCGAGGAGATGTATACCCAGGTCTATCGTCGGATTGTTACTCAAAGCCTCTGGCCAGAGCATATCATGTTTAGAGTGCGAGTCTCTAAAATACATGAGAGTAATTAGAAATCCAAAGGACGAGAAAGACATTACTTGGGCTAGGTGAGAGTAATTAGAAATCCAAAGGACGAGAAAGATATTACTTGGGCTAGGTGTGACGTAGTCAGTCTAGTGGGGACTGACACAAACAGACCATGTCCTGAACCAAGTGGGTATAAGATGGTGAAGGGAATGAGGCACGATTCATTAGAGCTGCTGAAGGGTTTCGGAATTACTTCTGAGGTCAAACCGTTGATCTTTCGATTAATTGGGGGTCATGATGTACTACTAGGTGCCACTCATGACCGTTCTATAATTGGTTAATTATAGACGGCCAACATAAATCGAAAGCCTATTTAGTCACACGCACTATGAGTAATCCGAGGGATTTAAAACGAGTTGAAAATTAGATTTTCCGATCAAGAGAAATAAGTCGAATCTGAGTTAATCAGAGGCGCAACGGAAACTAAAAATGGCTAAGTCTTTTGAAGGCTTATTGGGCGAATTAAATGAGTTTAATTCGCGATCGGTTCGGCTTGGTTTGGCCGACCAAAGAGGGTGCCAAACCCCTTTGGTTTGGCCGGCCACATCAAGGGGAAGAAACCAATTTATTTGGTTTAATTAATAAAATAAATCTAGCGCGATTTGTTTTATAAATTATGGATAAATAAATTTGTGTAAAGAAATTTATATAAATAAATTTATAGAAATTTAATCTTTTATGGAAATTAAAATGATCCATGAAATGGTTTATTTTAATTTTATAAAATCAATTATGAATTAATTTTTCCATAATAAGAAAGTTTATAAATTTCTTATAAATTTATTCCATAATAAAAGGAGAAGAAGTATTTGTTTTATTATAAAGTTAGTTATAATAAAACTTGGTTTAAACGAAATAATTCATAAGAGAATTTATAGGATAAATTTGTTATGAAAATTCCGTTAAGAGGAGACTTGGCAAGGGAGAGATTACTATATAAAGGAACCAAGGTTAGGCTTAAGTTCCTTGATCAATAGAGTAATCAAGAGATTAATTCTCTCCCTCTCTCTCTCTTATTCTCTTCCTCCCCTTCTCTTCCCCTTAGGGCTGGCGCCCCTTGACCCTTTTAGGGCCGGCACCCCAAGCTCCCATTAGGGCCGGCGCACCATCCACCCATCTAGGGTTGGCGTGAGCAACAACAACCAAGGAGGAGTCGAAGAAGAAGAAGAAGCGGATCGCGATTCCTTCCTTCTTTTCCCGGAATTTTGATTCCGTTAACTTGGTGGTTAGTTTCCTATCATTTCTCTTGTTCTTCTAGTTGTGCCTTTAGAGAATCTAGTAGTTCTCGTCGGCACAAAACTCGTGACTTTGCGAAGTCATCCCGAAGAGAACTCGGCGTGGACGCGAATAGAGGCGAACCTTCCAAGGGACGCTACGGTTGGATCTCGTCCCTTTTTTCGAGTTACGCGAGGTACTTAGTAAATTAGTTTACTTTTCCGCAAAGTTTTATTTTATGATCATGTCCAAACACCATAAGGTTGCATGCTAGATACGTGGTTAGAATAATTTGTGAAATTATTTTATGCTAATTCTTTCGCTGCACGTAAAAATTTAGAATTTTACGAACCCGTATCCTTGTCAACATGCACCCGGTCCCCACACTTCGCTCGCTAGGATTTCAATCACTCCATGTCCAGTCCACGACCAGGACTTATTCTGAATTCACTCAACCAAACTTATATCGTTGTCAACACCAAAATAACAATCGGACCAGACTGCATCAACAATCTCCCCCTTTTTGTTGTTTGACAACCCCGTTTTAAGTTTAGGTATTAGATCAATTAAAGTCAATTCAATTATCGTAAGGGAATCAAAATCCTCCCCCTACAATAGCAAACCGTAAACTTAATCAATCATTCTCTCCCCCTTTGTCAAACATCAAAAAAGGGTATGGTTATTAAGTTTCAACATAACTCCCCCTTAACCAAGGGACTCTCCCCAAATCCAAAATAATCAAAGGTAAATTTGGAATTGCATATGAAAATATATACAGAATTATATCATGGTCAAACATGTATATGTTTCATATGACAAGTAAGTAAAGCAGCTTCATCAGACTGATGATTGATACAGAGAAATTTCTGATTTATCTATGAACGATCAGTTTTTAGAAAAACTCCTGTAATTCTGATTCATTCAAGATCAGACTGCATTAACAATTAAAATTTTCAGGAACATGTTTGTTCAATCGAAAACTCATCCGACCATACGGGTGTAGTCAATAGGTATTTCAGAAAAATTTCTGAAACCCGACATGAGTTTTTGACTAACAATTACTCCTCATCAAGGAACAAGAGATCAAGGATCAAGAGACATGATACAAACAACCCATTCATATAAATTTCAAAAATTTCCAACACGGGGTTGTATCGAATCAGTATTAAGTTTTGTTCTAAGTATGATTAGTATATTCCAATTGTAATTGGTTTGTCTCAGATTTGTTTGTAGTATGATCATTAAACTGATACAATTCGACGAGAGGAGATCAGACTGAGGAGTTTTGACCCAATCAAGGAATTTGTTGATCAGAATTGATCTGATCGGTCACCGGACCGATCAGAGGGATCCCTGATCGGTCGGTGGACCGATCAGGTTCGATAATGAAAGTTTTCTGAAACTGATCAGTTTCAGAAATATGTTTGTTTCAATTCTTAACCATTCCCAAACCCTAATTCAATTAGTTTTAATTTATTTGATCCGAAGAAGGGTTTCCCTTAACCAAAATAAACAACATGATTTATGTCCCTTAACTAGGTTTTATTCCCATCAAGATTCAAGACTTTCTATATAAAAAAAACAAAAACAGATTTGCATCAAAGCATGATCAGTATGTGCTAAGCATGAACTTAAGTATCAAAAATAGGTTTGTATCAAAGCATGATCAGTGGGAAAACAAACAAGTCATGGAGCTTGAGTACTAAATTTTGAAACATCATAAACTATGTTAACATGCTGTTATTAACCAAAATTGGCATACAAGAAAATTTTGATTTGCTTGAATCAAATTAATATAACAATATGATCAAATTTCAAAACATGCTTATATCACACTATGATCAAATTTCCAAAACATGCTTATATCACATTATGATCAAATTTCCAAAATTTTGAACAATTTGTATGTTTGATGTATGTTTATTAACATGTTTGCCACAACTTCATGAAATCAAGTTTGTATCAACTCCATAATCCTAATTCCCAATTCTATTGATAATTCATGGATTGGATTGGAGAATTCATAGTCCTAAATTCCTATCAAGTTCATTAACCATAGACCTAATTGGATTGAAGTAATGTTGATAAATCATGATCCGATATGCACACAAATACAAATGAGGAAGTTTCCAGTGACACCAAAATATAGAGTAAATAGGAAACATTTCCATGTATCTATATGGTGTATGGTGTTTATGATTTCCATTGGTTCTAACTCCAAACATCTAAATTCGAGATGAAAAGAACCATTCCTCATAGGTAGTAAATATCCATTAAATGGAGGAAATGATAAGCACATCCCTAACTAGGAATGGTCATGTGTTTGGAGCACCAAATATCAACCACCCATGTTGATAGATGCTCCCCCTCAATCAACGTTATACAATTCTAAAGATAGAGGTTTTAGATACCCAAATTTTGGGACCTAATGCATCAACAATGAAGGACTTAGGCACCCATGCCTTAGTCAATTTCTTTCTAGCTTTTTGAACCCTAGAATCATCTTGTAATCTAAATTTGGTTTTTGACATTAATGATATGACACTAGGTTCTTTAGGTTGGTAACCCAAACCAACCTTGTTGTAAGCCGCTTTTTGCGAATTTAGAATCATATCTAATGTTTTAGAGCTTGTTGAAAACTTCTCAAGGATATTCTTGAGATTTTCAATTTCGCTCCTCAAATCCTTATTCTCATCCTCAAGAGCATTAACATGTAAATCATTGTTATCATGATCCTTAGGTGTTTTCAATTCCTCTACTTCTAATTTCAATAGCTTAACCTTGTTCTTAGATTTTTTAAGCAACCTAGTTAGACATGCAATGGTTCTATAGCACTTATCCAACTCAGGAGAGATTACCTCTTCATCATCTGAAGATGATGAAGGCGCGGTTGAGGAGCTCTTTGATTCGTTATCACTTCCTTCTCTCGAGTCCCCTAGTGCCATGAATGTCATGTGACAGTGGGTGTTCTCATCCTTCTTTTCTTTCTTCTTCTCCTTTCTTCTGTTACCTACCACAAAAGCAAACCCTTTCTCCTTTAGGCTTTAGTTAGAGATCTCATGTAGTTCCATTTCACAAAATAGATCTTCTAACTTAATAATTAAAAGATCCTTAGATACCTTGTAGGCATCCACCATGGATATATGACCACAAAGTATTCCTAGGGAAAGATTTGAGGAAATACCTTACAAGATCTCAGTTCTCTACCTTCTCATTGATGGAATGCAAGTTGTTGAGGATCTCTTTGAATCTTCCATGGAGTTCACTTACCTTTTCATTCTCTTCCATGGAAAGATTTTGAAGTTGGCTGAGAAGGAGGTCTTTCTTTGCACTCCAGGTATCTTGAGTGCCTTCATGAAGCTCAATGAGCTTGCTCCATAGATCCTTAGCGGTTGTAAACGGACCCACCTTCATCAACTCTTCATTGGTCATCCCGCATTGCAAGGTGACCACGACTTTGGCATCGGCTTCCTCCTTTCGAGTTTGCTCAGCCGACCACATTGAGAAGTCTAAATCTTTTCCCTCAACATCCTTTAGAGGAGAGAAACCCTCCTTCGCAGCGAACCATGTGTTGATGTTCATCTTGATATAGTACTCTATCTTTGACCTCCAATATTGGAAATCAGTGCCGTCGAAGAATGGAGGTCGGCTAGTGCTGAACCCTTCTCTCAAAGCCATCGTTGTTGTAAGCTCTCGAGTGTTAATCCGTTTGAACAGAGCTCCTGGCTCTGATACCACTTGTTGGTGCTTGGATGGCTATAAAGGAGGGTGAATGTAGCCAGACACTCAAATCTTGCTCTTTGAAACTTTCTACGTGATCAGATTAGCAGCGGAAGAAATGCAGAAGAAAGAACAAGGCTGAGAAGGAAAAGCAAACCAATCAAACGCTAACACCGCGATATACAAGGTTCGGGGATAACTTGCCCCTACTCCTTGGCATGCCCGTGAGGTGGGCGATCCTTTGATCATCGGCAGATCAAGTCCCGGTGAACCCCGGATATCACAGCGCCTCCTTCTCGGTGGAGAAACCTCTCCACAAGTGTCTCAATAGGATAACAATTAAGCTCACGAGACTAAGAAAGAAACTCTCACAAGAATGTGACAAGAACGCTCAAGCACGAAGCAACAGAGAGCACAAAACACAACCCAGCCAAACTCCTCAAGTTTTTCTGTCTATTCGTCTTGTCCGCTCTTCTGCTTCTAGCCTCGTCTTAAGCCTCTTCTCCTCGTCGCCAAGCTTCGTCAAAATCCCCTGAGCACAGCCTGAACCCACTGACCTCCCTGAGCGCTCAGTCCACTGAAGACCTCTTCAGCTGAGCCTCCGTCAGTCGCCAGCCACGCCTCAGAAGCCACTGAAACCTGAGAAGAGAATACATACAAACCTGCTAAATGGAAAGTCCCCATTTGACTATCTTCCATTGTTTGAATCATCCCTGTAAAGCCTGCACACTCTAACAGAAGCTTAGCAAATGCATATCAAACAATATCACACAATATCAGCAAGTAGAAGAGAAAACGCAGATGCGATAAGAAGTCTGACAGCGATTTCAAATTAAAGTTACAGCTACCCTGATCTGTCACCAGACCGATCAGGGTAAGCCCTGACCGATCAGGCTCCAGCCTGATCGGTCCACAGTGAGAAACTGGAAATCACAGACTCCTTGTGATCGGTCACCCTGACCGATCACAGATCGTGGATCGGTCACCGGACCGATCCAGCACTAGCTGAGTTTCCTCCAGCTTCCATCAGCCACAACCCCTGATCGGTCACCTGACCGATCAGGGTGTGCCCTGATCAGTCTGGTAACCGATCAGGTCACTCCCTGATCGATCAGGATGCAAGGATGCATCTTGATCGGTCATAGTGAGGAACCCGCGATATTTGAACGGTCCAGCAGACTGATCAAGAGTTTCTCCCCAAGGCTACTGACCTCTCTCTGATCGTTCACCAGAACGATCAGAAGCTCAACAGAAACTTTTCTGTTCTCACCCTGATCGGTCACCAGACCGATCAGACTTTTCTGGATCGGTCACTAGACCGATCCACAAAGGGAGTTCGTGCCAACTTCCCTGATCAGTCTCCAAATCGATCCAGCGACTCTCAATTCAACCCTAAGTCAAGAGAACGGGATCCCTACCCTTCTCTGACTCGTGCTCAGTCCCCCGGACCAAGACTCCGTGCCCAGCTTCACTCACTGGGACTTGGCTTCACTCACCAGGGTTTCGGTCACCCGACTTCACGCACCAGGACCCGGCTTCACTCACCGGGACCCGGCTTCACTCACCGGGACCCGACTTCACTCACCGGGATTTCAACCTGGCTTCACTCACCAGGGTTTCAGTCACCCGGCTTCACTCACCGGGATTTCAACCTAGCTTCACTCGCTAGGATTTCAACCTGGCTTCACTCACCAGGACTTCAGTCACCCGGCTTCACTCACCGGGACCCGGCTTCACTCACCGGGATTTCAACCTAGCTTCACTCGCTAGGATTTCATTCACTCCATGCCCAGTCCCTGACCAGGACTTAATCCGAATTCACTCAACAAAATTTAAATCGGTGTCAACACCAAAACAACAATCGGGCCAGACTGCATCAACGCAATTGACATATGAGGCAATGCAGGAAGCATCCCAAAAGGATTTGAAACAGGAACTTATTGCATGATCACATTGGACTGACCAGCAGTACTGAATCATGGATATACAGGAGAGTTACCAAATGAATGAATAAAGAAATGAAAAAAAATAAAAGTACTTATGAAGCCTTACATTGTAACCTTTTAATAAATTTGAACGGAGGCTCAGAACTTAAAGCAAGAATATGAAAAGTTATGACATTGACTCCCAATTGGCAAATTATAGAAAAGTGAATCAGATTAACTGCCATACACTGACTACACATGTCAAGTGAAATGAAAATTATTTGAAATCACTAAACCATGTATTCTTACCACAATAACCCACCTGTTGCATTACTTCTTAACTTGGGTAAGCAATAAATATGGTCATCGTGGTTCACAGCTATTGTAAACAAAAATCATTTCAAGTTAAAACACGTATGAAACCATTACACTAAGATCTAAGTCAAGTGGCTCGTTAACTTGCCAATATGTGATTCTGATCAAGAAGTTTCCTTAGCTGACAAAATTTCTTTTCATAGAGCATGAAACATGCTATTATTAGATCGATGCAACCATTGCAATATTATCATGGCTTACTACATGATAATATTGTTGGCAAGCAGAGGTTGTTGTTATCTCTTAAAAGCATATTTACATTTTGCAATATAAAAAAGACTGAAGAAGGACTAGATGATAGATCTGAGAAAAAACTAGGATAATTGATCAGTAGATCTAGTGACTTTTTCTTTAGCAGAAACTAAGCTCTGTTGTTTCGACATGGCAGGATGACTGTGTAGGACACCTTTTAACAATTAGATAGCAAAATATTGCAAGAATCCATATTGATTGCAGCATTAGCATAGAAAAAAGAAGAAAATGTCAGGTGGAAAGACAAGATAGCAAAAAAGAAAAGGAGCATACGATTGTCCAATGGTGCTTTGACTGAAGAAACTTGGCATACCACCAAAGCCACTTGAAGAGGCTGAATTTTCAAAAGAAAAAGAAAAAGAAAAAGAAAAGAATCTTGGCATACCATTGATTATTGTGTCGTCGGTGTTGTCGAAAAAGACGAGTCCATTATAATTTTTGAGAATTCTGATTAAAAAAATGCAAGTTAAATAAATACTTTATAAGATGCATGCTTATAAATAATAATCTAATTATATTTTTCTTAAAAAGAAAAACTTACCACTTTCAAATTTTTCCACATCCTCTAAAATTTCTTCAATGATGAGTGGTTTCAAATTTAACCGAAGCCAATCTTGAGTACAAATAAGACTTTCTACTACCTTAGGAGTCAATGAACTCCTAAAACAATCAAGTACCCGACCACCAGTACTGAAAGCAGATTCTGAAGCAACTGTTGATATCGGAACAGCTAGTACATCATGAGCAATTTGAGAAAGTATAGGAAATCGGTGACAATTTTGCTTCCACCATCCCAAAATGTCAAAAGTATCACAATGCACTTCAACTATTTCATTAAGATACTTGTCTAATTCTGACATATTGTCATCACCAAAAACTTGTGCCTTTTGTTTCTTATATTTCGCTATAATTGATTGTCTTTTCAAATCATCTATATTTGTTGAAGCAACTGTTGATAACGGAATAGCTAGTACATCACGAGCAATTTGAGCAAGTATAGGAAATCGGTGACAATTTTACTTCCACCATCCCAAAATGTCAAAAGTATCACAATAACTTCAACTATTTCATTAAGATACTTGTCTAATTCTGACATATTGTCATCACCAAAAACTTGTGTCTTTTGTTTCTTATATTTCGCTATAATTGATTATCTTTTCAAATCATCCATATTTGTTGAAGCATCTTTACTACCAACTGATTCTGAAATAGAAGGAACTCTTGAAGTATTACATTGAGACTCCATTTTTTCCTTATAATTCTTGTACAAAGCAAATAAAGTGTCTTTTATTATCTTTCCCATTCTTGCACCTTTCTCATCTCCATATAATTCAATCAACATAAATTCTATAAAATCCAATTTATGCCTTGGATCAAGCACCACCGTAATATAAAGCAACTTATTAATTTTCTCGGGATCTCCCTAATATTTGTCAAATTTATTTTTCATTTTAATTCCCATGGAATACACATCAAGATCATCACTTTCTTGTCACTCCATCAAGATGGTATGAATGTAACTAATCTCATGTGCAAAAGTATTGGATGTAACATATAAAGAACCAGAAACTTTTAATGTTAGCTCATAAAACACTCGTAGTAAAGATGCAAAAAGTCTAACATTAGCCCAATCTACACTTGTTGGCTTCCCATCAAAAGTTTTTAATTCTCTTTTAGGTTTACCATCTGATTCAAATGTTATCTCTCCATTCTCATTCAAAATAGTATGTCATTCTGTGTATTGAAGATCTAATTTAAAACATGGATCTTGTTCATCAAACCTATCAAAAGCTCTTTCAAATTTTTGAGTTGTATTCAACATCAAGAAAGTTGAGTTCCATCTGGTTGGTACATCTAAACATAATGAGTTCTTGCTTTTAATTTTTTCAATCTCTACACATTCTTTGAACTTGCTTAATCTAGAGGGAGATTGCTTAACATATTTAATTGCATTCCTAACCTTCACCACAGATTGATTTATATCTTTTAATCCATCAGCAACAATCAAATTGATTATATGAGTTACACATCTCATATGAACATATTCTCCCTTCATAATAGTGGAATCCCAATTAATCATCTTTTTTTCTGAAACTATTGATAGCAACATCATTTGAACTTGCATTATCAACTGTAATAGTGAAAATTCGATCAATTCCCCAACCTCTCAAGCAATTTTCAATGGCTAAGCTAATAGTCTCACCTTTATGACTTGTAATTGGACAAAAATTGCGAATTCTTTTCTGTAAATACCAATTTATATCAATAAAATGAGCTGTTAGACACATATAGTTGATTTTTTGAATCGATGCCCATGTATCAGTGGTCAAACAAACTCTTTGTGTTGAATCATGCAATAATTTTTTCAATTTTTCCCTTTCAACTGTATATAACTCAACACAATCATGTGCAATTGTCCATCTTGAAGGAATTCGAAACTTTGGACATACCATAGCCATAAATGTTTTAAATCCTTCTCTTTCTACAAATTTGAAAGGAAGTTCGTCCATTATGATCATTTTAGCTAATGCTTTTCTAGATGCATCTTGATCAAATTTCCAAGAAGTCAAACACACCTCACCCTCTCTTAAACTTTGTAAAGTTAATTGTGCTTGAGTTGTTTCAATAGTAGAAGGGTGTTTTTTACATGAGGTAATATGAGATCTCAAGCTTGTCGTTCCATTTTTGTATGAATCACAAAAAAATTCTTTATCACAATATTTGCATTTAGCTTTTATCTCCGATGCATCATTAGTAAACTTTATGAAATGATTCCATACTTCACTTCTTGGTTTCATTGCTTTTCTCTTCATTACCTTCCCTTTAGACTCTACAGCTGTTTTTGTTCCCTCTTAAGGACCAGTTTCAGATTGTGGTACTGAACAACTATTATTAACATCCATATTCGATAAATCTCCTTGCATTAATATCAGATCAAAGATGCACAAATACTGTTTAAAATATTGCAAGATGTGATAAAACTGTTTAAAATATAAATAACTATAATTGAAAGATAAATATGAAACTTGAGTTCATCAAAATTCATATGCTAGTACAATATCAATGATTAAAATTTCAAACTATTAAGTAGGTATCATAACTTTCATAAGTCATACTTACCAGTTAAGACTTAGGGCAATTGCTTGCTGCTGTGGACTTGTGGAGTTATGGTCGGATGTGGGGACTCAGCCACTAAGAAGGTGAGAACTCAGAGCAGTGAGCCAGTGAGTACCGAATGAGACCTTGAGTAGAGAGAGGAAGGCTGAGACATTGAGTAGTCAGAGGAAGGATTGAATATCTGCGAGAATGCGACGAGACACGGGAGGAGGCACGGTTAAGCAAGGAGGAGAGGACCGCAAAGATGTGGAGTCGCTCGAGGGAGGGCTGCAGGCGGATCGGCTGAGGGAGTTGTAGGCTTGTAGCTACGGCAAGACGGCGACGAGAGGAGTTGCGCTTGCACAAGACTATCGCCGGAGTTGTAACCTTGTAGGCGATCGGTTGTGAGAACAGAGAGACGAGCGAGAGGCAAGTGACGCCGACGAGCGTGAGTGGGTGAGGACTGCGTGGTGCGGGCGGGCGGTGCGGCCGATCGGGGAAGAAAGTTAGGGATTTTAGGGTTTACCTTTCAGGCTTTTGAATTACATATTAGTATATTATTTACACAATTACACCAACAGGCAGCAGCAGCAGTTCGCACTCCGCAGGTCCAACCCACCCTGCGGTCCAGCCCTCACGGCCCACCCAAACCTAACTGATAATTTCGGTTTGTTCGGTTTAACCGAATAACAACAGGAAAAACCGAAACCGAACCGATATAATCGAAATAACCGAATTTTAAAAACCGAATTAACCAAAATTCCGAATTAACCGAACCGAAATTAAAAAATCGGTTGGTTCGGTCGGTTTATTCGGTTTACCCAAATTTTTGCTCACCCCTACCTGTTACGACTTCCTCACCAAGTATCCGATCAAACCTTTGACCGACTTGGATTTTCCCTTGCCTAGTTCCCAACTAGGACTTAACCTAGTTCCCAACCAAGTTTGCCTAACCATCGAGTTAGGTCTAATCTCTAGATAGACTTCCACCTTGCCAATATGAGATCTCTCCTATCCAGATGGATTTCACCTAGTCCCACTGAGACTTTTCCCGTGTCAACGTGCGATCTCCCCGATCTATCTGGACCTCACGTAGTCCCACTAGGAATATTTTCCGTGCCAACGTGTGATCTCCTCAATCCACCTGAACTTCACCTAGTCCACTAGGTGTGCCTAGTCCCACTAGGACTTTTTTTGTGTCAGCGTGCGATCTCCCCGATCCACCTGGACTTCACCTAGTCGCACTAGGTGTGCCTAATCTCACTAGATTTTTCCCAGTTAAGTCTCGAGTCAACCTTGACTCACTTGAGTCACACATTATTCAAGCATCATTATCAAATATCGAAACTTAAGCTTATCAAGCTTACCAAACATAAACTCACCCGAGCCTAATCAAACTAGGTCAACCCTGACCTAACAGTTTAATTTAGACAAACATACAATATTATAATACTTATATTAAACTAAAGAGTAATATGATAAAATATTATACTAGATTGTATATTATTACCTCCAAACAAATAAGATTTTATTTAATTATCTAAATTGAACTAAACAACATTAGGTTATGTTTCATTTTTCATAACCTTGATTATGTGATTACTTAATAATCACATAACTAAGATTATATATGATAACTTCAATCAAACATACCCTATGATTCTTCTTTCTATAATTAACCAATTTGTACTAGATTTGTAACAGTCACTTTCTTCTTGAGCTCTAACTCGATCTGTATTGCTGCAGCTGACCCAGGTTATTTGGATAATATATTTAATTTGTTCGTTTAAATATTAAGTTTTCTCTCAAAAATATTTATTTATATTTAGGTTTGTACAAAGAAGAGGAGAATTAGAAGAAACAGATGAGCAGAGTGGGAGATCCACAAGGATCGGTCGTGCATTTTACTGCATCGACTGTACATCGTACTTAGTATTTGTAGCCTTTGACGTACAAGCTCTCAGAGGCGGCGGCGTCGACGGCGGTTCCGGTGTACTTCCCGAGCGTGGCCTCGGAGTTGGCCTTGCAGCGGGCGAGGAAGGCCGACTGCGCCGCGGCCACGTTCTCCGGCTTGCCGGCCCACTTCTTGATGGTGCTCTGCTGCAACGCTCGGCCGAAGGAGAAGGACAACGTCCATGGCTTTAAGACCTGCAGCTTGTTTATCGCGTTCAGGTTCTGAGTCGCCTCCTCCTCACTCTGCCCACCCGATAGGAAAACCACCCCCGGCACGGCCGGCGGCACCGTCCGCCGCAGTGCAGCCACCGTGTACTCGGCCACCACCTCCGGCGCCACCTGTAAAACAGAGGCTTTAGAAATATTACATAGTAAAGCTTAACTGACTGCACCATAAAGGATTGCCACCTTTGGGCTGTCGGAGCCGGGAGTGACCATGTTGGGCTTGAGGAGGGTGCCCTCGAGGAGGACGTGGTGGTCGTTCAAGGCCTTGTAGACTGCGGCGAGCACGCGCTCAGTGACGGCGGCACATGTAGCGATGTCGTGACCGCCGTCGGTGAGTATCTCCGGCTCCACTATGGGGACGAGGCCGTTCTCCTGGCAGACGATCGCATAGCGCGCCAGCCCCTGCGCGTTCTGCTGCACCGCCAGCTCCGACGGCTCGACAGCGGTGGGTCCGATCTTGAGCACCGCCCGCCACTTGGCGAACCGGGCGCCAGCTGCGTAGTACTTGGCGCAGCGGGCGGCGAGGCCGTCGAGGCCCTGCGTGGTGGTCTCGCCGGCGGTGCCAGCCAGTTCCACGATGCCCTTGTCGACCTTGATTCCAGGGATGACGCCGGAGCCATTGAGGAGGTCCACGAAGGGCTGGCCATCGAGGGTGGACTGGAACAGGGTCTCCTCGAAGAGGATGACGCCGGAGAGGAAGGGGAGGGCGTCGGCGGTGCTGAAGAGGAGCTGGCGGAGGGCCTGGCGGTTGGTCTCGGTGTTCTCGACGTTGATGCTGGAGAGACGCTTGCCGATGGTCCCGGTGCTCTCGTCGGCGGCGAGAATTCCCTTCCCCGGAGTCGCGATGTACGTCGCCGTCTTTATCAGTTCCTCTGCGCGTGTTTCACATGCAACAATGCATTAATAATTAATTTTACAAAAAAACACCATAATTTCAATTCATTGCGTTCACCCCCTAGTATTTAAGAAACTACATGTGTACACCCTATATTTTCAGTTCAACGACATTTTAAAAATTAAAATTATAAAATTTGGGCAAAGAAATAAAATATGATTACCAGTGTATTTCCCAACAAAGGCAGACATTAGTTAAGGGTAAATGAGGAGAGAAGGAATCTAATAGATACGCTCAACAATGAAAGACACGTTTAGGAGGAGAGGTAGGTTTTATAAGTTACAACAGAAAGCATATTCCACGGAGAATCTGCAACTAGAGGAGGAGAAGTGTTCAAAGAAGAACTCGGATAATGTTATCGTTGATGGATAGGGAATCGGGTGGTACGCCTTGTCTCCGTGTTCATGCCATTGGTTTTGAGTGGATATCAGGAAATATCTTTCCTTCTAACTAAACGGGCCCATCGGCTTTGCTTGGCATTTTTTGTCCTTGTCATATGGATGGTATAAGGATGGACCACATCTAACGGCAGAGATTAAATCAATGGTTGGTCGTATATATATTAGTTGTCGATATAAAAATAAATAAAATTATAAAAAAAATATCTTTTTTAAAAAACATTTGCTTCTTTAGATGAAAAGTTGAAATAAATATCCACGAGTGCAGAAAGAAAGTAGTGACGTGGCATTTCAATAATGATGATTATTAATTTTGCATATTCATTGAAATATTAAAATGAGATCACACAAAGCAGTGACTACTATTAGAAATTAGAATACAACTTCAAATGTCCTGCTAACAGATTGATCAAACATCTCATCTACAATTGTTTTTTTTCCCAAATAAAAAATCAAAATTTAATTTACATCGAGGCAGTGGGAAGAATGAAAATTCCCTAGCTTAGAAATTCTTAGCATCTAATGTTTTATGACCTCATCTCAAGTGGCTGATGCAAATGCAGGTAAAGTGCGTTAGGCTCACAATAACCTCAGTGAAATAAAAACACCAACCGAAAATAAAAAAGCAAGCAACGGGCAAAGAATGAGGAGGAAACAAGTCGGTATCAGTCACAAGTATCGCAAGCTATGAAAGTTTTTTGACTCCGAACGCTGACGCCTTGCCATGGAGGATGGCCATCCTTGAGATAAATAATATATATACTCATTTCACTCAGGATACTCTTGAATAAACCTCGTAGAACAGATAATTGGGATGTGGCCAATGTAGCTTATGTTTGAATCCGTCAATAATTATTGGTCCAATTTATCTGTGGGTGTTGTGGCTGTTGATAAACACCAGCAGGGGAGTTCAGAATTTCAGCAGCTGCCGCAGCAACTGTGTGTGGCTGCTGCAGCAAAGGATGAATGGAGCTAGCAACCGTCTGTGTAGGTGGGAAGGCACCACTGAAGGAGCCAGGGCCAGCGTGTGTCGGTGGAAAGGTCATGGGTTGTCCCTGGGGAATGTTGTAGAAAGGGCTGGCCTGAAGGGAAGAAATCTCTCTTCCAACTGCAGGAATCCAGACAGATGGACCTTCACTCTGCTTTCACAACAAAAGTAAAAAAGAATGATCAAAGATATATTCATGATTGCATATTGAATGTAATCATGCACGTAAAAAAGGAACACAACACCAGAATAGTTTTATGTCACACAACCACACAAGCCAACCTGTATATGTATCATATATAGCATGAAACAGATCTTCTCAAATACAGGCATCTTAGTCAATTTTAGTGTCAATGAACGAATGGGCTAGATAATAACACAGGTTTCATTATCTCAGATACATAGAAAAATCAACATGCATTGTTTAGCAATGGTCAAAAGTTGAGTTTCTCAGGGAACCCCATTTAAGTCATGGTGTTTGATGGAAGCATAATTGTCGACTTACAAGCCTAGAATTGAACTAACCACAGCAAACAAAGGTGAGCTTGGTTTTAGGGATAAGTCCTTGTCAATCACTATGAAAATTATGGGTAAGGCTTCAAGAACAACCCAAGTAATACTAGGCTGGATGAGATCAAAAGCCAGGCAAAAAGAAAAACCATATAAATCAACCTTTTGCAATGGTGTAGTTAAAAATCAAGGTCATCATACTTGTCTTTCGACATTCTTGACCCGAGACATAAAGATACCTGTCTTTGCGACATTATTGGCCCGAGACATAAAGTTTGGCTTGCAAAATTTGAAGGGCAGGGATATAAGATAGGTTAATAAGAACAAATCACCATTTTTCACTTCAAACGAATGTGTTCTATTAGAAATGTGATGAGCAGTCTCACATCATTCCCACCTCAGATGCTTATACGAGCTTCGATAAACCTTGACCACATGCCAACAAAATACGCTGCTAATAGGTAAAACCTTAACAAGCTTAACTATATAGGAAGTTCCACATACATAAATCTATATCAACTACATCAAAGATATATGCAACACCAGTTACGATCTATGAGATACATGTGCCTGCTCTTCTAATGCTTCAGATACCAGAAGATTTCAAATTCTTTTACATTTTTTGATGTTCAAGAATCTACAATTCAGCAAGTCAAAATACAAAGGGGCCTGAAAAGATTAAAAAAAAAATTCCATGTTGGACAAAGAAATTGATCCTATTAAAAGATATAAAAAATATATAATCATTTAAAGAAACACTGAGTAAATCGCCTTTATGACATTATACACTTTCTAAAATGTTTAATAAATTTGTGAACATCTGTTAACTACGGATTGCCTAATATATCTTTGAAACAATTCGATTTTCTGAAAGGCCTACATGATTTTCAAACACATCACCAGATTGCTTCCATGATCTTAATTCCAAGTGTTTCAACATAGAGCATCCAATCATATCTTTGAGCTTACGAAGAATGGCCAAAACTGAGATTAGAAGCTTAGATGAGAGCAATAGTAGAAAGATTCCCATTTGGCATTATGATGCAACACCTGATATAAACTTCCTTAAACTAATCCTGAACTGAAAGATTTGCATTACATTATTCACAGTAGCAGCAGAATTAGGAACCTGATTTGAACATATTAGCAAAGCTCATAAAATCAAAATAATGTGTCCATACAAAAGCAAAGAAAGTACCTGCTGTCCAGAATTGTAGATGCCATTATCCTTAAACTGGGATGATGTGAGATCCTCATTGGTAGTTTTGTTTCTAGTGCTAATAGCGGAACCAGAATTATATCCAGCTTGGGTTGAGTTATATGTTCCATAAACAGCTGGTAATCCAATAATAGTTGGATTCACAGTGTTAGAACCAGGTTTGTACTGGGGAAGAGAGTGCTTGACTGCAGCGGCAGTAGTTGCAGCTCCAGGGTTTGAATACATGCTACCTGTGAAGGGTTGATGAGGGAATGCAGTGCCACTCAAGAAATGGTGAACTTGGGGAGAGGCATAGAAAGGTGGGTAAATTTGACTGTAGGGAATGTAGTTGGGAGGGTAATGAGATACATGGAATCCTGCAGGTTGACGGAATAAAGGAACTGGCTGTTGGGGAGCAAGAGAACCCTGCAAAGTGCCTGCAGCTTGAGTTCCAAGTGTTGAACCTACTGCCGATAGCACAGCTGAGTGGGTATTCTGGAACAGGGAAAAAATAAAGAATGAATCAGAATCCTTATCAGATGTAAATATTATCATTCTCATAATCTGAACAAGAAAATTTTTGACAAACGATCACACACCAATAATCAAGACAAAAAAGTCTAGTTCTAGCCAATGTCTAAATTACCAATCCAATTACAGTTTTCATGATATGTAGGACCAGCACATAGAGTTTATTGTCCATCCTGAAATTGGGTGATTCACTACCCATCCTCAGTTGGACCAGTAAAACTCAAACCTATCTAGTCATAGTCTTGAAAATGGATACCAACCAATCACTAAATGGAAGCTCTACTAGCCTAAGACTGCCAACAAAGTGGAATTACAAATAATGGGGTTAGAGTCCACCTAGGTGCTTTTGTGAAAAATCAGATAATCCAATTGCATAGCATGAAATCAGGGTAACTTGTTAAGGACTGGCCAAAAGTCCAACATATGAGAAAACTTGGCTTTTGCTCAAAAACTCTAAAATTAACATAATTGTTGTAATTCACACACCATGTCATTGGACGAGCAGTAATTTGAAAATATTTATCATGCTTAACAATTTAATACTACAGCAGATTAATAACTCTTTAATTAGATTTGTTGGTCCTAATTGATTTATTATCTACATTTTAGCAAGGTTTGTCATGTTTGATAATTTTATGTTATAATATTTAAAATGCATGACAGTAATTCCTGTAGATTTGTTATATGTTGAATTTTAGTTGGATTACATGTGATGCCATATGTCTTATTTGGTTTTATTGTATGAATTATAGGTTGGCACTTTAACTTTTGAATGCATGGGGAAAATTAATTCACATAGTTTGTATAGTCTGACATTTTCACAGTACCAACCAATGAACTAGTAACCTAAATCTCAACTGAGCCAATCTCTGGTCCATTTGTTTTTACTATATAATGGACAGTGGATATGGAGTCTTAAACACAGGCACTAGAGAAAGAACATAAAGGATCAGTGTCTAACCTATCAACAGAAAACTGTTCATAAAAAGGAAAAGTTGTATCAGCAAAGTTACCTAGAAACAATTGCTCATAGTAGAGTAACAAAAGTGATGCATGTAACATAGTTCAAAGGAAATGGCCATTCTATTACCAAAGAAAATAGGTAGAAGTAGAGACCTCTTGAGAAGCCTGTCCAGTATGAGCAGGCAGAACAGCAACATTCCCATTATACCTAGCAGATACTCCGGATGCAAAAAAAGGAGAGATACGACCATCGGCATCAGGAGTTGGACGATAAAACGGGGCGTAGTAACTAGCAGATGGATCATATGATTGCTGAACCTGCATTTAAAAACATCCAACTAGGTTTACCCAAGTTTTAGAAAGACATATCTACCTATATGTGTAAAATTGAAGAAAATTGATAATTCTTAATTTCATCAAGAGGAAGAACGCTCATTTTGAACCAATTTTTGTATTTTAATCCAAAAAAAGTTGATATAGTCCAAAGTGATTGCAGTGTTCAAAAATCAGATAGCCCATTAAATTTTCTCTCTCCAATCAATTCTACACCAAATCATCAGAAAAGGAAACATAAATTTAGGAGCAAAAGACAGTTCTTTTAGAGGATGGAGAAGATTCCTGAGCATCAATATCGAACCTATGTTTTGATATTGTCAAAGGTTCAAAGTTAAGTCATGTGATTTAATATATTTACCAAGTGTGTAGACTAAAAGACTAGGTGAGTCTAGAGGACCAGACAGGAGGATAAGTGGCAAGAAGTCCAGATAGATCGGAGAAGACCAGATATGCAGGAAATCCAGTTGAATTAGCAAGATTAGACAACTGACTGAAGTCCAAATGGGACATCTGGCAGGAAGACCAGGTGGGTTAGGAGATCAGACGTCAAGGAAAATAATCTTGCAAATGATAAGTCAGGTAAGAAATTGGAGAGAGACTTCTAATGAGGATGAGTCCCAGTGGGACTGTATGAGCTAGCCCAACTTAGATCCTACTTGGAAATCTAAATTGAGACCGAGACTAGATCCTGATCTTAGTTAGACAGGATCTAATTCATAAAATTATAATTGTTCATGCATTTGTGTTAATTTTGTTTCGCAAGTAGTTTTGGACTAACATGTTTTTGCAAAAGATTGAAGTAAAAAGTGAAGCTAGAATTGGAGGCGCCTCAGTTGATTGAAGGCTCCTCATATGATTGAAGATGCCTCAATTTATTCGAGATGCCCCAGTTGATTGGAGGCTCCTCAGATGATTTAGAGGCGCCTCAATTGGTTGTAGGCGCCCCGAAGCTAATAAGGGCGCTGGATAAGCTGCAAGTATAAACGTTATCTCATCGGAGGTGCCCTGGGACATTGGAGGCGGCTCGAAAGGATAAATGTCGAAGTTTTGGATCAAATGAGCATTCATGGAGACGCCCCAGATGAACTGAGGTACTCCTAATGCCCTATAAAAGTAGCCCATTGAACTAGTGCAAAGTATCAACTCTAATACAAGCTTCAATTCGATTATGCGACATCACTTTGCAATTGTTGTACTGCAACCTTACAGTGCCAAATTCATCTTCATGCAAACCTCTACAGCAAGAACCACACCAACATCGAGCTTCTATTGTCAGTAAAATAGTTTATTGTTGATTCTTATTTTACTTGCATAAGAAAGTGTAGCGTGTTATACTTTCTTCATCATCCTTGTATCTAATCTTGCTGACCGAAAGTTCTTCGGAAGAGAATTTAGTAGATTGCCCATCGGAGATGTCCCAAGGGAGCGTGGACCTTGGAGTAGTAGTCCCCTAAACTGCGAACCAAGTAACTGACCGTGTGCTACCTTTTTGTTTTGTCTAACTTTGTTTTCTTCCACTACACACTCGGACTTCGATATGTTTCCACTCATGTGCAAACGGCCCTACAAAAATAACTAATACTTGCATAATTCCATCCAAAACCCAGACTTCTGCAATTGACTAAAGTGATTTAACTTTGAACATACTTATCTCTTCTCCTCCATCTTGAAGATATTTTGGTTTATTATCCCTCTGACAGAAGTTTCTAGGTTGTTCAAGGTTGTTTGTGATGCATCAGCAATAGGAATAAGCTCACCTTAAGTAAAGAACACTGATACATTCTTTAGTAAAAAATCAAGGATACAAGAAAAATACAATACTCAACACAGTTTTAGCCAACCACCGAAAATTTGCAGTTTTACTTGTTGTCAACTGAGCTCATAGTATATTGCATTCATGATGAACCAAGCTTAAACCAGTCACCAAAAAAAAAGTTATTTAAATGCCAAGCACAACTGTGAGATCACCAACTAAGGCACACAATTACCTACATGCTGCATCAACATGACACCTAGGAGCAGCATGGACAGCTGATTCTTCACATTTGATGGTAGCCTTATTCTTTACTTGTTTTCCGTTGTAATCTTATATCAAATATATGTAGTCACTTGGCCAACAAAATATTTCATGTGGCAACTTGGGAACCTCTTGCATAACTGTCACAAAGTCTTATGGAATGGAGATGGATCGCAATGAGGTTTTGAGAAAACAATTGCTTTTAGTGAACTTGTAAAAAGACTGAATGAACTATTAGAAGCAATATTCCCAAGACAAATTTACTTGGTGTCGATAAGTATATTAGTCAGAACCAGCATTCTCTTGTTTCGAGTCTTTCAACCATCAGTGACATCCTGTACCAAGCAAGGCTATAAATTTTGGTTTGAACTTTGTTGCAAATGGAGGAACTTGCAACTAGGTGATTGCGTATGAAGAGAGGGAGTGAACTTAAAGTAGACAGTAACACGATGACAACCCTCCACATTCACAGAAATCATACGACATCAAGGTTGGCCAACAAGAACATGACTCAATGAAATAAGACTCAATTGCTCTTGGCTGTTGCTGCAAAGAAAGTTGTGACATTCACAAAAGTATCAATAAGATAGATTCTCATGAAAAGAAAGGGTAAACCAAGGTTCGAAATCGAGCCGATGTCTTGGTCTTTGACTAGAATGATATTATTTCGATATCATGCCAATATTTCGATATATGGTGCCAATAGTAAATTGGAGGTAAAAAAAGGAAAAAGATAAAACTACTATAGTTTAACTCAACATTTGCTTTCCAAATGCGCTACCATTTTGACATAATATTATCTCAATTTTAGCATGTCAAAAGTTATCGAGTGTTACATGAAATGATACCAATCGACATTATTAACACAAATACACAGGAGACAGTGTCTCAATGCCATGTAGTATCCAGTTTTGGTAATTTATCGAATAAATAAGTCTCAACAAAGCTTCACATTTGCAAATTGAAGATACCAAGGATTTAGTCACTCACTAATTAATTCCTTCCATGATCAATGCTATTGATTATCAATATTCGAAATGGCGGTTGAGGCAGCCACTTATGCAAGAGGCGGACCTCAACCGCACCGCATTTGAGAAAGGCGATGGTTCAGGCGGCAACACAAATGAAAAACCTAACTTTAACTCTCAATTTCGCGTTTCTGCTTCAAACACGTTGTGCGACGTGTCCCAGCTCGCGCAACAGGTCCGGACTCGTCGCCGGGGCTAGGTGACGCGTCCGGGCTCGTCGCCGGGGCTAGGAGACCCGTCCGGCCTAGTCGGCTGGGCCCAACGACATGTACGCTAAAGCCGAAACACTTTATTTTTTTGTTTGAACTTAGAATTTAATCGAAACTTTAGATTAATAATTTTAATCAACTCGCAGTTATAATTGGGATAATTTAAATAGGTTTAATTAAAGCCTAATAAAATTATCCTATATGTATAATTTTGTTTTATTTTTTAAAAAATATTTAGATTACTTTTTTATTTTTAGTTAATATATTTTATAGTTAGTTATTAATATGGTTATTAGTTTTTATTAATATTTTGTATAAAAATAGTTTTAAAAAATTCAACCACCTAGGCGACCGAGGCGGTAGACAGTCACTCTATTGCCATTTACAACACCGTTGATTATGTTCATACAATTGTCAAAAGAGAAGAATATTCAATAAAACAACTTACAACAAAACATACAGCTTAAGTGACTAATGTAAAGATTGCAGTTTGTCATCATACCAGTAAACTTGGGAGATGTGAGGTATCAAGTGCCTGGGGTTCTGAGGTTTCAACCGGTGCAAGTTGGCTCCCAAGCTGTAATACCAATCCTTCAGGTGGATAGGATGGTGCAGATTCAACAACAAAATTCTGAGGAACTTCTGGAGCCAAACTAATATCTTGGTTGGGGTCGTATTCTGCTGCAAGTGATGCACTATTGGAAACAACAATTTCCTTCATTAAATAACTATCAGGGGCATGTTCAGAGGATTGAGGGTGTTCAGGAAAGCCATCATCTTTGGTATCTGAGGATGTTTCATTGTTGCTGAATCATAGGAAGCAAAAAAAAAAAAAGCCACGAGAGGAAAAGTTAGTAGCAAAATTGATATGCCTAACCAAGCCAAAAGATATATTTTAATTGCAGAAGTATCACAAAAGTGTTTTGTTTGTAAACCCTTATTGTCAAGCAGTTGATAAGCAAGGAACACATAATGACTTCTACCATTGCAAGATCACCATCAAAAAGATATAATGCTAATGTATTATTTTCAGTATTTAAAGCTTCATCCTACGATGAATTGAAATTATGACATGTTAAATGGGCTTAGTTGATAACTTCTGAGTTCAATTTATCACATTAACAAAAAATTGTTAGTGTCATAAACTCAGCATTTCATGATTCAACACAAGCAAATGAGATGTGACCTTAAAGAATGAAAACAACTCATATGCAGATGAAATTAGCAAAATAGTACAACTAATTTATAGGACCTTAAAGAATGGTGCTCGATAGTTTCATCAATCTCATGAGATGGTTCATGGTGTAGTTCCTCGACATCATCTCTGAAAGCCTTGGAAACAAGCACATTCAACTGAAAATTGGCATCAAAACTTCCAAAACTCAAACCATGCCTTTGTGCCTCTGGAACCTGGAGATGATTTGGAATAATCACATGCTTTATGTCAGATAGCTTCAGTTTCTCTACCTTCTCTTCTATATTTACAGTGTCTTCTACTGAAACCACTGAATGAGAGGCTGGCAATGACTGGGAAACAGCTTCGGTCACTACTGTTACTTCAGGAGTATCATTTGTCTCAGATGCCTTAGCAGGGTTCACAAGTACTGACTTTGGTTTCCACTCTTTGTTAGGATGAGATGCTGAGTAGAAAATCAGTTAGTCTACTCTAGGTTTACAAAGTTAAGTAAATTAGAATTCAAACATAAAATTCCATAATTGCCATGTGTCATAATAGACAATTCGGGTATGATGCTCAGACCAGATGAACCAAGAATTGCTCCATCTCACATATGTCAAATCTATTGCATGAGTAGCATTGTAAGTACAAACGTATACAATACAAAATTCCAAGGAATCCAAATATCTGAACAGATAGTGGAATGATGGAAGCAAAAAAGGGCAAAATTTTCCGAGGGAACATTGAGATAAAAGGGATAAGCATAACTTCCAAAATATGGGAAGAAATATTTCATTGGTCATCCATGCTAAATTTTCAAAAGATGTTATAAGAATTTAAAACAAAATACTTAATTTAAAATTCTCATACTCAGGAAATGAAAAGAATTTTGACATTTTTTATTGATTTATAAAAATCGTATGATAAAGTCTAGACAACTATTATGGTAGACTCTCTACACAATGTCAGCGTCGTGCCTGTCGGCGGACAAAATGATATGTTTCACTCGTGCCGCCCGATACGACACAATTTTAAACCATGTCAGATTGTATTATATCAATGTGATTTTGATATGTACATACATATACACATTTCTATTATTGCATAATATAGATCTATCGATATACATTTCCATCGTTTCCATGATTAATAGTAAAATTGCAGTTGCAACCATGATTAAACAATTGTTGCCTCACCTTATCATCTTTGGCGAGCTCATAAAAAGTCCTCTCTGACAACCTGCATCCATCACCCACTAATGTGGTCTTCCATAACTCACCACACACTTCACTACTTGTTGGACCTAAGGTATGAATTAGGTTTAGGGTCTGGCTCTCGTCTCTCCTCTTAACCCAATGACTATTCTGGCATGGGCAACACAATAATAAAACCAACATAAATGCATAATGCTTAAACCATGTGTTAATATGCAGCTATAGAGAATGTATCAGCCGAGTCAACCAGCATAACTCGATACTTCAAACCTTGATTTCAAGATTAGTAAAATAAAAGGTGAATATATGAAATAGTTCGCTAACAAAAAAAATACAATAGTTAGGAAGAATGGATATAAAATCTAAGTAAATTTTAGGCATTTAGGATCTATTATTTAATAAGAAAGATAGGGCGGTATTAATAAAGATATAATAAAAATGAATGGATGGTCAAGAAGAAGAGGAGTTTCATGATTCTTGTGATCGTCATGTCCCCATAGGCTGAAAGGAAACTTTCATATTCTAAGAATATAGTTGACTCACTATATTATATATATCTAAGTGTTAGGTCATTATCTACACATACAAAATTTAATATAGCAAAGATGAAAATATTAAGAAAAATGTGTGTAATGGTAGAAAGAATAAACTAAAAATATTTATAGGAGAGCTCAAATAGTTGAGATAAATGTAGTCTCCCTAATGTTTCAGAATTCACTAAGGAACTGATTCCTTACCAGCAAAAAAACAACAAACAGTTTAACCAAAGGATGTTTGAGACAGAGCATTGCAACTTCATATACTGGTTTTAAAATGCAGAAAATCAATGAGAAAGGAATTGAAAGCAACATGCAAGCATCAACTTTGTTACAAATTAGTCTTGAGAATGATAAGCATTGGCTTTCAGTTTCTTTTGGAATGCTTGATAGAATTTAAGAAGAAAAAAATGAAGAAAGCTTCAAGCACTGGAAATTTGGTAAAATATCCCATCAATCAGCCCCAAATTGGAAGTATCAATGAGAAAGCTTTTCTAGGAATCAGTCAATCTTGGATGCTGATTGCAAAGAACAGGTACAAGTCATACTCCGAGTTATCTTCAATTTCTTCCTCTTCTTTTTCCCTGCTCTTCCTTACCCTCCTTGTCTTCTTCATCTTCCTCCCCCTCATGATTAGTACCAAACAACACCAACTCGTACATGCTGACAATCTGGGACTGATATAATTTCATTTCAGCCAATGACAGTAACATGCATGGGAGCAAGATCTTATAGTTAATAGTCAAATTTACAAAAATTATAGTGATGGAGCTAACAAAGGGCAGAAAATAAACATGGACTGTTAGAATATCCTAAATATTAGGGTTGTTAGAATATCCTAAATATTAGGGATAAGTATTGATAGGATTTGATTTATTCCTTTTGAAAAGGTCCTAGTTTTTGTATATAAATAGGGCTAATCTTTGTATCTCTTATATCATATATATAACAATTATCAAATTACATGGTATCAGAGCGTTAGGGTTTCGTATTCGCGATTCCTTCTCACGGCGCGGCTTCTCTCGACGCACGATCTTCTCCCGAACGCGTCTCTCCCCATTACGCGCGGCCTTCCTCCCCGAGCGTCTTCCTCGCATCGGCTGCCCCACGCATAGCATCCGCTGCCGCCTTCGATCTCGCTCGCGACCTGGGAGCGAGATCCTGCCCACGGGTCGCCACTGCCCCGTGCACAGCATCAGCGAGCCGGATCTCCTGCCACTCGCGCACGCCGCCGCCCTCGACTGCCGTTCACGCACATCTGCGCCTCTCGGCTACTCGCGCACGCACGCCGCTGCCCTCGCCTATCGCTGAATCTCTTCCCTTGAACGCTCCTTATATTCATTGGATCAGCACCGATTTAATTTGCCATGGCTACCTCCGGCACTACGAAACCGGATCTTTCAATTTTTACCAACCACGTCACGGCACCGCTATCGTCGGAGTTGTTGGATGGTAAGAATTATTCCTCTTGGTCCTCTCACATTAAACTCTGGCTTGTTGGACAGGGTTATGAGACACATCTCACCTAAACCGAGGAGGATATTCAAGTCACAGATCGTCCTTTATGGAAAAAGGTTGATGCTCAGTTGTGTTGTATTATCCGGGCTACTATTCATCCATCTCTTAGGGATGTCTTCCGCACTCATATCACCTGCAAGGATGTTTGGATACAGGCTCAACAACTGTTTACAAACACTTCTCGGCGACTTTATCAAGTTTGTGAAGACCTCATGAATATCCTTAGTGCCCGTCAGATCGAAGATTCTATGTCAACTTATCTGGGATCAGTCTCTAGCCTTCTATGCGAGTTCAATGACCTGCTCCCTCCTGCGGCCACTCCCGTTGCAGAGCTTGAAAATCGGAAGAAATTTTTTATGTCTCTAGCCTTATATGGTCTGCCCACAGATTACTCTCATATTCGTGATCAAATCCTAGGCAGCCCCATAGAGGCCACCATGGACTCTACCTGGGCAACTCTCCTCCGTGTCGCAGCCAAAATCTCGGCAACTCCATCTTCTGTTCCTGTTAACTCTTCGGCTTTGGTTTCTCGGATCAATAACAAACCTCCACCTCGTAAGGGTGGCAAAGGACGTCCTTGGTGTGATCATTGTCACCGACCAGGACATACGATTGATAAATGTTGGAGTCTCCATGGTCGACCTCCGCGTGCTGCTCAAATCGCCCAATGTCCTGTCACTTCTTCAGCTTCCACTTCACAGTTAACTCCGGCTCCGACTCCACAACCTTCCTATGATGACTTTCTGAAATGGTATGAGGATCGACGGGATTCTAATTCCCTTGCTGTCGTTACACAAGCTGGTAATTTCTTTGCTGGCATATCTCGCTCTTCGAGTCCTTGGGTACTTGACTCTGGGGCCACCGATCATATCACCGGTAATAGATTTCTTTTTTCCTCGTTATCTACTTCCGGTTATATACCCTTTGTCACAATGGCAAATGGTTCTCAAACTCAGTCCCAAGGTGTTGGTAGTATTCATTCTTCCTCATCTCTTCCCATTCAGAATGTTCTTTATGTCCCCGGAGCTCCCTTTAATTTATTATCAATAAGTCAGCTTACTCGGTCTCTTGATTGTGTCATCTCGTTTACTAAATCCTCTGTTTCATTGCAGGACCGGAATACGGGGAGGATGATTGGCTTCGGATGTGAGGCTCATGGTCTATATCGACTTCACCAAAACTCTTTCATTGGTACAACGACGGCATCTCCACTTGTGATTCATGCTCAGTTAGGACATCCTGGTCTCGATAAGTTAAAACAATTACATCCTATTCTATCTCACTTAAAGTCTTTATCTTGTAAGTCATGTCAGTTAGGTAAGCATGTACGTAGTTCGTTTTCTCCTCGCATTATAAATCGGGCTACGTCTCCCTTTGCTTTAGTTCATTCCGATATTTGGGGTCCAAGTCGTGTTACCTCTACATTAGGGTCACGATATTTTGTTACTTTTATAGACGATTTCTCCCGTTGTACTTGGTTATATCTGATGAAGGATCGATCCGAACTATTTTCTATTTTCCAATCTTTTTTTAATGAAATAAAAACACAATTTGGTATCCCTCTCCGATCCTTACAGAGTGATAATGCACGTATCTATCTACTCCGTTTCAGACCTTCTTGGCAACTCACGGCATATTACATCGGAAGTCTTGTCCTCATACTCCTCAACAGAATGGAGTTGCAGAACGCAAAAATCGTCATCTTCTAGAGACCACCCGGGCTCTTCTCGACCACTCTCATGTTCCTTTACGGTTTTGGGGAGAAGCCGTACTTACTGCATGTTATCTTATCAATCGCATGCCTTCCTCTACTTTACAGGGGCAAATACCTTATCATATACTGTATCCAAATCAGTCCCTTCATCCTTTACCACCTAGGGTCTTTGGTTCTACATGTTTTGCTCATGCTCTTGATCCTGGAATTGATAAACTCTCTCCTCGGTTGCATAAATGTGTTTTCCTTGGGTACCCACGGTCTCAGAAAGGGTACAAATGTTATTCCCCTACTCTCCGTCGGTATTTCATCTCTGCTGATGTCACGTTCTTTGATTCGGTTCCTTTCTTTGGGCCTTCAGAATCGTCTTCCGAGTTTCCTTCTTCTGTGCCTGTATCAGTCTTTTATCCTCCGGAGGACTCTCTATCACCTCCAGCTCCAATTTCTCCTCCGTTGCAGGTTTATCAGCGTCGTCCTAAGCCAGCTTTGCCGCCAACCATGGGATCATCTCTGGAGCCAGATCCTACACCCCTTCCTCCGGTCGAGTCGTCTGAATCTGATATTCCCATTGCACTTCGGAAAGGTATACGTTCCACTCGTAATCCTTCTCCACATTATGTATCTATGAGTTACCATCGTCTTTCTCCTTCCTATTATTCTTGTCTTTCCTCTTTGTTGTCTGTTCCTGTTCCGAAGAATGCAAGAGATGCATTTGCCCACCCGGGATGGAAACAGGCTATGATGGACGAAATGAGTGCTTTACGAAGCTGTGGGACTTGGGACCTCGTTCCTCTACCACCAGGAAATTCAGTTGTTGGTTGTCGATGGATATATACGGTGAAGATTGGTCCAGACGGAACGGTTGATCGACTTAAAGCTCGTCTCGTTGCTAAAGGCTATACTCAGGTCTTTGGATTGGATTATGAGGACACGTTTTCTCCTGTTGCCAAGATGTCTTCTATACGCTTACTCATGTCCATTGCTGCGATTCAACACTGGCCTCTATATCAGTTGGACATCAAGAATGCATTCTTACATGGTGACCTGCTCGAAGAAGTCTACATGGAGCAACCTCCGTGTTTTGTTGCTCAGGGGGAGTCTTCTGGTCTTGTGTGCCGCTTGCGAAAATCTTTATATGGTCTCAAACAGTCACCCAGAGCATGGTTCGGTAGATTCAGTATTGTAATTCAACAGTTTGGCATGACTCGAAGCAATGTTGATCATTCTGTCTTTTATCGTCACTCATCTACTGGTTGCATCTACCTAGTGGTTTATGTTGATGATATTGTCATCACAGGTAGTGATCATCTTGGGATCTCACAGGTGAAACATCTTTTCAAACATTTTCAGACAAAGGATCTCGGCAGACTCAAATATTTCTTGGGGATAGAAGTAGCACAGTCCAGAAATGGGATCATTATATCCCAAAGAAAGTATGCAATGGATATTCTAGAAGAAACAAAAATGTTAAACTCAAAGACAGTTGACAACCCTATGGATCCTAATATCAAGCTCTTGCCAAATCAGGGGGAGCCTCTACCAGATCCTGAACGATACAGGCGATTAGTAGGGAGACTAAGTTATCTTACTGTTACTCGTCCAGATATCTCATTCGCAGTAAGTGTAGTAAGTCAGTTTCTCAACTCTCCATGTAAAGAACATTGGGATGCTGTAATTCGCATTGTTCGATATATCAGAGGCGCTCCAGGAAAGGGTCTTTTGTACGAAGACAAAGGACATACTCGAATCATAGGATATTCTGATGCAGATTGGGCAGGATCTCCTAGTGATAGGAGATCTACTTCTGGTTTTTGTATATTTATCGGAGGTAACCTTATTTCTTGGAAAAGCAAAAAGCAGAATGTTGTGGCAGGATCCAGTGCAGAGGCAGAATATCGAGCTATGGCTATAGCCAGTCAAGAGCTTATATGGCTTAAACAGTTGCTCCTGGAGTTAAAGTTTGGAGATGTCACACAAATGTCACTTATATGTGATAACCAGGCCGCCATGCATATCGCTTCAAATCCAGTTTTTCATGAGAGGACAAAGCATATTGAAGTCGACTGTCACTTCGTCAGAGAGAAAGTCATATCTAGAGAAATATCTACTAGTTTTGTTAACTCACATGATCAGCTAGCAGATATATTTACTAAGTCACTGAGAGGTCCTCGAATTGACTACATATGTAACAAGCTGGGTGCATATAATTTATATGCTCTAGCTTGAGGGGGAGTGTTAGAATATCCTAAATATTAGGGATGTTAGAATATCCTAAATATTAGGGTTGTTAGAATATCCTAAATATTAGGGATAAGTATTGATAGGATTTGATTTATTCCTTTTGAAAAGGTCCTAGTTTTTGTATATAAATAGGGCTAATCTTTGTATCTCTTATATCATATATATATAACAATTATCAAATTACATGGACTACTATAGTTTTTGCTAGAATCACACAGTCAGAATGACTACATATACAAGTTAATCTACTAAAATTCTAGTGTATGCAGCGGTCAGATAATAAACATGTGCCAGAATAGTTTTTACTAGAATCACTCAATCAGAATGACTACATAAATAAGGCAGGTAATGAAAATGTTTTCAGGTCTACCTTTCTGAAAACCACTCAGATGTTGAAATTGACTGCTGTAAGTAGATGACTGTCTACTACCATTAGCCCCAGGGAAAGATGAAGATGTAACTTGGAATTTTTCAGAGGATACATTTGTTCCTGATCCATGTGACTTGATCTGTAGCAAATCTCATGTCAGAACAAACTTCAACCAATATTTGATCCTATTAAGTTGATTGCAGCCTAACTATTTCTTGTGTGAACATCAGAGCATTGAGTCCTGGCTACCTGTTTTACAGGTCCTGACTGAGCAGAGCTGTGTGTATCAATAGATGGTACCACCACTGGCTTGTTTGAAGAGAATTGGTCTATATCTCGTGCTAATTGCCCAGATGCAGAACCACCTTTTACACCTTTGGGAGGTAATCTCGAATTTGCAGTCTTAGTGCTTATAGCATCGCATGCTTCTTCCAACAGAATGCCCTTAACACCAGATAAATGGGATAGCTGAGATGACACAGGATGTTCTGCATTGCTGGGACCATTCGCAACACCAGAAACAGAGCTGAAAAGTTACAATTATTACAAAGAATATTCAAGGTCAAATATATTGCAATCATACTAGTCAAATCTAGAAAAAAGAAAAAAGAAGCGACATTAAGAAGGGGAAAAAAAAGGAATTGCTCATTGAGCCGATGACAACGACAACGATCAAATCTTGTCCTATTAAAATTGACGATATGCAACCTTTTTCTACTAATATTATGCGAAATAGCAACAATTGAAATATGAAAATTGCATTGAAATTGATGATATGCAATTTTCATACTTCACTTTTTGCTATTTTGCATCATATTAGTTGAAAAAGGTTGCAGCTAACCGTTCCAAAGCTTTTGATTTTTCTCTAACTATATATCTTTTGATTACATCTTATCATTGTTATACAAATGCAAATTGTCCAACTGAAACACCCAGTTCACAAAGTAAATGCAAATGAAAAAGTGCAAAGGCTGTTCCAGTAAGCTACCTAATTCTAGTATATGTTGCTCTAACTTTCAATAACTAAAACACATGAAACTCGGATACCATAATAGCAAACTCGGGATTGTGGTAGGGGATAACCTCTCTATATGAATAAGGTTTCCCTCATTCTCATTAGTGTTAACCAGAGAATGACAAGCATCACTTCCTTAATAAAAAGTAGTTCACAGTTTTGACACCAGAACTTACTACAGAATACAATAACATACTTGCCACATTCCCAACTACCAACTAACTAAAGAAAGACAAATCTCCAACATAAAGTGAAAAATTGTATTGCTGGAGCAATGGTATCCAAATCTAGCAGTAGACCATCTATGGTAGGCATTCACTTGCCCATGAAAACTAACCATCCAGAATACTTTGATCCAATCTACAAATTCTACTCAAGTGTGATTAAAATGTGTCTTCAAGGAACCACTTCAATATATTAAATTGTATCTCCATCACTCAGTTTTCAGTTTCTATATATAAACAAGGGTCGAAACCAATCATACTAATTTTAGTAGTCAAAAGGTAAAGATTAAGCCTACCAAATCATAATAACGGCCAAAAATTATCATTAACGAAAAGGATAAACTAAGAAAGCTCAAACAGCTGACTTTACAACTGCAGCCTCTTAATTTTTAGTTTTCCCTTCATCATTATTAATGTTTCCAATATTTTTTTATGCCATTTTCTTAACCTTGAATTTTGAGCTACTGTACCAGCAAAATTAAATAATGACCGATGAGCCGATACCAAATATATTGTATTGCATATCACAAATATATATAGTTTGTGGCAATGTGGCTTGATTGACTAAAGCATACATCTTAGCCTCCCAATTTTTATTAAGCTCCAAGAGCCTTTGTTCTTTAGTATAAGTACGTCTTGGGCGTTCAATCATGTTTTGGCAACAATCACCAATTCCAAAGACATCAAGCAATCTCAATGTATCATTCAATTATGTCAAAATAATGGAGAGTTGAATCGGTTTCAGATTTGATAAAATAATTACAAAACACAGTATCAAAAGGTAAAAACCCACCTCTTCTTTAGCTTTGTACTAGTTAGTTGCTCACATAATTCTCTCTCAAGCCCAATAAATAAAAAAACACAAAAGGTGAACTCAAAGTGAAAAGATTACAGTATCTTTACGGAAAACAACTCAGCGTGAAGGGAAACAACAATATCTAACTAAGTTCTTCAATAATGAATTAGCTACATTATGCTCCCAACAGATTCAGGTTTAATAAGTAAAAAAACAAAAAAGAGAATTCAAAGTGTAAACAATTACAGTGTCTTTATGGAAAACAACTCAGCATGAAGGGAATAATAATATCTAATTAACTTCTTCCATATGAATAACAAATGAATCAGCTACATTAAACTCCAAACAGATCCAGATTTAATACGTATAATGGAGGAATACTTTGAATGATGAATGAATGATAAACACAAGTTTGATACAGACACAATTAATCAGGTGTCCATCCTATGTAATGAAACAGAACATCTTATATTATCGTAGGTATCACTGCATCCTACCTTAACAGATAACCCAAAAGAAGAAAAAAATCCTACATACCCTGATAGTGAAATTGCAGATTTATTGCCTGTATCAGGAGTGGTGGAGTATGATGTATTTGTTTTATTTGCACCTTGATTTAGCCCACTCTCCTTCCCTAATGTTGAATTTCTTCCAGCAGTGGCATCTTGTAAACAATGAAATTTCTGGGGGGTTAATATCCACTAACAGTTTCCAACAAAATCAATTGAATACAATACAATAGTCATACGTGTTTTAGGTATGTTTAAGTTGCCCTTAAAGGTCCCAGCAAATCAATTCAATAAAGATCATTAGGGAAGTCCAGAATAGCATTATGAAGAGTATATCTACAATAAAGGAAACAGACAGTAGAATTTGCAAGAAGGCAGGTATCGATAGCATATCTGAATTTATATTGGATACCTCATGTGGAAAGTTCATATTCATATTAGTGTAAGATTTCTTTATAAGTGGTATCGACCTGTCTACTAATATAAGTTAGATTCTGACTAAGCTAGCAAGACCTTCATATTTAAATGCAAGACACATAGAGACAAGCAAAGCAAACAGAAATATAACAGAATAGTGCAAGTAGAACAACATACAAAAGAATGAATTCATACCATTAGGCAATGAATGTGAATAGTTTCCTTGACCTCCCCTACCTCCTTGCCTCTGCACCCCAGTCCTCCACCCAAGCTCAGCAGGCTCCTTGACACTCTGGTGATAATAGCAAAACAAGTCGATCAAGAAAAATTCAACAAAAGAGAATATGACATGCCAAAAAAACTAGAATGCTCGATAATATAAAGGCAAACCACAAAGGATTACCTCCTTTCTCTTGTCGCGCTTGCGTTTAACCTCATGGAAGGTGTCTAACAAGGGGGAAAAAATAAGCTTGTTATGATATAGTAAAAGGACAAGGAAATTGAGCAGATAGAATATTAAATGTAGATACAGAAATATGCACCGACAACGGAATCAATTAGATACCCATCTGATAAAGCCATGCAGCTACTCAGAAAAATAAAGGGCAAGAGACAATGCAAATAGGGCCAATGTTTAAAATCTTCCTTTGCATCAAAATGGCACAGAAAAAAATATATCATTCTAGTGATCATTGGAATCCGATATTGATTGGCATAAACAGTATAACTTGTGACATACGCCAATAGCATCATGCAACACCATCAGTTAGTATGCTTTGACACACGTCAAGATGAATTTCAACAACCATCATTATTATTTTTTGACTAATTTCTCCAAAATTCTAATGTAATTTATTATCTAATTGTCATACTCATATTTTTAAAAGTCGCGAAGAAGAATATTATGAGTAAATCATATATTGTGAAGAAAAAAATCTGAGTGAACAAAATAGATCTGTAAACTTAATTTGAATTTATCTCAGAATAGTGTTAAATATGTTGAAGCATATCGAATACTATATAGTACAATAAAACTTTACCTCCATTGACTATCTAATTGGTATATTCTTATTTTTACAAGTAAAATAACTAAAAGGGCATTAAAGAAGTGAAATCCATTTAAATTAGTCTGAGTATGTTTGATGCATGCCAAATGCCAAAACCATTTGTTTCATTTTGATCAGGGATCAAAAACTCCAATGCATGACATACTCCAAACCTTGAATATTTCTACTAGTGAAACCAGATACATTCCCTCTTTCATCCAAATAAATGAACCTGTAAATCAGCAAAGTGAGCAAGAGTAGATGATATGGGAGACGGGACACCATAGCAAGAGGAGAGAAAGCAGTTACCCCATTATACAAATAAAATGTTGATCAAAGCAATGATTTATGCCATTTTGGTCAGTTAGTGCAATGGAGGAAAAACAATCTAGTATCATTCAACATCATCCTTGTATCATTGAGGGGCACAAACGAGTTGAACAGGATTAATAATGAAGTCAATACAAATCTAGTTAATGGATGAACAGTGTTCGATTTCTCAAAAACTAATTTTTATCTTAAAAAGCAAAACAATGACTGATCTGTCATAATAAGAACCACCAACTTAATGCAGCACCATAAACGTGCAAAACGAATACACAGTCAAAAGGAAAACGACAAAAAAGCAAAAATTGTTAGAACTAGCTAATTAAATTCTCGAGTCTGCCGAACGCTAAGACTCAATTCGCCCAGAAACAGCAGTCCTAGCATTCCAAATGACCACATCCCGCACATGATCAAAATTTGAAACCATAGAATCGGAAGGTGTTAGGAAGCAAACAAGTCAGCAATGAGAGGGAGGGGCAGGGGCAACCTTGGAAGAGGAGCTTCTGAGCTGTCTCGTTGGGATCCATGGAGCACTCCTTGAGGGTTGTGTAGACCTCCTCGTCGCTGTGGTTTCCGGCGATCTCCTTGATGTTCTGGATAGTCCGCTGGACCCCAGCTGGGATCGAAACCCTAGCGCTTCCGCCGCTCATCTTGCGATCGCGGGACGGAGGCAGAGCACGCGAGAGAGAGACAGAGAGAGGAAACAGGGAGGAGGAGGGTTTAGGGATAGAAGGTGGAGATGGGAGAAGGGGATAGCGAGCGAAAGAAGAGAAGAGGGAGAATTGAAAAAGCACTCTCGCAGTCTCGCCGCTTTTTTTTTTGACCCTTTTATTTCCTCATCGCTAGTTGCGGCAGCGACGGCGACAGCAAGATGGGCAAATTAGTTTAAATTTGAGTTTTGAAGGGGCTCCATATAAATTTGTCCTTCCCTAAATGAGTCAAGCGAAATGTTCTTAATCCATGTAAGTCAAGTCGGTTATTTTTAATTTGAGTTTTATTTAATTATTTTAAACATACAGAGAGAGAATTTTATGAGCATCTTGCGCTGCCTGTCCGTCCGTCCGTCCCATACTTGAGGCGCCTCCTGTGTGCTTTGCATAGGTGGCGTCTCAAATCATTTTTTTTAAACAAATAATAATAATTGAGACACCTTTTAATAAATTTTATTTTTTTAAAAAAATCAATATTTTTTCGAATAAATCTTAAATATATAATATAAGGTGATTATTTAAAATTTATTATTTTAAATATTATATTTCAAGTGAGAAGACTTCCTCTAAAAATAAAATTTTATTAACTTAAATTCACTATAACCTAACCCTTAAATCCTAAAATTTTAAAAGTTAAATACACATCATATACCCGATGAATATCTAAATTTTACTATTTTGAACACTATAACCCAAGAGGAAAGACTGAACTATAGAGGGAAAATTTGATTGGCTTAAATTCACTATAACTCAACTCCTAAATTTTAAAATTTTAAATCCTAAATATATTTTCAAAAAATAAAAAAAAATTATTATGTTCAAAGGCAACAATCCAAGGCGCTTTGGGTTTGCACGGACGCATAGGAAAGTCATTCGTGACATATTAATTTCATGTGTGTGTGTATATATATATAATTTGATAGCCTATACACCCTTATAAGCGTGTGTGTGTATATATATATATATATATATATATATATATATATATATATATATATATATATATATAATTTGATAGCCTATACACCCTTATAAGCGTAACCATGGGCAACATCTGATCTGATCAACACATGCAATCAATTTAAAAATTTTAAATCTCTCTCATGCAAAGACGATTCTCTTGCCTGTATGTAGAATATGTTCGCATGCAAACTAAAAAAAAAAATCAACTCCACTTATATAAGTGCTGGTTTGAAAAAACCATTCCACCAAATAAAGTTGGTTTGAAAAGCAGCCCTATTTGGTAGAGTTGGTTTGAAAAAATTAGCTCCCATTGAAGGAGTTGGTTTGAAAAAATTAACTCCATAAATGAAGCTAGTTTAGAGGAACTGAGTTTTTCAAACCAGCTCCACAACCACCTCTATTTGGCGGAGTTAAAAAAATCAGCTACATTAAGCTCCGATTTTTTCTGATTTACATGAAGTAGTGAGAAGTAACTTTGTATGCAGAAAAGTATTGGTTTCGGGTGTGCATGGGGATCCTCTCCATGTCCCCGGATTAAAATTTTATTAATTAAAACAAATTCAGATGGAGAATAATTGCCCAAGCAACCGACTCATGATCGCACTAACTGATTCAAGTGATCGCTTGAACAAACTTGTTGTTCAAGCAATCTAACTGGTCTGATTGGTTAGCCGCGGAATAGACGATGAAAGGATCATCGATTTTTGTGTTTATCTTCAGGGTCCATGTTTAATCAACATACAATAATTAATCAAGAACATAAAGGAACCAAAACAAGAAATTATACCTCTTGTTTACCTCGAGATCTTCTATTGTATGACCTATCCTCTTCTTGGATGTCGTGTGGGCGACGATCTTCCAAGAACCGAAGCTGCCAAGACCACCTTCTTCTCCTCTCTAACTTGCGCCGAAAACTTCCAATGAAGGAAGTTTTTCCTTTTCTTTTTCCTTGCAGTACCGAAAACTTCTAAGGATGGAAGTTTTCTCCTTTCTTTTCCTTGCACCACCGGCCCTAGACCTCCAAGGAGAAGGTGCGCCGGACAAGGAAGGAAGGAAAGAGGAAGAAGAAGTGGAAGTAGATGAAGAAGAAGAGGAAGAAATAAAGAGTTATCTTTTTCCTCCTAAACCTAGCCGTCGGCCACCTTTTCCTTCTCTTTCTTGTTGCCGCCGGCCACCTCCAAGAGCAGGGATGTGCTCGCCTAAGAGAGGAAGAAGAGAAGAAGAGAGGAGAAGGAAGAAACAATCTCTTCCTTCCCTAAAGTCTCAGCCGAAACCTCCTTCTCTCCCACCCTTGCCGCCGACACCAATGAACCCTAGGAGAGAGAAAAGAGAAAGGAAAAATCCAAGGCTTGGTTCTCTTTATTCGGTCTTGGTTTCATGGCTTAATGAGGTATATATAGGCTACAATAGGGACCATGAGGAGGAGTTGAGTCTTGACCTCCTAATGGATCAAAATCCGATCCATTAATGATAATCCAATCCACTAAAGGATTATCATTGAACTACCTCACCAACCCTCATAATTAAATATGGGCTTCACTTATTATGTGTACAAATTCTCCCCGTGTTTAAGATCTCAAATGTCCATTAATTAATTAAATTATTAATAATTTAATTAATTAATATCTAATTCCATGAGTAGTACCACTCAACATTATCATCATATCGGACCAAGTCCACTTGCAGGATTTACATGATGAACTTTATGAGCTCCTCAAGGGGACATCATCAACCTGACGCATCAGGACATGGTTTCCTTCTATAATCAACACCACACCATGTAAATAATATTATTTCCTAATTTACCGGACCTATCGATTTAACAAATAAATCTCGCCCATTGACAAATCAAAGAAATAGATATTAAGTACATGTGTCTGTTATTATATCGGGATTAAGAGCATGTACACCATAATATCTGAGATCTGATTCAATTATATAGTCGGTATAAATTAAATCACTTCTATATCGTGTTGGGGCAATCGACCCAAGTATGATCGGGAAGATCATGGTTTTGATGTGTGTGTGTCAATATGGTTAAGGTTAGGGTGTTGTATTGTTTTGATATGTGTGAATAAGTCTTGCAGGTACACATAGACTTGGTTGGATGTCTTCAGGTGAAGGGTGGCATGGAGGCAAGCCATGGGCTTGTGTGCGCATCCGAGGGACCATGGACAAAGCAGGTACGATGAGCCGAGAGAAGTGGACTTCGAGGCGTACGTGAAGGATAGCATGGAGGTAAGCCACGGGGCTTGTGTGCGTATCTGAGGGACGAGAGCCAAAGTCGAAGAGGGCTTGAAGGCGACGGATCGAGGCTGCTGGAGCAGAGACGATGAGCCGAGGGACGCGGACTTCGAGGCATGCGTGAAGGATGACATGGAAGCAAGTCGAGGGCTTGCGTACGCATCTGAGGGACGGGAGCCGAAGATGAAGAGAGCGTGAAGGCAACAGATCGAGACTGCTGATTGAAGAGTCAACTAGGTCGTAAGGGTCCAAGTGTGAGTGTTTGTACTCGGGAATTAAGTTGGGAGGGTTCGAGTGCGGAGAGAAATGTACTCGGGAAGGGTAACCCTAGGCTTAGGGAAGGACCAGTCGACTGCCCTTGGGGCAATCGACTGGTGATGGCTGGAGATTCAAACGTTGGGCGCAACGTTCGCAACGTTGAGGGCAGTCGACTAGTAACGACCATATGAGAACTTGAGCTCTATTTAAGGGAGCTCGTTTAAGGTTTTTCTTCCTTGACGAAACCTGCTTGGATAGAGCTGATTAGTAGTCTATTGTGCTCAGGTAGTGTCCTGAGGTTGTGGTGAGGTTTCTCCACCCACAAGGAGCTACGAGATCTAGCCTGAGGTGCTCCGGGGAATCATCCACCGATGGATTAGGGATCGCCTACCTTACGGGCAGCCGTAGAGTATGAGTTTTATTTCCGAACCACGTAAATAGGTGTATTCCTTCTTCGTTAGGTTTTTATTTTATTTAGTATATTCCGCTTGCGCACTAACGATTGCAGGAAGAAAAACGGAAGAAGCTATTCACCCCCCTCTAGCTTGACGATCACGCTCTAACATATCGGTCATGCTCAATACACACAAAGTGTACTAGTGTAATTCTATGATCAAGATAAACCAATACCAAATTACATTACAACCATGTCAATGGTTTGTCCAAAACCATCTTGGTTGTGAGCCACTACTTATACTCTACAAGGGACTGATAACATGATCTTCTATGTGACACGACACATCATGTTATCTACAATATAAAGTATAAGACAATATGCATATATATAATAAATATAAAATACAAACAATGATAATGTGATTTTCATTCTAAAATATAGATGTTTATAAAAAACTAGATTTTTAATATATATTCTAACAAAAAGAGAATCGTTTGTGTATGTGTATGTGTATGTGTATGTGTATGTGTAGAGAGATTAAAAAATTTTAAAACTATTTATATGTGTTGGTCAGGTCAGATATTAATTTTACTTTTTATTTATAATTTAAATATTCAGCTATTTAATCAATTAATTTCGATGAGCATGACTTGACCTCTTAAAAATACTTCATATGGATTGTCACGATAAATTCAAAAACACACACTTCTAAGCCTACAAGATCCAACGTTCTCTACTCGAAATCTTCAGTGTAGGTGGAGGAGTGCTTGACGGGTGAAAATCGAATCGAGATATGAAAAATTACACGGTGGCCTTTCCATTTGCACCATGCCCCCTGGCAATTTATTAGGGCATCCATGGTGACGAAAGTTATTCGAAAGCTCTATCGTTGCTATATTTACATAGAGCAATTATAGAGAGAATAAAAATGAAAGAGTGAAAATTATAGTGAATGATGTGGCATGACGTGATACTTTATATGCACATGTCCGATTATCGCTTGGACACCATCGACGGCCTTCGGCCGTCGCCCCGAATCAAACTATACCCTAGGGGGTATGGTGAACCCGTCAGAGATCATGCATGTAAGATGTCACGTCATTCACTATGATTTTCACTCTCCAATTTTCACTCTCCCAATCATTATTCATCTACATAACGTCAAAAAAAATAAAATCTTAACATATCTTCACCATAAAACAAATCAATAATTCCTTTACGAATCCAATATTTTTTTATTATATATATTTCTCAACACATCTCTGTAGGCTTTTTCATTAAATATTGAAAAAATCATTTTAATATTTAAAAAATTGAAGAAGCAACCCCGTGAACACAAAACTGCTTCTTCGAAAATAATGATAGGGAACCTTTTTGTTGCATCCACGCTATCATGGGAGCTCTGTGCGGATGCCCTAGTTGTGTTGATTCTTGAACATTATCTCCTCACGATTTTTTTATATATATTTTGAATTCTTTATGACTATCAATATTTTGTGAACCGATTAATATAGTGTTTTGCCCTTGTAGTTTAATAACCCGTTGCCCTAGTTTTTGGGCCGGAAGAACACGAATGGAGTTTCCTTTACTGTACGCTTTGCTGTTGAACTTGTCTTTTGATATCTTCGTCGGTTGGCTTGCGAAGGATACGGCCCGTTCATTTGTTCTCTTTTTTAGTTCGGTAAACCTTAATGATCAGAATTACACCATTTCGGATCCTCTTTCCTAAAAAAAACTCTTGTCCCATCTATCCTGCTCTCCGATGACGGCCGATAAGTCATCCGATCGCCGATCAAACACTATTGATGGATTTTGATCATCGTACCGAATCAAATGATATACTAGAAGAATGGTGAACCGGTCGGAATCGTTACAATTGTAATCTCGTCGGATTCGACGGAGAATCCGACGAGATCGCAATTGCGGCGATCCCAACGGGTTCACCGTACCCCCTGAGTATAGTTTTGTTCAGGGCGGCGGTCGTTGGTGGTGTTCGATTGGCGATCGAACGACTCGACGACTGTCGTCGGGAAATGGGATAGACGAGACTGAGAATTTTTTGGGACACAGGATCTAACCTCGAATTACACCGCTACAGTTTAACAATCAAACTGGTAGTTTTTAAAAAAAAATAGATTTTTTTTTAAAGATCTATTCCTATTAAAAAAAATAATGCTCATAATATATATTATATTAAATTGATATTTAAAAATAAGTCGATTTACTCTACTGTAGCAATCGACTGATCTAACGTAAAGGGATCATATGAATACAGAATAGGTGATTTGATTAGATTACATGATTTTGATCCTTTCAAAAGTTAAGTACGTGTTTTAGATAATTAGTAAAGTTATTTACGTGGATCTATTAAATATCTGAAAAATAAATACAAATAAATAGACTTATTCGAAGTTACAAGCTAAATAAAGTTAGCAATTTGAAAAGTGGATTTTAATTTCTATTATTTGTTGCTACGCATTAGTTAATGTAAATCTTTCTATTAATTTCATAGAAAATCTTACTTTAAAAATCATTATTTTATAAATTATTTTTTGATTTATATGAACTTACTTATCTTCGACATCAAACAACCACTTTGAACAAAAAAAAACATATGAAGGAAATTACTTCTTATTTATGAACAAAATGTAGCCTAATGGGTCATATTTATTTTTAAATTACAAGATAAATTAGAAAAGAACTTGCAATTCTGATTCAAATTCCAAGTGAGTATATCAAGTGCTTAATATGAACAAATATTTTTCCATAATATAATTCAAATATCAAGAAGAAATCTCATTAGACAGATAAAATATCTACACCATATTTTAACACAACACATTGAGGGATCAGCCAGCAAACCTGAAGATCTAATCATTGATCAAAATCTGAAGCAAGCATAATTAATGTTTAATGTTGAAAAAATTCCTCAAAGTTGCAGTTTAAGTTTTCAGAAAACATTGCAAAAACCTAATAATTCAAAAACAACATAAGAAGGTAATTGAAAACTAAACTAATTTTTCATCATCGTCTGATCTCGGAAAATGTCATGACTTAAGCACCACCCGAACCGTACTTCTTTCCAAAAACTATTAGTTACAGCTTGTCGTAGCCGGCAAGCACACCGGCACCAGCAATGGCTCGGAGAATGTTACCGCCTGCACCCTTGAACAGAGATTTCGCAGCCTCTTTCTTCAAAATCTGATTGAAAGCATCGAAGGAACTCTTGTACTTGACAGCTTCTCCGGAGGTCATCATCATCCTTCTGCGAACGGCATCAATGGGATAAGATGCAAGTCCAGCACCATTGGTGATCACCCAGCCGAGGGCAAAGCTAGCAAAGAAGCTATCCTTTAAACATTCAATAGAAAAAGATCAGAATGAAATTGTCAGACACAAAAAAGATCTTAAAACTGATCAACTAATTAAGTATACTTATAATTTTCCGGTGAGTATCACTGGCTTCAATGAATCATACATTCCGAAGTAGAGGCCACGATAAACAATGATTCCAACACACGAAATATTAAATCCACGGTAAAGGCCAGCAATGCCATCAGACTGAAAGGTTTTCCTGTAAACATCAATGAGGCCATTGAATTGTCTTTCCCCACCCTTTTTAGCAGCTTTTGAATCATTTGCCAAGCGAGTTCTGGCATAATCCAGAGAGTAGACAAAAAGTAAAGAAGAGCTCCAGCTGCTCCACCGGAAGCAAGGTTTCCACCAAACCACTTCCAATATCCATCCTTATTTTTCTTGAACTTGAACATCTTCTTAAAGTAATCCTTGAAAGCAAAGTTCAAAGCCTGACAAGATAGCAGAAGGTCGTAAGCATGTATAAATAAAAAAAAACAGAGATGTACATGTACGTGGCACTGTCACTGACGAAATGCTAACCTTTGAATATATTAAACATCAATAAGGAATCAGTCTAACAGATAAGTTAGATAATTTACTTCATTGCAAATCAGAGCAATTAACAATCTCATAGGGTACATCATGCTACTTAGCCAAACTGCAAGCAACTTGTACACGAATCAAGTACCAATGCACAGCTTATGTAGAAGAAGCAAACAAATACAACAAATAATTTCATGGCGAAGAAAAAATTGGATTCCCACCTGTGCACACATCAAGTAGGAGACACAACTAAATGATATCTAGTTCCATTTCCAATCAAAGATTAAAAGTGTCAAGTGTTGTGCATAAAATAAAAAGTAAATGATTAAGAGATGTTATAGTCAATGAGAGACCATAAAATTGCATCTAGGTGTCTCCATCTGTCGCTAGAACATTGGAAATCTTGTATAACAGTATGCGGCGCTATGACTGAATGAAACTTCAAAAGTATATCTGACCTGAGTTGGAAAATAACGAATGACATTTGCAGTGTTGCCTCTCCACAGTGACACAAAACCTTCATCTTTGATTGTTCGTCTAAAGCAATCCGTTATGCCCTTGTAGGGTTCAGAAAGACGACCAGATTTTATCATCTCATCTTGGTTCTGGATTAGAAGTTTCACACGCTCAATGGGAGCAGCAGCTGTTTTGGAGACTGCAGCAGAGACTCCACCCATGAGAAAATCAATAGCAAATCCTGCAAGCCCTTTCTCTGCAGGTGCATTCACGAAAATAGGTGATGAAGATGACAGCATTGATACATCATATGAAGTTCTGCATGCAGACATAACTGTACTTTGATGTCAGGCATTCATGTAGTTCACGGTTGGGAAATAGCTCTGTTATACCAAATGAGGCTTGAAGCTACCAGCGACACTGTGCACATCATGAGAAAATCCATAACCACGCTGGGATTGGCCAATGATTTTTTGAGAGATATTTGGGTGGTTAACTTGATCAGCCATGACTTGCTGAGAATGAAATCTACACATAGGACAAGCAACAGACTCATTAGTATAAATTGAGATATCAATATCGACATAAACTAATCTAATTTGTCATGATAAAACTCTTAAATAACCCTTCTTTTGTGCTGTCACTGTGCTACAAAACCAACACCAGCACAAGGGGTTTAACATTGTTTTGCCTATATCCTATGGATATATGACCAATCACAATCATCCACTATCCACTAAAGTGTTTTTTTTTCCTTTTGATCTTAACAATGAAATCATTGAGATTCAGAAACTATCATTGAGTTAAATTGTAAAACATTGGCATGGTCAACTCTGAACAAAGAGTATGTAAACCAATGATGTTATAAAGGACAGTCCGGTGCACAAAACTCCTGCTAATGTAAGGTCCGAGGGAAGCGTCGAACCACATTAGGTCTATTGTACGCAATCTTACCCTGCATTGCAAGAGATGGAAACTCAAACTGTGACTACAAAGTCACACGGCAACAATTTTACCGTTGCACCAAGGCTCCCCTTCAAAAACCAATGATATTATAAAGAACGAAAATAGACAAACTTTAATGTAAAATGTTAACAATCTTAAGCACATAAAAATGAGATCTTTAATATGAACACCTAAACAAAAATGTAAGGAAACAAAAGAAAATGGTTTTGGAAGGAAAGGACAGAGTATAAAGATCCAAAAGTCCATCATAGGACAACATTATACAAAATGTTAAACAAACAGATGGTATAGCTGTTAATGTCACAAAAACATGAATCCTCATATATTGAAGAAATGATGATCGATGCAAAAAGTTTTGATGCTTTAAAATTTGATAAAAAACAATATATGATAATAAATTTCAGCAGAACAAATTGTATTCACAATCATACAAATGCGACTAAACAAATTGGCAGCCAAGACGAGGGGAAATCTCTACTTCGTTTTACTATTTAAATATGCCAAAATAGACAGATTAGAAAGGCATGCCAAAATAAATCAAGTATCAATTGAAGCTCAAACTGCAAGAAACAAGCTCTGATGCTCAAAAACAAAAAATTAATACAAGAAAAATATGAGAACAAAACTATCTCAATCCAGGGATAAGCAATCAACATGAATCACAACAAAATGGGTAGAACCTACTTCAGATCCAGCTATCCCACCAACTTCAGATTCTCTACCATTAAAGTTTTTTCCCCCTTTTAATCGTAACAATGAGATCATTGAGATTCTGAAACTATCATTGGGTTAAATTGTAAAACATCAGCATGACGAACTCTGAACAAACCGTAGGTAAACCAATGATGTTATAAAGAGAAAAAATAGCCATACGAACTTTAATGTAAAATGTTAACAATCATAAGAACAAAAAACTGAGGTCTTTAATATGAACACCTAAACAGAAATGTAAGGAAAAAACGGTTTTGGAAGGAAAGGATCGAGCATAAAGATCCAAAAATCCATCACAGAACAACATTGTACAAAATATCAAACAAACAGATCGTATAGGTGGGGTATAATTGATCGAGATACTTGGCGTCACAAAAACATGACTCCTGATAATATCGAAGAAATGATGATGGATGCAAAACGTCTCGATGCCTTAAAATCTGATAAACAAATGATGACATTTAATAATATACTTCAGCGGAACAAACTGTATTCACAGTCGTGCGACTAAATGAATTGGCAGCCAAGGCGAGGGGAAATTTCTACTTTGTTTTACTATTTAAATATGCCAAAATAGACAGATTAGAAAGACATGCCAAAATAAACCATCAATCAAACTGCAAGAAAAAAGCTCTGATGCTCAAAATCTAAAAATTACTATACAAGAAAAATACGAGAACAAAGCTATCTCAATCCAGGGATAAGGAACCGACAAGAATCACAACAAAATGGGTAGAACCTACTTCAGATCCAGCTATCCCACATAGGCCAAACAAATTCTACAAAAATACGATCATTTTGCAGCAAAAGGCATAATCACCGATCCGGAATCACGAAACTAAACCCAAATCGCACACAATTTTAAGGAAGGATAAAAGAAGAACTACACAAACCAGAGATGGATAACCGGCACACCGGATCGGCAAGCGGAAAACGCTCCCTCACTCTTCGCGGCGACGAAGGAATGGAGCAACCAAACGGTGAAGAAGCGCGAGAGATCGACGAGACGAGGATGGGGAGCCGATTATATATACGGCAACCTAGGGACTCTCGTCTACGTTTCTGCGGATGTCCGTATATATACGGCTCCTTTATTTTTTCACTCTATCGAAATTAAATTGATCTAAATCGGTTTTATTTTTTTTAAAAAAAATATTTGAAATCGGTTTTATTTTAGGTTAAATAGTAAGTAAACTTATCAATTCTGATTTAATTCACTAAACTATCCATATATAAAAAATAAATTATTATATTAATTAATATGATTTATTATTACTCAAACTGATAAATTGAAGGTTGCCCCTTGCCAAGACATAAACATGCGCTTTGCGCCTGGCCGTAACAGTTTGGCCTTTCATAATGATTTTATGATAAAAGGCATGTGGGCCCAATTTGGGCTTTCTAGGCTCTTCAGCCCAACAAAGCTACAACCGTATAGAACCCATAAATTAGTGAGCTTTGAAATTTTATATATATATATATATATATATAATCGGAATAATTTCTTAAAGTGCATGGATGAAATTTTGAGTTAGGATCAGTTACATTATTAAGAATGAATTCTTGAGTAATTTCATTTATATATGTATGGATATAATATACTTTTATACAAATTTACTATTGTTAACTAAAAGTTTCTCATTCAATCTAGCTAATCATTTCTATTCAAACATGGATAACACTGATGAGAATCTACCAAGATTCAAGAGGCTGGAAGCTATAGTTGGTGCCATCAATTCACAGCCTCTTCTTCCTTGTTACCTTTAGTAGTTATGGGGCATTAAATTTGGGAGCTACAAGAGGAAGGACCTTTCATGGAAAAGTAAAAGGAAGAATATGTAGCTGTTAGCTCTTAAAAGGATGAATGGCCTTGTAAATTAACTCAATGTGGTGCTCTCAAAGTCAATGTATATTCCAATTTTATTCTTCAAAATGAAAGGCAATAGTGGATGGGTTAAGCTTACACTGTTGAATTTAACAGCTTCTAGTACACACAAAGAAGAAAAAATGAGAGATGGAAGCACTGATCCCTCCCTCCTTAGGGTTTGCTCTATGCATGTTAATGCTCGGCTCCCTAGTACACACAAATCATTTCCTCAGCAATACACAACCACCCCAATGCCACGCATCCCCTATTCTCATGTCTCTTTATTACACTGATAGCTACCAATTGATACCTTCACTGTTTCTTGCTTCTTGGACTTCTTCTTCTTCTTTTGATACCTTCACTGTTTCTTCCTCCACTGTTGCTTATACCTTGAACACCTTGTGTCGGCCATGGTGGAGCCATGAGAACTTGATGAGTTGCTGTGGTGATCCTGTAGCCCTGGAGAACATAACCACTGTTTGCATTTAGTGGTGCATGAGACTTTGATTAGGGTTTTGGTTTGGTGGCAGGGCATGCATCAGAGGGAGTGGGACAAGTGCAAGGGTGTGCCCTAAGGATTTGTCCTCATCTACTATTAAGCATCAGAGCAGGGGCCCTTAATCTGCCACCAAATTTTTTCATAAAATGTGGAGGAAGACATGGAAATTCTCCTAGTTTGTTTATGATGAAATGGAAGCTAGATAGCTATGGTTTATCGTCGCTTTAATTTTGAAGTTTGTTGATTGAGCTCTATATCATAATTTGGATTTTCTTTGATATTCCTCTTTTGGGTGAGACAGTGATAACGAGACTTTGGTAATTTTTGAGTTTTGTTAGCCTACATATACACACACTTTGTGTTAGTATTCCCCTATCGACTTAAATAAATTATCAAAAAAGATTAGTGGGGAACTAATTCTTCCTTGTGTAGTAGCAACATGGTTGAAATTCAATATTGTTTGTTTTCTAATATACATCGAATATTTAGGCATAGAAATGGATTTTGCTGAATGGATTAACAGCCGAGAACAAAACAAACTGTGAGCTTTACGACATGGAGCATTGAGTGCTTGTTACTACGGTCATAGATATGATGAGTACTTTCACAACATAAAATGAGTGATGGTGGACCTTGGGAGACGATCGATCGTAAGTCAATTAATTTGCAATTCCATGATCTCGTACTCTCTCAACCCTCTTGTAGCTAGTTTGAAAACTCTTTCGTATCATCTTCTTCAATGTTAGTCAGAGCTCTTCCGTCTCCTAGCTTGGCTTCCCTTGGTGCTTCCACTCCATGCATTTCTAGTTTGTGTACCATTAATTCTCCATCACTTCACGATTAATCACCTTCCTTTTCGCCTTCTTATTCTCATTCTGCTTCCACCTCCTCGTTCCCTACATTCCAAATTTAAAATAAAAAATAAATTGCCTACACGGATATTGTGTGAAATTTGAACGCTTAAATTATAAAAAAAACAAAATAAAAATACTCGTAATTAATTTAAAAGGCATAAATTGATAATGTATTATTAGAACACAAGAAAATATGGTCGTGTATGAAGCTTAACTAGTTAAAGCGATGAGCGACCAAAGGCGTGGCTTCCCGAGCTATTGCCGGGAACAGTTCCACATTCCAAAGTTTTCAATTTCCATCGCCCACCAACAATTTCTTTTTGGGATAAATAAATTAATAGATTTGTGTTAATAAAAAAACAAATTGTTTTTTTTGACTATTGAAGAACGTAGATTTCCCATCACTAGAGTCAAAGGGAAAACCCACAGTTATAAAAAGTGTTTCTAAATGTTGCTTGTATTCGAGGGTCTCAAGTTTAATCTATTCGATCGAGTATTATTAGTTTAGGAAAATAAAAATCTAAAAATAATGGCTAATATTTTTTCTTCGATACATTAAAATATATAATTTAATGATGAAGAATGAGTACGTGAATTGGCTGAATAAGATATATCACATAATCCGATGAACTAGAAACCTCTCTCTCTCTTTCTCTTTCTCTCTTTCTCTTTCTTTGTGTTCTTCCAGTTCCCAATATCTTCTCCCTTATCTCCCTATTAATACTACTAACGAGAGAAGTTCAGCAGAGATCCAAGCTCTCCGGCCATGGCAGATCCCTTCAACAACATCTTCAAAGGCTACTACTTCAACCGCTACATGTCCCAAAACGACTTCCCTCCTCCATCTTCTTCATCTTCTTCTTCGCCTTCGCAGTTTCATGTCAGCTACCTGTTCCCGCCTCCTCTGCAGCCGCCGCCGTCTCCGCCGCTGCGCGAGGCGCTTCCCCTGCTCAGCCTCATGGGAGGCGGAGCAGAAGAGGAAGCGAACCAGGACGAGGAAGACGAGGAGGAAGAGGAGGAGGAGGAAGAGGTCGTGGAGCTGCAAATTGGGCTGCCGAGCCCAAGTGCAGCGGATCTCCTATCAAGAGTCGACGCGAGGGCGTCCAAGAACGGCGCGAATGGTTACGATTCTTCTCAGGCTCCAGCGGCGGCGGCGGCTGTGGCGGATCTTAATTGCGCGAATGATGACGAGGAGAAGGAGAAGGAAGACGAGGAGGAAGATGGAGATCAGGAGGAGCAGCGGCAGGGAATCACGATGCAGTACCCTGCGATCGGGAAGCTGACAAGGGGGCAGTATTGGATCCCTACCCCTTCTCAGATCCTCATTGGACCGACTCAGTTTTCTTGCCCTGTTTGCTGCAAAACCTTCAACAGATACAACAACATGCAAGTAAGTTGATCGATCTTTTATTTACAAGCACGCACTTGAGTTTTGTTTTTTTTGTTTTTTTGTTTGTTTTGTTTTACTTCGTCTTCCTTTCTTGTTTTTTATGTTCTTGGCATGGATTTGATTGAACAAGAAGTGACAAGATGGATAGAGTATGATTACTTCTCTTTCTCTCTCTCTCTTTTTTTCTTTTCCTCTGATTTTGATCAAACCAAAAAAGTAACGACATGTGATCATCAGAGAAGGAGCTGTAACTAAGTTCGTCTGTGTTTTCCATCTTTCGATTGAAGAAGAAGAAGAAGAAGTGAAATTGGTCGGAGAGAATTACAGTAAACACAACTCTCCGATAAACCCAAAAGTTATCTGACCTTGCCTCAGTCTCTCTCTCTCTTTTCTAAAAGAATACCTTTTTTTCTTTGGATTTTTGGGCTGAACAGCTTCAATCTTCTCTATCAAGCTACTAAAATAAAAGATCTCACTTCTTCTTCTTCTTCTACTACTCTTAATCATATTAGATTCTTCACCTTCATGCAAAATATAAACCGTCTGCTATGCCACACTGCCCAAATCTTTTTAGGGTTGGAAAATATTGAGTACTAACTCGTTTTATTTGGAACGGTACTGCATTCAGTTATTTCATCAAACATGTTGTTACGAATTGATTCAAGAAGTTCATCTTCTGTTTGTATGTGCAGATGCATATGTGGGGGCATGGATCGCAGTACCGGAAGGGGCCGGAGTCGCTGCGGGGAACGCAGCCGACGGCGATGCTCCGGCTGCCGTGCTACTGCTGCGCCTCGGGGTGCCGGAACAACATCGACCACCCGCGCGCGAAGCCGCTCAAGGACTTCCGCACCCTCCAGACCCACTACAAGCGCAAGCACGGCATCAAGCCCTTCATGTGCCGCAAGTGCGGCAAGGCCTTCGCCGTCCGTGGCGACTGGCGCACCCACGAAAAGAACTGCGGCAAGCTCTGGTGCGGCTTTCTCCTTAACCTCCGATCATTGAGGATCGAAATCTTATTCTTGCTCGTCTCTGGTGAATTATTTGTAGGTACTGCGTGTGTGGATCCGACTTCAAGCACAAGAGGTCGCTGAAGGACCACATCAAGGCCTTCGGCGGGGGGCACGCGGCCTACGGCATGGACGTCTTCGACGAAGACGACGAGCCATCGTCGGAGATCGAGCAAGACAGCACCGGGGAACAGCAGGCGGCGGCGGGGGCGCCGCCGCCGCCGCGGTATAATTAACATGAAGTCGAATTGATTAAATAATTAAGGAGACAAGAGATGTGTTTAATCATGCAGTGGATTAATGTTTTAACCGTTTAAGAGAGTTGAGTTGGCTTAATCAGTACGTAATTAGAGTACGTAGCTAAAAAGCTCTTGTAAAATTAATTTTAGCTGAAGGGAGACCATGAAATGGAGGCCTTTAATGTGTTTAAAAATTTACTTCTCTCTCTAATTTATCCATTTTTTTTAAAAATAGGTGAAATAATAACTTTACAATGCCATCAATTTGGATTATTCACATAAAAAAATATTGAGATCTCGAAAGGATCCTAATAGCAGTAGTGTATGTTGCTAGAATTATCAATAATTTATAAAAACAATTTAATTAAAAGAGTAGATCATCAATGATGAAGTGGCAGGTTAAATTCTTTAAAAGAAAATTTCTAGCTAGTGTCAAGCATTAAGTCCAGTACTAATTAATCATGCATTAAAACTGCGAAGAAAATTGATTAAACATTCAACTTTTTCCCCTTTTTTTTTAAAAAAAATGCACCAATTACAGTAGCCTTTTTCCCTCCTCTGCTTTTGGGTTTCCAGCTTTTTTTTCTCATCCTTCACCCAGACAAAGAATCCCCTTCCTTTTCGCTGTTCTTGGTGTGCTTTAGAAGCTGCAATGGCTAAAGTGAGAGAGACTGGAGAGAAGGGATGGAGAGAGAGAGAATGAGAGAGAGAGAGAAATACACAAACATAATTTCCTTGAACCTTTCCTCCTTAACCTGCTGCAAAATGCACCCTTCCTAGCTCCCTCCCTGCCTGCCTTTATTCTCATTCCTCCAGTTGAAGTGATGAGTCATGCAGCTACTGCTGCTGCTGCTGCAGCAGCAGGAGGAGGAGGATGCAGTTTGATAACACACGAGATGAAGCCTGCACTGCAGCAAAATCTTAGTCTGATAAGTAGAATCATAATCATCCTCAGTTAACTGCATGAATATACCTTTTGCCTGCACCAATCCCAGCTTTTCTTTCCTAGCTGCTGCTGCTGCTTTTGCGCTTTGCTTACTTTCCCATTTTTTTAGTGTTAGTTGATGGATGGAACATATACTAGGAAATATTCAACTCAAATGATTAGCCTGCTTTAAGGACTAGTAGAGAGAAAGAATCTGTATCAATTCGAGTGTCTATTTTATAGCAACATATAATTATGAGAAGGGTTCATAAATGTGCCTGAGATTGGAGAGATATATAGAGCACTAGTCAAAAGAGGGCTTTTCGACAAGTCATATCAGACCACAATGAATCCATTCATCCATGGCTCAGGCTCTCAGGCTGAGTGCGTGGAGTGCAGTCAGTGCAGCTGCAGGAGAGCAGCAACAGCAACAACAGCAGGGTTAAGCCACTAGGTCCGTATATAATCAAAAGAAATTGATCTGACACACCCTTCGTGCTTTCTTTTTGTCTCTTTGTTCTTTGCAGCACCACCACCACTACTACTACACGCTAAAACCTAGAGATATATATTATTCTTCTTGTCTGGCTTTCAGATGTGTATCTATTATCTAATCTAGCCATCACTATTGTGCATAGTATGTAGCAGAGGAAATAACTCGTGAACATGGACCAAAGCTCTCTCTCCGGGTCTTATGAGTTCATGGTAATAAAGATCATCATCTGGTGGAATTCAAGGTGGTGTGGTGAACCACTGTCCCAAATACACAGTTTCTTGTAATACTTTTATGTTAAAATATGCTTTTTTTAATGTATAGAAGAAACCAATAAAATTAATAATCCACGTTTGGGTTAACAATTAATTAACCATGGCAATAATTAGCTAGTGTCCTATTTATGGGGCTAGCTGTTTAAGTGGAAATAAGTATTTCATCAGTGGCACTGTTAAGCATATATTCTTGGTGATAGATAGATAGATAGATAGCTAAGATGGGGAAGGGAATGGGCATAGGCATTATTCCTTGTTTGCTTACAGGAACAGTGCACTGTTTGCTGTTGTTTTGCCCTTTTTCAGATTTTTGTTTATTTATTTTCAATATATCTATAATTTGATAATATATTATTATTTTATTTATTTAAAATTTGATAAAACTAAAAAGGACGCTCCTTTTATTTGAATTATATTGTCAAACGAACTCCTTTTTCATTAATTTATTATCAAAATAGATTATCTAGCCTCAGCACATTATCTAAAAATATCTTTATTTTAATTATGAGATTTAATGGTTACCATCCGAACATTTCAATTTTTATCAATACTAATAACACTATATTATAGTAACTATATAATTATAGGATACTGAACTTTTGAACCATCCATTCGAGTACTTTTCGATTTATCAATCCCACACCGATAGAAATTTTTATAAAATTAAATCGATCATCTCAAATTTAATATTATTTAATTGATCAATTTTTTCAATATATATATATATATATATATATATATATATATATATATATATATATATATATATATATGCACATTTTATATTCTGTTAACATTAATCAATATTATATTCTAACACCTCAGAATCATAAATACTAAAATTTGAATAGTTTATTTGTAGTCAATATTATATTTTAGCAGTTATAAGATCATCAATTGTGCGTGTTGTCGCACAGGGAGGGCACGCAACATATCAAAAACTATAAAATCATATCTATACGCAGCATATCAAAAACCATAAGATGATACATATTATATATAGTTATAACAGTTGTATCCGGTCAATACTATATTATAATTAATAGCTATTAATCATAGGGGTTACAGCATGTATAAATATTCTATTTCTGATTAACACTGCTTAGAATAATATTATACCAAATACGAGATCATATTTGTACTATGTAACAGTTATGATCTCATAGTTGATACTGATGGAAGTTATAAATCCTCGCATGGACTCTAGGAATCGAATAAGAGTTCAAATAGGAAATACAACATGAGCATGTATCTTGTTTCAACAAAAACATGACATAACAACAAGAAAGCATAAACAAACGATAAGGAACTTGATTGAATAGTCATGATCTTTATCCTTTAGTGTCTTTTGAGTGATCCCTATAGAAGAAGAAGCGGAAGCAAAACAAAGAAATCTTCCAAGTGGCTTAGAGTAGACGGCGTTGAATCCTCTTTGTCAATGGGGAACGAAGAGGCATCTCAATAAGATGTTTCCCTAAACCCTTAGGGATCTCCCCTTATATAGGCAACCAATTCGTTATTAGTCCATAAATGATAACGTGTCAAGCTAAAGAGTTCAACACATTAAACTAGTATCCAATAATTCGAAACCCAATAAACTTCAATTAGAACACTTTATTTGGGTTCAGTTTGTATTCATATATATACAACATACAATTAAGCCTACTAAATAGAGATAATATCTAACAATCACCCACTTAGGTTATATGTGAGTCGTATATAAAATACAAGTAAAATTTTAGTTACTATCAAATTTTATGGGTATAAGATATCTTTGTATCAATCCGGTCCATTAATTTCATTATCCACAAATGTTAGTACATATTAGCTCCAATACATCACTATATCAATTTGCTTTCTTATTTCTTTTGCTAGTTGTTTTCCCCTTAACACATTTTGTGCAGATATTAAAATCTGGCATGTCAAGAGAATCGAGAATTTCAAATAACATTCATTTTTCTAAGCGTTATCTTATATATGTCCTAAATGCTTATGTCACAATATGGATGAATTCTCATCAGTAAATTTGTGTTTTGTACCTCTACTATACATAATCACGCCGTCAACCATAGGAGTTATGATGTTTAATTTATAAAACTTATCAACGAAGAACCATTACAACCAAGACTAAATTTTAGAAAATACTAGACATTCCATTCTAATTTGTCCAAATAAGAAATTGAAATTAAATTCGGGTGAAAATAAGGTATAATAAATGGATTTTCCAAATTCAAAAAAAAATATTAGTTCCTAAATAAATTCTAAAAAAAACAATAGACTCCATTTTAGCCTTCTTTCCATTTCCTAAATAAATGTTTCTTTTACCATCAAGAGAAAGTCGGATTCTGAGATAACCCTACATAGTGACACTTATGTAAATAATAACATCGGTATCAATCCATCAAGTGTCAGTAGGTACAATACCTAAATTGACTACTAAACAAACAAGAGTGAGAAATTTATCGTTCTTTACATGCCAATTGATATACTTAGGGCAGTCTTCCTTTATATGACTTTTCTTTTTATAAAAGAAATAAGTGAACTCCTTATCATACTTCTTTTGCTCCTTATGGCCAAACCCTCCAGAATCTGTAGTTTGCTTTCCCATTCTTTTATTGATCCTCTTACTCTTTTTGCCCGAACCTTAAGAACCATATGCTAAATGAGCACTTTCAAGTGACTCACACTTTAGTCTCTTCTCCTTTTACACACACTAAATTATAAGTTTATTCAATATCCACTTTTCCTATTATATGAAATTTTAAAAATAATGAACCATGCAGGTAGTGATATCAAGGCCGCTCGGCACCCTCAGGCTCATAGTGGGGTCGGCAAGTGAGGGTGGTAGAAGATGCATGAATGACTCCGCTGGCGGATCCCCCGACTGGAGAGAGGTGGGTTCCCCCGACTGGGGAGAAGCAGGTTCCTTCGAAGGCGCCCGAGGCGTAGGAGACGGCTGGGTAGGAGACTCGATCGCGGGCTCCTTGCCCTGTCGCCTTCTGCTTGGCTGGCGGGAAGAAGCCTCGGTCGGATCGGTCGGTGAGGCCGCGGGCTGGTCGCGGCGTGCTCCTTTCCGCCGAAGAAGGAGAGGCTGGTCATCCTCCGAGCCGAACCAGGAGATCTCCTCGTCGGTTGGGGCCGACATGATAGAAGCAACGCGTGCTGCTTAGGCGGGCAGGAGAGCTGCCTCCCGCTGGGCCAACAGCTCGGCCACGCGAGCCTCCAGCTCGGCATCGTCCATACCATAGCCTTCCTCCAAAGCCGTCGATTGCATCATAGCGGTTGCAAAATAAACAACAGTTAGTCAACCATAAAAAGATAAAAGAGGAGACAATGCAGGGAGCTTACCGAACGAAGCAGGTCGGCAAAACAGCGCCGGACTGAGCCCGAACACAGACAGAATGTCCTCGCGCAGTAGATGCCCCGCATGGAAGTGCCGACCCCCAATCTTGGAGAAGGCAGATTGACATAGGGGAAAGGAGCGGAAGTCCTTGTGCAGAGGTGGGGGAGAAGGGAAATTCAATAACCAGCCAACCGGCCAGGTCGGGATCGGGATAGGGCGAATGTAGAAATAGCGCTCCTTCCAACCCTTGTTAGAGGTCGGAAGTTTCAATAGGAAAGAAGTGTGGGATCGGGCCTGGAAGAAGAAGTCACCCAGCTCTTATCACTTCGGGTAGAAGAAGTAATAGAACATGTCGGGGCGAAGGGGAATTTGATACAGCGAGAAGATGATGACCGACCCACAGAGGAGTCGGATGACGTTTGTAGCTAATTGAGATAGATTGATACGGAAGTAGCGACATACGGAGATAATGAAGGGGTGGACCAGGAAGCGCAGCCCGACCTACAGATGGTCCCGGGAGATGGTAATATACAAAGGGGGAGGGGACGCAGGTCGGTTGGAGGAAGTGGGCAGGAGGAGAAGGTGCTCGGACGGAATATGATAGTCTGCGCAGATCACCTCGAGGTCGTGGTGATCGAGCTCGGACACCATGATAGTATACCAGGGGGCCGAAGGAAGAGAAGAGGAATCCATAGAGACTAACCAAAAGGAAGTTCACCGGAGAAGATGTCCGGAGGAACACGCTTCGCAGGAACCCTAGCGAAGCACGGAGGGACGACGATTCGATGTCGGGAGTAAAAGCGATGGTAACAACTGAAGGGTAAATGTATATTTATAGGCCCCCAGGAGCAACGCCAATCGTCTGATGACGGGCCGACGAAAGAGCACAAGCTGTCCGATCGGGCCCAAGAGGGTTCCCGAGGCGGTGGGGCGCACGTCGCGCCCCTCATTCGCCCATACAGGCGGCAGACCCCTCGTTGCTCGGGAATGCAACGAGGAAGGGACACGTGGCGTAACGGTTAAATGTGGTAATTAATACCCATGATACGAATCTATTCGGGCATAATGAGAGCGAGAATCGAAAAGACAGGGTAATGTTACCGGTTCGGCTGATCGGGCTGCGCGCGCACGAGCAGCCGCTAGGGTCGGTAGGAAGGAGTCGGGCCACTCCGGTGCGCCAGGCTCCCTATAGCATGCAACAGTCCAGTCAGTCGAACTCGACGCCTCCTTCGACTAGACTTGAGGGGGACGCTTATGATCCTGTCCTTACTTACGGATAGCTCGGCCAGCTCAGCCAGCCAGCCTGGCGCCACAAGGACCCAGCAAAAGGGTCGACGAAGGCCTCACCCGGGGAGTTCCCGAACCAGGAACCCTCTTGAAGCTCTAACCAACCGACCCCCGGCGAGATCGGGGGGTCGAGCCCGATCACTCCCCTAACTCGGTCCCCCCAGTCTGTTTTCCCGACCCAGGGCTGGGTCGGGCAATTCAGTCCTCAGCATTCCCTCAACCATAGACCCGGAACAAGGCAAGACAGACATAGTTCAACAAACCCTCGACTCAGGGCGTACCTCAGGCCTTTCAACTCCCAGTCGGACGCGTGGCGACCCACGCTCCCTGGGTAAGACCCGACCCGGTCCATAACACTCGGACCCGCCGGTCGGCACTCAGTCTCCGGACCAGATCTCCCCTACGCCGCCCTACATCAATGCAGCCGGGGTATGACCCTGACGTCGGGGTAACACACGCCTTACCCATTCATGACACACTTCACGGTTATCTCGCTGACGCGGTACGATTGTACCCTCCAAGCACCCCGCGCCATGCCGCAGTACCTCTAGGTGCTCTCCTACGAGTTGACAAGTACCATACCCCTGTCTAGTCGACACGGACAGGGGTTGTCAGCTCCCCCGGCTATATAAGTCTCTCCCCTTCTCATTCCGCAGGTATACGCAATAACACTGTTGGAAGATATTCGGAGATTTTCCAGTAAATTGAAATTATAGAAATTAATTTCAACTTATCTCTGTTGAGTGGCCTCGACTGCTTTTTCTCCAAGCTGCAGTCTTTCAAGTGGAGTTTTCGAGCTCCCGAGCCGATTTCCCGAGTGGCCGAGTGAGCTCCGAGTGGCCGAGTGGAGTTCCCGAGTAGCCGAGTGGAACTCCCGAGTAGCCGAGTGAGATCCCGAGTGGAATGGCCGAGTGAGCTCCCGAGTGGAATCTCCCGACTCGAGCAACGTCTTCCGAACTCCGAGTGGAATTCCCGAGTGAAGCTTCCGACCGGAGTAATGTTTCCCGAGCAGAGTGGAATTCCCGAGCGGAGTCCCGAGCGGAATAGCCAAGTGAGCTCCCGAGCCGCGAAGTGGAGTTTCCCGACTGGGAACTCCTGAGTAGTGGTCGGACGTCTCCCGACCGGGATGTTGCTGAGGCCTGCGCAGCGCAGTTTCCTTGAAACAGATTCGTCCTCCTCCGCGGTGCTTCGAGGCTCAGACGGACTTCTGTCTCTCAGGATACAACAGCCAAACCACGGGCGCAACGGAGCACTCGTTGCTCGTGGCGAACTGAGGATGTACCCGACTGCTATCAGCGGAGCGGAGGTCGGGAACGAGGTGGAGTTGGAGCGGAGGAGAATTTCTCTGTGTCTGTCTTTTGCTCTCGGTCACAGCCCCTTTATATAGGCTCAGACCCCCTGCAGTCGTAAATGACGAATTAATCGTCATTTACTGCCATTTACCCGACCAGATCAAAAAACGTCTGCTCACCTCGCATTAATCAAATTTAATGCATCAGTTACATTTGAGCAAAAATCAATTTGACAAAATGTTGGTTCATCTGCTTGGACAAATTTTGCCCCGACCGGTCGGACATTCGACGTGCGCGGGTCGTTCACGCACACAAGTTCACTTGGTTCGGTACAAATCCGGGCCCTGGATTTGCACCTCCCCTGCGCACCCACGCGTGAGAAAGAGCCTCTCCCCTAACATTTATTCATAACTACCATGCTTGTGATACAATATAAACCAAACATTTTGCCTTAAAACTCCCAATATGGGACTAAAGCCCCACTCACAAGGGAGTCCCTTTATTCTCCTCCTCACTTTCCATTCAATGGAAAGTTCCAATGTGGGACTAAAGTCCCACCACCTCTCTTTCCATTCACAATAGATATCCAAGATATCCAACAAACACTCCATTTTACTCTCCTGCATTTTCTCTGCTCTCTTATACTGCCTGCGGATACTGACTTGACCGTCAGAGGGTCTGACCGGGAAAAATCCCCGGCGGGTTTGCCAACGACCATCTTACCGCAGGTCGGGGATAGGTCGGCGCCAGGTCGGCAGAGCTCATGGCACTTGGTGTACCATCTCACCCTTGGACTTCCACCTCGCTTCGCGACACGATCATCGGCAAGTCAAAGTTTGCAGCTAGGCGGCCACGAGCTTCACGGTCACGAGCTTCATGGTTGTGAATTCGCAACTGGATGAAGCGATTATGATTTGAAGACCCGCTACACATAGTGGCCGTTAACTCATTGTGTGTGTGGCAAATTTGAACTCAACAACACGGAAATTACTCGTGGTGCCACTAGAATTGACCAACAAGCTATTGAGAGGACTCATGATTTGGTGTTCGCTCGCCAAAGGATGAAAATTCATTTTGTTTGATTTTGGGCAGCCGGTAAAATGAGAAATTGGGTCATTAATGCCATTAATTAGTGGAAATGCTTTGCAAATTATCTATTAAGTATAATTTGTTAGACAGTAATTACCATAATTAAAAAGACTAAGGGATCTCCAATGGTTAGTCTTATAAGAACTTTTTTATTGTCTCCAATAAGTCACATCAATGTCTAATTAAAAGTATAAAAATCTATTACTTTATTCACAATCAATAAACCTCTCTACAATTTTTTATGAACTCTACATTATGAAATCATATATAATTTTCATCATTAATTCTTGATCTCATCTATATTATTAATTTTAAGATAAAAAAGCGACTTTGAAATTTCACTACCCCTTTTAAATTACAAACCTTAAATCTTATCTCCGCAATGATTAAAAAAAATTTCTTCAACCTTTTCATTTCACCATCTTTCAAATCCTCCCATCAAATATGCCCTAGAAATAAACATCAAATTATAGATTTGCACCCCTACAAGTGCACGCACGAGAGACTGTCTCATCAAATCCCACTAGAGATGAAAGTCAACCGCTGAGTGCACATAAATTATATTTCAAATTTATCTGATAATAAATTAAGTTTTACTAATATAAAATTTGAATGTTCTAGCAATATATCTTGAAAATATAGTTGACTCAATTTACATTAACAAACAAGACATCAAATTACCATGAACTAATACTTCATCATTTTTTCTATACTCTTGAATTCTATAAGGATAACAATATTTAAAACCCTAGAACAACTGAACCAAAAGATCAAACCATACATATTAATAATTTGAACCGACCTAGAATCTACACCACAATAAAAGGGCATTGAATATTACAAGATAGAAGCATGCATGCCGCGAGTATTGCTCCATGCCTTGACTTGGTAATCGATTAATTTAATGCAATAGGGAATGTAAAGGTCAAAGTGGATTATAGAGAACATTAAGCCATCGGAATCATAAAACAAACATTGAGACATTGACATCTATCAGGTTTTGGTGTTGCTGCTCCTGTCGAATTTTAACCAGACAAAGGAGGAACCACCGTCGAAGAAGAAGCCACGCCCATCCCCATGGCACTGCTTTGAATTCCGAGCGTTACATGCGTTCATGCATAAGCATGTCACAGCACAGATTTCAAAGCCCTCTTAGTGTTGACTAGCTTCTTTGTCACACAAATGCATGGAAAAGCCTTCAAACAGGGTCGTATGGTTTACTAACCAATTCTGAAACCTGCTGGTAGTTGATCAAGTGTTCAAAATAATGATAATATCTGAATCAAAGCTTTGATCCTGCAAAGGAAAGGGAACCAAGAATGTGTAGGACGGAATTGGAATCTTATATCTTAAAACACAACAGGTTTTTTGAAAACAGTTCAATTTGAAATCTAAACTGTGCATCCACAATAATAGATATTTACGTTTTTGACTAGCTGATCCGATCCCCTACAAAATTTTCATCGATCATCTCCATTCTGACCATCAATATTCTCCCATCTACTATCCATTAAAAAAAATTTTAATAATATATATCATAATTAAATCTCAAACTTCACATAACTTATTATTGAAAAATCTAACCACAGCATTCTACTGCCGAGAAGCGTACAAATACGGAATACACACTGAGAGATGAGAGAGAGAGAGAGTTACATTTAGAAAGCATAGGGTACATGTGGACAGCAGAACCCCCTGTCTCCCCCTGTCTGCTAACAGCACCAAGGCCCTTATAAACAGTGAAACCTTGTGTCGCACATCATCCTCTATATATCTCTGTGCCATGTCCATGCACCTTCATTAACTATTAAACATTGAGAAGAATAAGAGAAACAGTAGGTGTAGAAGGCCACACTGTTGTTTGACCTTGTCAAGGAGAGTGGCACACTTGCACAGCCACCCTCTTAAATGGCAACAGTATAATGCCTTCTTCCTGTTCACATTCCAATGCAATACGAACTGGACCACCCCCCCTCCCTGTCTGCTCATGGAAAGCTAGTGTAATACACTGCAGTGCAACAGTGTTGAATATGAATCAAAAGGTGGAACAATCACCTTAGCGGTCCTCTGGTTCCTGCCTCACAGGTATTCAAAGAGAGACAAATCACGATTTACTAGTCAGGTAAGGCGCCTAGGGCCAAGAGAATTTAAGCCAACAGACCAGGTTTTTACCCTATATGTGACTGGCGACTTTCGAACCTGAGACCTCCGGAACAAGCGGCCAAACGTCTTACCAACCGAGCCAGCCTGTGGGGGCAACAGTGTTGAATATTGAGAGAGAGAGGGGGGGGGGGGGGGTTTGCATATCCTAACCTTTTATTTACACAAGATTATGATCCTCATCTTGCAGTTGTTTAATGGTGAGTACCTGAAGCAATGTAGAAAGCAACTAGTTGATAGAGGTTTGTGTGATCATGTGTGCTTTTGTTATCCTCATGCAACTGCATAACAGTGAATACTTGAAGGAATGCAAAAAGATGCTTGATAGAGTTTTGTGTGATCATCGCATTGGTTATTGTACCATGCAATTATCCTCATTCTGCAATTGCTTAACCATGAGCTGAAGCAATGAAGAACTGAAGGAAAAATGTTGATGTATATATGACATTACTAGAAGGCATAAAATAAATATAATACTAGATGATGTGAAGATGGTTAAAGGCCAGGGAACAAACAATAATTGAACTAACTGTGCGTGCAGCTAAAACTACTATACATTCTTTCTGATTTGGTTCTGACACGTTGACTGTGTTATGTTTTGGAACCTGCCAAAATAGTGTTATGTATTTTACTTGCTCAAATAATTAGGTGAAATATAGATGGGTAGTCATAAATAAATATAAAATTATTTGTTTGGAATTCTAAGATCATAAGCACATTTACATCACAACTGACTGAAGTAACTAGATGCTAACTAAAAGGACGCTGGACTCTAGACTGTCCATCGTGAACGCTTCCCGATTTATCCTGGTGATCGATGGAAAATTTCCGTGAAATCGGACCGGTCATCCCAGGTTCAATTTGTCCTGGTTCATCATTTTTTTCATAGATGCTAACCAAAAGGAGGTTACTTTTCCGAACTGTATTAAAGACACTGAAAGGGAATAGTACAATGGGAAGAAATATGTGAAGGAATTTACAGTTTGAGCTCAAGATCTAATTAAAGAGGATAATATATATAATAAACCTTGAAACCAATCATTGCAAACTAATCAACCACCTCGGTCGATTAAATTAATCCAGATGGGAATCAATTAAATAGGATTAACTGCTAAATATATCATGAATTTTTGAGGTTCTAACAAATCTATTATCAACTTTTTTTTCTTAACAAATATATGACATACTTTTAGCTTGATAAAAAAATCTATTTACATTTCCAACTTAACAAATTAAATGTCACGTGTTTCTGAATTTTATGTCACATCATGATTATTTAAAAAATTTACACACTTTTATTTTTTTTATTTTAAAAAAGAGTCAAATTTGATATAATTTGAATAGTTTTCATTTGATAAAAATATCAATATATGAGATCTTTGATCATCAAAGAATCTAATAAGGTGTCAAATTAAATTGGTATGTCATGTAAAAAATAATTCTACAAATTAATTATACATTTGATCAATTTTAAAAAAAAGATTTGTTACAATATTGAATGTATGTAATATATTGTTGAAAGTAAAAATTGAATAAAATTACTAAGAAACATTCAAATCCGAGTAACGATCAATGTTAACATAATCTCATAACTAACTAATAAAATATTCAGTCTATACATTATTTTGATATATAATTCCTGCAAAAAGCAAATAAACAATAAAGTGGATAGCAGGAAAAGGCAAAAAAATGATCATTAAGGCTATCTCACAAGGTTGAAAAGAAAGAAAGCTAATAAGAGATGATTTTGGAGATTCTCCAAGTTGTGTGCATTTGCGTCTCTTTCAAAGGGGGAATAAGGGTTTGATTTATTTAGAGGCTTGACAGTGAAGAAAGGAAGAGGATGTATGACCACAGAGGGAAGGAATAGTGGAATTGAGGAGTTAATGACAAAAGAACATTTCTACTACTCTTATTTCTTCTTTATTGTCTCGTCTTTGAGTAAATTATTTTTTGTTGTTCTCAGGACCACAAGAAAAGGAAAGCTTTGACGTTCACAGCCAACATACATCTTGCTCTCAGATCAAATCAAGGAATAATATTCCAGGAAAATTGCATCAATTAGAATTATAAAGGGCAATGGTTGCAGGTCTTATCTCTACTAAAGCACCAAAATTAAAGTAAAAGGAAAGACGCCCATACATTTTTCAAAAGCTTACCTCCACAGCAAAGCAAACAACTGCACGTAATCTTGTGTAAACATATAACTGAAAAAATATAGAAAAAAGAACATTACTATGCTTCTATCAAAATGACTGAATTGGTTACCCTGTGATAGCATTGTTATAATGGATATGGATCCAATCTTGATAAAAACCGTACCATCTTTTGCTGCAAAATGATATAAAAAATAGTAACAAACAAATTAAACAAACAAATTAGGACTAAACAAGCCTAAATTAAATTTTCCGTAGACATGTCCAAAACAACCACATGTGAAACATTTCAGCTAATTAAAAGTGCATGGCAGGACAAATATTGCAACGGACGCATGAGTGTAACCCACTGGCTTTCTTCATCAAATAGTAATTAGTGTGCAGAACAATTATGAAGTGGAAAAGGACTAAAGGACTCAATAATTACTCCAGCCTTATGCTCGTTTAACTACTCATGATCACATCTCTCCCGTCTAATTTGTCCAGGCTAGTGGTGGTCAAACGCCAGACTTTGGCTTTTACATGATATCTCACTGCCAAACTCATTGCATCCCGTACGGCTCGGGGTAGAAATGATGTATGAACGCTAAGAAAAAAGAAAATGAAAAGAAAACTATTGAAACGAAAAAGTTAAAAAGGGCAAAAAAACGAAATGGAGGAGTGAAGGTGGCTCAGATAAGGTGCAGCTAAGCGTTACTGTGCGTTTCGTACACTGAACTCTTCCTCAGAATTTGAAGTACAGTAACCAGAATCCACTCACTTTGCCTTGTGTCCTCCCCAAGACAAGAAAAAAAAACAAAGGACTTTTGAGCTGCCTATTGATAAAATTGCCAAGCAAAATCAAGAGCACAATAATAATTGAAAATATCAAATATCATGTACTATACTAAGCCAATGAAACAAGTTCAAAGCCATAATTCATAACAGCTAATGAGGATAGAACATCAAATATCTTTGATTCCAGCTGTTCTACAGTTCCACAATAGTACCCTCTTCTAGTGTATACGTTTACGGTTTCCATCATTATCAAACAACCTACAAGAAACTAGCCCATTTGGACGTATGCCATGAATAGAATCACTGTTCATTACTGAACAGTAGTAGGGCAATGCCTCCTGACCAAAGGAAATGGCCAGCCTCTGATTAGTACTAGTTGTATGTCTTCTTTTGCCTTGTTGGTTCCTGTCATTTAATGCTTTCGTTTGCTTACCTAATTTTTGTATTGGTTAAATTGACTGTGACAATAATACTTAGCTGACATGAAGAATGAAATTGTACTCATTGTCACAAGATCCTAAGATTTGCTGGTTCATTACTGGGAGATTTTTTTTTTTAATTTTTGCGAGAATCAATTTTTCATTACTGGGAGATTTACCTGTAACATTGTTGAGCTCACTAATGGACTGACTGGAGTATAAAAGAAAATTACTCGAGGGTAAAACAGCATTGCTCTGCAGTACAAAAGCTATCCCTTACATTTATTACTAGTTCAAGTTGTTTCCATTCATCCCCACCTAATTTTAACTTTGTAAGTCAACAAAGAACAAAGTATCCCAATAGTTTACTGCAATAGGTAGAATCCTCTTGTTAAGATTTTAACTCAGATGTATGAATTCAGTGACAGATTTATTCCACATGATTAGCTTGAAAACCATTGTAGCTTATCTCAAGACCATTGAAGGCAACCCTGCCAGCACATCAAGGGCTAAATCCTAATCACCTAGGATGCAATATCTCGCTCGCATTTGAATGAAAGAAATGAATGTGAATGAGATCATCCCATATCATATTCCAATTGGATGGCCCTAGCTATGATAACATGCGGAAAGTTTTGTCCTAAAGAGTATCGCATTACCACTTAGCAAACTAACAGCAATAAAGATACAAAGCACATGGGAGAGACCATTCCATTTCTTTGAACTCCAGAACCTAAAATTCTAGAACCACACAGCATTTATAACCAGCCAGCAACTTTTTCCTGCCCATGACCACACAAATTTTATGCAGAAGGCTACCTATCTCTGCCTATAACCAACTGTTTTTATCTCACTCTAAGAATAAGTGAAAAGTTTGGGCAATAACTTTATCATTTTTCTAGCTTTACAGAATTTATAATCTATGATCTAGCTTGGTATAAATGTGAAAAGTGCTACAATTCCCAACAAGTCATAACATAATCAGTGCCGTCTTTTCTTTACTTCAATGAAAACATAGATATTCTCTTCTTCGCTACTTAGTGTAGTGATTTTTTTTATAAATAAAGATAACTGCCAACTCAAGTAAGGATTTCTGACTAAGAGGCTTCGAGAAATCATTGTCTAAAAGAGCCTCCCACACTTAGCATTGAATGACTCCCATACTTCGCATGTGTGACAGTCTCAATGCAGACTTTATTTTTCTAAATGTGATGGGAGGACTATATACTTTTTAGATGGCTGACACTTACGTGAAAGCAATTTGTCCTAACGTGTGAGAATCATCAGCTTCATTCATTCAATTAATGCATATATAACTACAGGACCAATAAGTTCCCTAGCTGAAGAGAATTCAAACACAGGGGATGAGCTGGAGTAAGATGAACGTTTTTTTTGTGGATTATAGCATCTGTTTTGGGAAAGGTTTTCTTAATGTTTGCATCATTCGAGAAGTAGTTTACTGGAGCACAAAATCAAAAGAGGTGCTGAAGTGAGGAATAAAATCACATGATTCAATAAAAATGAGGTGCTATAGTTGACACTGTCTGTTAGCCATCACAACAGCTCTAATGAAGAAGTCTACAAATTAATCTTCAAATGGTAAAAAGAAGAGAGATCTTCGTTAACCATCACAACAGCTCTAATGAAGTGACAACTAATTTTAAAGTATATGTTTGGTTCTTCAACTGCACTTTAGAGTTAAATATGTCAAGCACCAGCATACTCAATTAGTGCTCATCCTTTTCTAAAGCAAACCCTTGTTTGCAGCACCACTGATATAAAAATGTGGAGGAGATCCAGATGACATTATTATTGCTTCTACTTTGGCTGGCAACTGAAATAGGAACTAATAGATTTGGTTTTGTCACAGTGAGATAAAGATGCTTCTCTACTAATTGAGAACTTTATCATAAATCATTAGCATCAAATCACAATCCCTTACAAGGAACCATTGATGTGTCACTAGGTTTGAAACAAGTTGTTCAATTTCCTTTAATGAATCCCATAGAATTTGGGTTTAGTCAATATTTGTACTGCCTTATAATGTTTAACAGGATAATTACATCTATATATACGACTCAATGCAGAAAACCTATACCTAAAATATGCTCATATTGAAGTAAAAAAACATGTTCGCACATAGGCGAAATAAAACTTGAATCCCTTCAACCTCCTACTAACATAGCTCTAGAAATAGTTGATGGTGCACATCTGCGACAATTCCTTCAATCTCCAGCAAGCCAACACATTGATGCAACAAAAAGGATAAAGAGAGAAATGATGAAATAAAACTAACATAAAGAGACATCTCAGGTTTCTCCATAAAGCAGCAATTACATCAGCATGCATAGATCGACAGAACAGAAACCACCTGAAAATCCTTAAGATAGAGACTAACTCTACCGTTTAGTAGACAACAAATTAAATAAATTTTTAGCATTTTCTTTGTTCGGGTCTTCAAGGAAGATGGAAAGTGCAACTCGACTGCTTGTTAAAAATAATATGATATTTTTTTACTCAGGTCTGCAGTGGCATTTAACCAACGCGTATGCAACACAGATAAAATTGAATTCAAAGGATGATGAATGACCCCTACTAAAAGCAAAAAATGAAGATGAAGTTGTCAAATAGTGGAGTGTTCTTGGAGTTCACTCTCTCATTGGCATCAATGAAGAGAAGAATCTCCGTGTAGGATATGAGGAGGTAACACCTACATCAACTAGTAATGAGTTGATGGTGGTTGATGAAGTTTCAACAATAGACACAAATAAGGTGCTCTGAGGAATACCACGCCGCTTGTCCATTTTTCTTGAGTCCATCAAAATCTACAAAGGTGCCACACAAGATGATGTCACATGGATAAACCTGAGATGTCTTATAAGAAGGTTCCGCATTGAATCACAGCATAGCCTAGTTGACTCGAAGAAAGGCAACTTCATATACAATGGTGGTTATTTCATGATAGACAACACACAATGAGATCGTAGAAGTGAGGAAATGAGATCGTCATGTACTTGTAAGGAATAAGATTTAGCAGTGATGAAGGATTATATATCAGGAGGAGAAGATGGCAGGAGAATCTGCAGGCCAGAGGCCCATCGAGCATATGTTAGTAGTGAATAGCAGCACCTCAAGAATCTTCTAAGCTTGTAAAAAATGAGATATTTATCTGAACTCATTGGAATTCATTCTAGGAGATCAAGCAAAGCATGACCGGCCTCCGTCACTCGTTCCCCTAAGCATTTGCTCTGCAGTCCAAAGAAGCAGATCCTACCATTCACCGAAGCTGCCAATTCTAGGTTTGGAGGAAGTAACTCGCCATTACCCTGATAGCAATGGAGTCTTGACTGCAGTTATCTATGATGATAACAGTGGCAGTAATGGGAACCTACAGTGGAGTCTTGCCACTGTTGCAAATGAGCAAAGTCTTCTGCTACATCAGACAATGAACGAGTTAGAATACACATTACATGGAAAAAATGCAACCACAGCAACTTGTTGGGAACCTAGGTCTCTTTAACAGAAACCTATGCTCACAAATGGGAAAGAACGAGAGAGGTTGAAAAATGAGGTGGAAGCTCTGAAGCATGCAAAATTTGGAAAAAGAAAAGGTACCATATTCTCCTTTGTTGCAAAGGTGAGTACATGTATATATAAGACTAAATGCTAAAACACTGTACCCAAAATATCAATGTGAAACTAAACTCACTGCATAAATAATCCTATTAGCTAATAATACTCTTAACAAATCTTTCATATTAGAGGAATTATCTGAGACCTGTAGATCTAAAACTTTGAAAGTTTCTTGCAATGACACTACTAATATGCAACATATTGTCCACATAAAATAGGAAGAACTATCCCATATGAGGTTTATGCATAAATACAAGATGAATCACAAAATCAAGCACTATGATTGCATTGAAATTGGAACTATTACTTTGTTGCACTAGTCAAACAATCCAAGGTAGTATAGATTGAGATCCTATATAGGAATGAGGAGAAATTTAAGATTTATAGGTTCAATTGAAAGATGAAAGCCTAGTATGATAAGATTTTATAATATAATCACTTATGTTTAGAATATATTTGAAATTTATATATCATATGTATTAACCACCAATATCATAAATTGACTTTTATCATTTTAATATCACGCATGATAAAATTATCCAAAAGGTAGCTATATAATTGATGCAATGCTATACTTAATATGTCACAGATTTATATAGGAAGTAGTGGAGGAGCTTCTATAACATGAATAAAAGCTATATGGATTACAATGGCAAAGTATTAGAAGTTAAAAGAATCTCATATAGTTGAAATTTTAATTTTCTCAAATGGTAGGACATGAAAAAGATTATCTACATGGCAATATCTAAGTTCAAAATGCCCAAGTAAATTGTAAATTCCTTCAATTTCTAGTTAAGGTCATTGGGTTTGAAATCCTACACACCAATGGTGAGGGAGCGGAGCATAGAATCAGGATGTAGGTTCAAAACTTTTAACTTCGCTTCGCGCATAAACTGCAATCATGTCAGAGCTATATATATACAATACTAACTAAAATAACTAAATGCATATCTCTGAAGGCTTGCTATGAAGCTAGCTTCGGTTCGCGCATAAACTGCAATCATGTCTGAGCTATATATATAGAATACTGACTAAAATAACTAAATGCATATCTCTGAATAACTTCTACCAATACTATGCATAAAACTCAACTGATAACTTGGAGGTCAAAAACTTCAGCAGTGACCATAAAAATATAAAGTGGTATAAGAACAAAATGCATAATGTAAAATGGTTCGTCTCCTAAGAGTACAAAAAATAGTAGATAGTCAGGCTCATAATTTATGCATTTAAAATTATTAGAATATCCTAAATATTATTAGGGATAAGTATTTCCTAGAATAGAGTTTGATTTATTCTTAGGATAGGATTTGATTTATTCCTTTGAAAAGGTCCTAGTTTTGTATATAAATAGGGTTAATCTTTGTATCTCTGAATAATCATATGACAATTATCAAATAACATGGTATCAGAGCGTTAGGGTTTCGTATTTCGTATTCGCGATTCCTTCTCACGGCGCGGCTTCTCTCGACGCGCGTTCTTCTCCCGGCGTGATTTCCTCGCACGCGTTCTTCTCCTGAACGCGTTCTTCTCCCGAACGCGTCCTTCTCCCGAACGCGCCTTCGATCTCGCTCGCGACCTGGGAGCGAGATCCTGCCCACGGGTTAGCCTGTTGGCAACTGACCTCCAGCCATCAGCGAACCGGATCTCCTGCCACTCGCGCACGCCACCGCCCTCGACTGTCGTTCACGCACATCGGCGCCTCTCGGCTACTCGCGCACGCACGCCGCTGCCCTCGCCTATCACTGGATCTCTTCCCTTGAACACTCCGGCGTCCTCGATCCGAGATCCGGGTTTCTCCTTCCGTCCTCGGATTCCCTCGTCGTCACCACCGACATACTGCTACTCCACGTGACTCCTGGCATCAGTCCTGTGGTCGTTCAGATCCCCGTGGAGGAGCACCAGCCGTGCGATTTTTTTCTTGGAGGAGAACTGATTTAATTTGTCATGGCTACCTCCGGCACTACGAAACCGGATCTTTCAATTTTTACCAACCACGTCACGGCACCGCTATCGTCGGAGTTGTTGGATGGTAAGAATTATTCCCCTTGGTCCTCTCACATTAAACTCTGGTTTGTTGGACAGGGTTATGAGACACATCTCACCCAAACTGAGGAGGATATTCAAGTCACAGATCGTCCTTTATGGAAAAAGGTTGATGCTCAGTTGTGTTATATTATCCGGGCTACTATTCATCCATCTCTTAGGGATGTCTTCCGCACTCATATCACCTGCAAGGATGTTTGGATACAGGCTCAACAACTGTTTACAAACACTTCTCGACGACTTTATCAAGTTTGTGAAGACCTCATGAATATCCTTAGTACCCGTCAGATCGAAGATTCTATGTCAACTTATCTGGGATCAGTCTCTAGCCTTCTATGCGAGTTCAATGACCTTCTCCCTCCTGCGGCCACTCCTGTTGCAGAGCTTGAAAATCGGAAGAAATTTTTTATGTCTCTGGCCTTATATGGTCTGCCCACAGATTACTCTCATATTCGTGATCAAATCCTAGGCAGACCCATAGAGGCCACCATGGACTCTACCTGGGCGACTCTCCTCCGTGTCCAAGCCAAAATCTCGGCAACTCCATCTTCTGTTCCTGTTGACTCTTCGGCTTTGGTTTCTCGGAACAATAACAAACCTCCACCTCGTAAGGGTGGCAAAGGACGTCCTTGGTGTGATCATTGTCACCGACCAGGACACACGATTGATAAATGTTGGAGTCTCCATGGTCGACCTCCGCGTGCTGCTCAGATCGCCCAAAGTCCTGTCACTTCTTCATCTTCAGCTTCCACTTCACAATTAACTCCGGCTCCGACTCCACAGCCTTCCTATGATGACTTTCTGAAATGGTATGAGGATCGACGGGATTCTAATTCCCTTGCTGTCGTTACACAAGCTGGTAATTCCTTTGCTGGCATATCTCGCTCTTCGAGTCCTTGGGTACTTGACTCTGGGGCCACCGATCATATCACCGGTAATAGATCTCTTTTTTCCTCGTTATCTACTTCCGGTTGTTTACCCTTTGTCACCATGGCAAATGGTTCTCAAACTCAGTCCCAAGGTGTTGGTAGTGTTCATTCTTCTCCATCTCTTCCCATTAAGAATGTTCTTTATGTCCCAGGAGCTCCCTTTAATTTATTATCAATAAGTCAGCTTACTCGGTCTCTTGATTGTGTCATCTCGTTTACTAAATCCTCTGTTTCATTGCAGGACCGGAATACGGGGAGGATGATTGGCTTCGAATGTGAGGCTCATGGTCTATATCGACTTCACCAAAACTCTTTCATTGGTACAACGGCGGCATCTCCACTTGTGATTCATGCTCAGTTAGGACATCCTGGTCTCGATAAGTTAAAACAATTACATCCTAGTCTATCTCACTTAAAGTCTTTATCTTGTGAGTCATATCAGTTAGGTAAGCATGTACGTAGTTCGTTTTCTCCTCGCATTATAAATCGGGCTACGTCTCCCTTTGCTTTGGTTCATTTCGATATTTGGGGTCCAAGTCGTGTTACCTCTACATTGGGGTCACGATATTTTGTTACTTTTATAGACGATTTCTCCCGTTGTTCTTGGTTATATCTAATGAAGGATCGATCCGAACTATTTTCTATTTTCCAATCTTTTTTTAATGAAATAAAAACACAATTTGGTATCCCTCTCCGATCCTTGCAGAGTGATAATGCACGTGAGTATCTATCTACTCCGTTTCAGACCTTCTTGGCAACTCACGGCATATTACATCGGAAGTCTTGTCCTCATATTCCTCAACAGAATGGAGTTGCAGAACGCAAAAATCGTCATCTTCTAGAGACCACCCGGGCTCTTCTCCACCACTCTCATGTTCCTCTACGGTTTTGGGGAGAAGCCGTACTTACTGCATGTTATCTTATCAATCGCATGTCTTCCTCTACTTTACAGGATCAAATACCTTATCATATACTGTATCCAAATCAGTCCCTTCATCTTTACCACCTAGGGTCTTTGGTTCTACATGTTTTGCTCATGCTCTTGATCCTGGAATTGATAAACTCTCTCCTCGGTGGCATAAATGTGTTTTCCTTGGGTACCCACGGTCTCAGAAAGGGTACAAGTGTTATTCCCCTACTCTCCGTCGGTATTTCATCTCTGCTGATGTCACGTTCTTTGATTCGGTTCCTTTCTTTGGGCCTTCAGAGTCGTCTTCCGAGTTACTTCTTCTGTGCCTGTATCAGTCTTTTATCCTCCGGAGGGCTCTCTATCACCTCCCGCTCCAATTTCTCCTCCGTTGCAGGTTTATCAGCGTCGTCCTCACCCAGCTTTGCCGCCAGCCATGGGATCATCTCTGGAGCCAGATCCTACACCCCTTCCTCCGGTCGAGTCTTCTGAATCTGATATTCCCATTGCACTTCGGAAAGGTATACGTTCTACTTGTAATCCTTCTCCACATTATGTATCTATGAGTTACCATCGTCTTTCTCCTTCCTATTATTCTTGTCTTTCCTCTTTGTCGTCTGTTTCTGTTCCGAAAAATGCAGGAGATGCATTTGCCCACCCAGGATGGAAACAGGCTATGCTAGACGAAATGAGTGCTTTACGAAGCTGTGGGACTTGGGACCTCGTTCCTCTACCACCAGGAAAGTCAGTTGTTGGTTGTCGATGGATATATACGGTGATGATTGGTCCAGACGGAACGGTTGATCGACTTAAAGCTCGTCTCGTTGCTAAAGGCTATACTCAAGTCTTCGGATTGGATTATGAGGACACGTTTTCTCCTGTTGCCAAGATGTCTTCTATACGCTTACTCATGTCCATTGCTGCGATTCAACACTGATTCAAAAGGTGGAGCCGCCACCTAACGGCCCCCTGGTCTCTGCCCCACAAGTGTCCAGAGGGGGTAAATCACGGTGAATGCTGGGATGGTGAGGCACCCAGGCGCGAAGGATTTTTTGTTTAAACAGCAGCCGAGGTTTTTACCCCCCGCGCATACCGTCGACCCTCGAACCCACGCCCTCTGATTCAAGTTGCGATTCAACATTGGCCTCTATATCAGTTGGACATCAAGAATGCATTCTTACATGGTGACCTGCTCGAAGAAGTCTACATGGAGCAACCTCCGTGTTTTGTTGCTCAGGGGGAGTCTTCTGGTCTTGTGTGCCGCTTAGGAAAATCTTTATATGGTCTCAAACAGTCACTCAGAGCATGGTTCGGTAGATTCAGTATTGTAATTCAACAGTTTGGCATGACTCGAAGCAATGCTGACCATTCTGTCTTTTATCGCCACTCATCTACTGGTTGCATCTACCTAGTGGTTTATGTTGATGATATTGTCATCACAGGTAGTGATCATCTTGGGATCTCACAGGTGAAACATCTTTTCAAACATTTTCAGACAAAGGATCTCGGCAGACTCAAATATTTCTTAGGGATAGAAGTAGCACAGTCCAGAAATGGGATCATTATATCCCAAAGAAAGTATGCAATGGATATTCTAGAAGAAACAAAAATGTTAAACTCAAAGACAGTTGACAACACTATGGATCCTAATATCAAGCTCTTGCCAAATCAGGGGGAGCCTCTACCAGATCCTGAACGATACAGGCGATTAGTAGGGAGACTAAGTTATCTTACTGTTACTCGTCCAGATATCTCATTCGCAGTAAGTGTAGTAAGTCAGTTTCTCAACTCTCCATGTAAAGAACATTGGGATGCTGTAATTCGCATTGTTTGATATATCAGAGGCGCTCCAGGAAAGGGTCTTTTGTACGAAGACAAAGGACATACTCGAATCATAGGATATTCTGATGCAGTCTTGCAGATTGGGCAGGGTCTCCCAGTGATAGGAGATCTACTTCTGGTTTTGTATATTTATCGGAGGTAACCTTATTTCTTGGAAAAGCAAAAAGCAGAATGTTGTGGCAAGATCCAGTGCAGAGGCAGAATATCGAGCTATAGCTATAGCCAGTCAAGAACTTATATGGCTTAAACAGTTGCTCCTGGAGTTAAAGTTTGGAGATGTCACACAAATGTCACTTATATGTGATAACCAGACCGCCATGCATATTGTTTCAAATCCAGTTTTTCACGAGAGGACAAAGCATATTGAAGTCGACTGTCACTTCGTCAGAGAGAGTCATATCTGGAGAAATATCTACTAGTTTTGTTAACTCACATGATCAACTAGCAGATATATTTACTAAGTCGCTGAGAGGTCCTCGAATTGACTATATATGTAACAAGCTGGGTGCATATAATTTATATGCTCTAGCTTGAGGGGGAGTGTTAGAATATCCTAAATATTATTAGGGATAAGTATTTCCTAGAATAGAATTTGATTTATTCTTAGGATAGGATTTGATTTATTCCTTTGAAAAGGTCCTAGTTTTGTATATAAATAGGGTTAATCTTTGTATCTCTGAATAATCATATGACAATTATCAAATAACAAAAATCATTAATCTCATATCATAAATTTCTCTTAAACCTCTCTTACACGATTTTATCATTTCTCAAACTTTCTCTTTTATTCTCTTACCAGTATTCTTGATTTAAATTATCAATCAATCCATAAATATATATTATATATGGCAAACGACCCATAATCTGCCTAGTAAAGATGTATCGTATGTGAGGAGTGAAGGACCTGCAAGCCACCCAATACGAAATACATCATGCATATGCACAAATACGTACATATATAGGGCGAATGACCAGCAATCCATCCAAAAATATCTCACATAGAATAGGATGAACGACCCACAATCTACCCAGTGAGAAAATCATCTCATATACAATGGTTGAAGCCCACCTATGCATGAAAAAGACCCAGGGACCTTCTTCAAGCATGGAGTCAATGCTTTGTAGCATAAGTAATTTAGTTATTTAGTAATTTAATGTAAGTCGTAGTGCAACTACTTCAGAGCATAGAGCCAAAGATCTATACTAAGAGTAGTCAGGTAGCCTTCTCAAAGAGAGGAACTAATGCCTAATACTACAAGTAGTCTTATATAACTCTTCCAAGAGGAGGAGTTGAAACTCAATACCACAAGTATTGCATCTATCATTTTGTTAATTTAGTATAAGGTTGCATGAGTTCTTTTAGATCACAGAGGTGAAATTCTACAGTAATGCTATTTCATTTATAGTTTTGTTAATTTAGTACAAATAATATGCAACTAATTTTAAAGTGTGAAACTGAAGCTACATGTAAGCGATTTATCAATTAGTTTCTCACAGTTTCTTAGGGTAGTTCATTCTCCTTTATAAGATTGCTATTGATTTTCATCCTCTTTATATTTTATTTCTCGTTAATTATTTTTGTCACAGACAAATTTTAAGAAGCAACACAAAGGGATGCATAGCAATAAGATCAAATAAGGACAAACAATGAGAAGATATATATCAAGCAACAAGAGTAAATACAAATATGGAAATAATTGTCTTTCCTAATCCCTTGATAATTATATCTACCTTTATAAAAATTGAATCGTGCACATCGTGAGTATAATGAAACAAGCAGAAAACCCATCTCAATGGAAGAAATCGACATCCTCATTAATCACCACAAAGCACTTTTATTCTCTCTTAACAACTTATAACCATGCCTCTAGAAAAGGTAAACTAAATAATTTTCTCTATTCTTGAAACTCCTATATTATATTATCCCTTAGAAACGGGAGGATTGATTAGGATAGGTAGAGACGAAGTGCTTCTTTCACGGTGCTGCCAACAACTTCAGAGAAGAGCCGCAATGGCTTCTACAAAAAAAAACAGAGAGAAGAACGGCTACTGGGCCAAATTGCGAGAAAGGGAGGAAGTGGAGCCGACAAAAAGAAAACACTTTGGAGTAAACCCTAACCCTATACTCCTAAAATATATAATCATCTTGAAAACCCTATACCATGTGAACCAAGAATATAATCCAACTAACCCAAAGCCTAAATTATCTAATTTGGCTCAACCCTAACTTATCCAAACCAAGGCAGATCAATTAATTTAGTTCAATTCCAACTTATCCAATTTAATTTGAATTTAAATCCAATGTGATTATAAATAAAATTTAATCACTTCATAATGTTTATTTAAAAAATATATATATAAGACTCATTCTTTTGCTCATGTCTACAATATGTTACTATGTGGCAAAATATGAAACACAATCATAAAACATACAAGAAAATCGAACACTTATCATTTAGATGCAAATCATTGGTTTGTACTCTATAACTCATTGATAAGTCACTCCTAGAATCACTCTATCCTTTCTCCTTCTCGAATGCCCTCCAGAAATGGAGAAATCTCTTACAACCACTTACAACCAAGAGAAAAAAGATAGATACACAATGAAATACAACAATTAGAAATGATTACAGGATTGAAATTTCTCTTTGGCTAGCTACTTCTTGTTACTTTCTTTCTATCTGTTTTGAATGATCAAGAACACTACCAAGATCTCCCCTTGAACTATTTATTATAAGCTACTTGTTGTAATCCGCCCAAGGAATGGATTGATACCATACTTCAGTCAAGCAACTGAAGTAGCATGCAATTAGTTGTATAGCACTCATTGGCTAATTGAGTCACCTAATCCTCCATCAAATTGACTGAACTGTTATAGCATCGAAGTCATCTAACAATCACAGCCAACTCTATTAAATCAAGAGCTCTCTTCTTGGATTCTTGGTGTTTCAACATTCCATGGATCCATCGACTTATCCATACAACAACAACCAAGTTTTATCCTTCTAAATAGGATCGGCTATATGGATCCTTCTACCCCATTGGACTCTATCTCCTACTATATCATCATCTATATTTAAATAAACTTTAGCTTGTTTTATTATTACTAATCGAGTCTTTTTTTGGTCTTCCTCATTTGATGTGCATATTTATAATTTCACATCGTCTAATTGGAGCATTTATTGTTGTCTAAGTAGATGCTTGTACAATCTTAAACGTGTCTCTCAGAGTTTTCCCTCAATAGATACAACCTCAACTTTCTCTCTAATGTTTTAATTTCTTATTTTGTCCATCCTCGTATGCCCACACATCCACCTTAACATCCTCATGTCTGCAGTTCTCATCTTTTGCTCATGTGCTCAAGTTATAGCACAACATTCAACTCCATATAACATAACAGGTCTAATTGCCGTTTTGTAAAATCTCCGTTTAAGTTTTAGAGGTATTTTACGATCACATAAAGCACCCAACGCTCTCCTCCATTTCAACCATTCTGCTTGCATTTAATATAAGACATCTCTCTCAATTCCTCCATCCTTTTGCAAAAAGATCCTAAATACTCGCTCTCAATTTCATACAACTCATTATCTACTATCTTAACAATCATCTCATTATGTCTAATATTGTTAAACTTAAATTTCATATATTCCGTATTTACTCTACTAAGCCTAAAACCTTTCACTTCTTTCCCGCCAAGATTAAAGTTTAGCATTTACTTCTTCACATGTATCATCTAATAAAATAATATAATCTGCAATTAACATGCACCATGGTACCGTATTTTAAATGTGTCGTGATTAGTGTAAAAAGATAAAGACTTATAGTTTATTCTTGATGTAACTCTATCTTTATAGGAAATGATTCAGTTAATCTACCTGAAGTCTTCACTCTTGTTGTTGCATCCTCGTATACATTCTTAATTAGTTCAATATATGTTACACTAATACTTCTCTTATCCAGAATTCTCCATATAATTTCTCTCACGACTCTATCATAAGCTTTCTTTACGTCAACGAATACCATGTTTAGATCTTCCTTTTGTTCTCGATACTTTTCAATTAGTTGTCTGAGAAGATGTAAAGCTTCTATTGTCGATTTCTAGGCATGAATCCAAATAAATTTCGGTTACCATGGTCTCCTACCTTAATCTTTTTTTATTATTTTTTCTCAAAATTTAACGGTATGACTCATTAGTTTAATACCCCTATAGTTTCAATAATTTTATACATCTTCTTTGTTATTATATAAGAGAACTAAAGTACTTACCCTCCATTGATCAAGCATTTTTAACGAGTCAATTCAATGAGTCGACTTATCCTTAAACAAAAAAAAATATTGTAATTCAATGAGTTCCCCGAATCTCTTTATTTTTTCTCATTCTCAAATGCCTTCGGGAAATGGAGAAACATCTTACAATCAAGAGAAATGAGAAAAGATATATAATGAAATACAACAATAAGAATTAATTACAAGATTAAAACTTCTCTTCAGCTAGCTGCTTGTTGTTATTTGCTTTCTTTCTCTTTTGAATGATCAAGAATGGTGCCAAAATCTCCCTTTGAACTGCTTCTTAATAAGCTACTTGTTATAATCCGCACAATCAATGGACTCATACCTTACCTCAGTTAACTAATTGTATCAGCTATGTCAACTGAAGCTGCATGTAGTTAGATGTTTAGCACTAACTTGGTCAACCACAGCCAATTGATCCTCCATCCAATCGACTAAACTAATGTAGCATCTAGGTTATCTACTTATCTAAGAACCATAACCAACCCTCTTAGATCAACAACTCTATTCCAACAATCGATTGATCCACCGATCGGTTGATCTTGCCTTAGCCAATTGTCTAATCAACTGATCCGTGAATATAAATATTTTATTCATTGGCAATTCAACCTAAGTCAATTACCAAATCAACTCAACCACTAATCACCTGAAACTTCCCTTCAGTCGACTAAAACCTCCCTTCAATCGATTGACCAACTCTAAGGTTTTGAGTCCTCATCTAAATCAAGCCTACCCAAAATCCAAAGTACAAATTACCCATAATCTCTTGTCACTTAAGTTTCTCTGCTAAGAGGCACATGCCTCAGGACTTCCTCGCCTCTTTAGTATTGATCAACTTTGACCTATCAATTCTTCCATTGCCTAGAAGCTAGCCTCCAAAACTTCACCATCTGCACAATGTAAGTCACCCTTGACTCACCAGGTATTCGACTCACCAAGCCTTAGGTTTATCTTGACCAGCCAAGACTTTTACTTGTGTAGAAGTTCAACCTCTAGTATTTCCACTTGCCTAGAATCTAATCAACCCTAGTGTGTCTAGACTTTCGTCTAATAACACGTGTTGAACTTTTCATTTGCTAACACCTATTGAACTTTCATCATTGTCAACACTTATTGAACCTTTTCAATTGCCAACACTTATTGGATTTTCATCATTACCAAGTGTCTAACCAAACTTGACTTAAATTTCATCCAATTTTAACGATCTATTTTTCCATCTCTTGCCAAGGTTAAATGAAGGCTTTCTAACATAAACTTTTCGTTTCCCCCTTTGACATACATCACAAAGCTCACTCAAAAGCCTATATCTCCTCAAAATCTAATGTCAAATTTGAATGAAAATCCCTAACTTGAATCTCTCACTTCTTCCTTTTGACAACTCTGTCAGAATACATAAATAATCAACCTTTCACCAAAATTTTCAATATCTCCTCTTTTCACCCAAGAAGCATTCAGTAATTCCAATGTTAGCCTTTGAGTTAAACCATCTCAACAGGGTTAGTACCTCCCCTCATTTCAATCTTTTTGTCACAACCAAATTTCTGTTTCTTAGGAAAGTTCTTTTCCCTCTTAAGAAAGCACAATCCCTAAGTACTTCGTGTACTTTCAAGATGGTCCTCCCCATTAAAAGACACTTCTCCTCCTAAACTAAGGTTGCCCCCCTTAGGTAATGTGAGGTATGCACCATGCAATACTCATAGAATTCCTAACTACTAGAATTTGCCAAATCTAGTGCCATATATGTGTTCATGAGATAGGGAACACATATATGTATTGAAAAAATCAGCCTCAAATTTCCTCTAGTGCCATATTTGAATTTCCTCCAATACCATATGTTGATACATATACCACTTAGTACCAAATACTGATCATATCTTTCAAACTCGAATTTGTCTACCACTTGTGATGAAAGCCATTTGTTAATAAATGATGACACTAGTTGAGATAATTTGATTTAAATCACGTACGATCAAGTTTCTCTAAGCAAAAAATTCAACTTTGAATTTTGCCTTCCCCTTGATGTTCAAATGTATTAACTTGTATTATTTTAATACAAAGTTCTACAAATTAGAATTCTCCTTGTAATTTCAATCTTCAACTTGAAAATTTGACTTCTATCACTAAGGGTTCAAAATAACACTGCAAAAGAGAATGAAACTAACCCTCCTTCCATAAGAAAGAAGGGTTGGTGCAAAGTTATGCTTTGAGATAGGATCATCTGAGACAATTCAGATAGCTCTTTGAATTTAGAAATTCAAAGGAGAATACACTAAACTAAACCAAGTATAGGATCTTAGGTAGCGGTTAGAGAGTGGTGAAGAGATGCTTCCGTAATTGATTCATTTTTGTCTACAGTTTGAGTTACCGCATGGAATATAAAACAAAAAATTCAAAACATTAATGCATACACAAACTGTTTACGTGGTCCAGAACTCTCGGTTCCTACCCCACAGCCTATGATCCTTTAAGTGGATCACTCCATGGATCACCTGTACTTTTCTCCTTCCTAAAAGCCTTCCAGATGCGGAAAAACCTTTTACAAATTTGTTCAAATTACAACAACCACAAGCAAATACTAATGAATATAATTAATGAAAGTCTTTCTCATTGTTGCTTCTTTATTGCTTGGATGAGCACTAGAACTTGTTAAAGTCCTCACAACCCTTGAATGACCCCCTTAAAGCTCCTTTTATAAGGTTGTTGCTAGACAATTTTGCTCATCAGTCCTTTACTCCCTTATCATAAGTGAATGTGTCTTGTCAAGTTACCATTGTTGCGTAACTTTTTGTAGACACCTTAATTCCAGCTCATCTTGCAATCATTAATCGACTAGCCCAATCAACTTTCACCAGTCAACTATCTTTAACTAGAGCGAACAAAAACATTCTTTTCCTTTTATTTTTTGCCTTTTATTTTTTGCCCGAGTCGAATGTGCAGTCAACTACTCCATCAGTCGAGTGCTAATTCATATCAACCTATTATTGTAACCTCAAATTCAATTAAATCATAACTTTATGGTTTCATGCCGTTGTTACTACTTAACCACTAACACGATTCCAATTATACAAAGGCTGAATTTGTATCATGCCAAGAGACCTTACCTCTTTGGGACTTTCTCATCTGTTTAGTGCATGTCAACCTCAACTTACTAGGACTTTACTTTCCAAGTGACTTCTTGTCTCTAGGACTTCACCCATAGCCTAGTATTCAACCGATCTTGGCCTACCAAGACTTCACCCTACACAGTCCCAAGCATGGTAGTTAAAATCCCGATTTAAATCTTAAAATCCTAAGATTTTATGATTTTTGACCTCCGAACGATTTAAATTGGAGTTAAAATCCAAATTTGTTAAAATCCCTTTGAAATCGCGATTTTAATCCTTAAAATCCCGATTTTACGATTTAAATACGATTTTAACGATTTTAAAAAAAAATCTTTTTTTTCCATTGAACCCGGTTCATTTAAAAAAAAAAACCGGTTCAATCTGAAAAAACCTGCTTTCCAAGTCGCGTGCGTGCCCTAATCGGCTAATCCCGTCGCATCTCTTCTGATTTTTCCACTTGCTCGCGTCTTCCCTACTCGGTTGGTGGAAGTTATTTGACTATTTTGTGGCTTATGGATGACATTTTTAATGTAATATTGATTATGAATACAAGTTTATCTAAGTTTGTTTAGCGATTTAAAAGTTTTTTTTATTATTTATGCTATTTGACATCCATATATATGACTTTATAATTTTATATGCATATATATAGGAATTTTATAAAATCTTACGATACGATTTACGATTTTAAGATTTACGATTTTAAGTACCCCTTCCGATTCAAGTTAAAATCCCGATTTTAACTACCTTGGTCCCAAGTCAACATTGACCCATCTAAACTTTCACTGCCAGAAGACCTATTCTTCAAGACTCTTTGCCTAGAAATTTCTTGTCACTAAGACTTCAATTGCCTAGAGTTCACTTCTTTAGAACTTTAACGTTACCTGGTCAACCTTGGCCTATTGGGACTTCACTATTGTAAAGCATTTGGTCTTCTTGACCTACTTAGATCTCCATCACTTGCCTAACATCTAGTCCTCCACTACTTGTTAGGACATCCACTACCAAGCGTATAATCCTCATCAATACTTTCACTGCCTAACATTTAGTCATTGTATACGACTTTGTATTACTTGCGAGACATTCCTTGCCCTACTTGGACTTCCACTGCCAAAACCTGTTGGATTTCATATCATTTGCCAAACATCCAGTCTACATTGACCTATCTAGACTTCCACTCCCAAGTGTTTGGTCTATGTGACTCATCTAAATTTCTCATCAATCAAGTGTTTAGTCAACTACTTGGATTTCCCATCTGTCAACACTACTTTACTTAATTAACAAATATATTACTCAAGCATCAAAACACAAATCTTGGTCAATTTAACCATGAGTTGATTGCACCAACAATGAGCTCTTTATGGTATGTAATTTTGTTCCCATCAACAATGCATAAAATTTGTGTTTAATTGATTAAATAAAGCTTCAAATTGTTTGTGTAACAATGCTCTCAATAGTATGAGTTGTTTTGATATGTTTGGTAAAGGATTGTTAAGTTTATCTCGTGTTATTAATGAGCATCAAGTGTGTAGGCACTTGGCAGAGTGCACATTGAACTTAGAGAGCTCATTACTCAATGTGGTCAAGTTGATGTGATGATGGCATGATGCAGTCAAGTTTGGATAGTTATACATGGCTAAGAGATCTATAACAAGGTGTAGTTAAAGATGATCGATAAAGACGGTAGACACATCTTATATACTAAAAAATCTTCGTGAGGACTCTTGGGCGAGGAGCATGGAATGGCTGCCATTTCGATGATTTGACAACTTGTAACAAGGTGAGCTCGTAGGGAATCAACAAATGATAGCATGCATCCAAAGACCAAAATTTGCTAGTGAGAGGTACTCTACAACAACTTTCTTGATGGCAGACGCCATAGTTGAACAACAAAAATGGCACATTGGAGCAAACATAGATAGCTTGGTGCATCCTACGTACTGAGGGTTTAACACCAGGTGAACTCAAGGGCAACATAAAACATCGACAAGAGAGTTATGAGAGATTATGTATGAAATGTAACCTTGAATTTGAACTTTTGTTCATCATCACCAGGATGATGTGTATAGTAAGTAGGGGCATAAATTACATAGTGAGTTGTAGCAAGCCTTCAACTAAGGGACAAATAGGTTCCTAGTTGTAGTCACCAGTTAAGTACATTCCTGACCTCTACATAGGCGTACGAGGGTACAAAGCGAGTAAAGCAATCAATTACAGATTGACCTTAGCCAACTAGAGTGTTTATCCAACTCGATAGTTGACTGATCGAAAAGATTCAGGAAACTCGACTAGATGCTTGAGAAGTCGATTAAACAAAAATTCCAATTAGCTGCCCAACTAGTCATTGATTGTACAATGGCTATTTGTGTCTAATAAGTTGATTGATGGTTTTTTATAGTCGATTGTGGCTAGCACAATAGAATCGTTGAAGACCTTTTTATATAAACCATGGAGGTTGTTTGGCTTGGTCAAGTTGCACAGAAAAAAGTATGGTCTTGTTGTGACCTAGTTCTCAGATTAAACAAAACTTTAAGGGCTTAAAAGTTGAAGAGAAGGTGTTCTTCTACAAGCTCTTGGTAGCTATTCCCTTCTTTACCAATATGCATATTTCTTTATAAGAGAAAAACTACTTGTACAAGGTCTTTTCCACCTCTGCAAAGAATATATTCTCAGTTGATTTTGTGAAGTGATTCACTTGTTGAATCAGTAGATCACAAACTAAGAGCATGGCCCCAAACCATATAAAATGTATTGTGTTGACATTGTTTATTCTTTATTGAGTTTATTCATTTTTCATTATGTATGCAATATTAACACAATGAACCAAATCCACACACAAACACCTTACACTACTAACAAGCTTCAGTGTTCCTATTTTGCAAGAGGAATTTTAATTTCTGGTTAGTGCTTATTCAACCCTCCCCTTCTTCCCTTTAATCCGCCATCATCACAACCATCCAACGTAAATGTGGTATTATTAGGTGACAAGGAGATATAGGATCGCAATTTCACTCCTTCTCCCTATCTTTTTCCTCTTGCTCACAAGGCTAGGGCAAGTTGATCTTGCATTGATAGACATCTATATTGATAAATCAAGGTTGAGAAAATTATGGGTTTTAGTGCTATCCTTTAAGCATCAAAATGTAGTTACTAAATGAGGCGAGAAATTGCTCTTTTTATCAAATCTGATGAGTGAGAACTGTCGTGTATACATCGTCGAACATTGGTTTTAAGAAATGGTTCGGGATGTTTGCCCTCTAGCTTTCCTATTTACAAAATGTCTTTTAATGATCTTGAATCACTGTGATAAAATATCCAGTTCATACAACAAGTCATGAGCCCCAACTATTGGGATAGATACACAAGAAGACAGAAAAAAGAACATACATTTGGAAGAAACAAGTGCTTGTGTATCATTCTGCAATTAAAAAAATAATTAATGATTCAAATTAGGCTATATTACAAACTAATGTCCAAGTACTAACAATCAGGCAATATGACAATCTGCCGGTAAAGCAAAATCTAAGAATATGTGAGATGATAGCCAAATGGTAATTATTTAACATCAGCAATATTAGATGTCTTAATGTGAGATGATGAAGTTTCTATCTGGAATGAATCAAAGCAGCCTGACATCAAAGGATGTTAATAGTTCAATTTTATGAAACAAAAAAGTGCAGGTATCAAGTGTTAAAAATGTTAATACATTGAATGATCAAAATAATGTCAAATAGTGGCAATTTGGAATTTTCTTTCTTACTTTTCGCAGTTTTCTTTCTTGTCATATTCTGTGTATCACGTATGTTTGTTAGTTGTTATATACTTAGTAGTCTCCTTTTATTTGACCAGACCTAGTTTTTTCTGATGTGACAGCGCAAAAAAACAGCAGCTGGAACACAAAAAGAAACAATTAAGAAGATGATGCTTGATGACTTCAGACAATCAGTTCATTTGCAGGTTCAAGTTCAAGTCAAGATGGATATAAATAACTACTAATTTTTGGGTCAGCAGAGAACATCAGTTCAACAATATGTTTAGCATTTCAACAAAGATGCAACCTACAAGAGTCTTGACATTACAAGATATTTATCGAGCCAAAGATTTGAAAAATGAACAACAAAGAAGAGCAAGAAATAACAGTGAGCCAAAGAATTGGCTTTGCACCAATTTTGTTCAAAAGTGTTCAAGAGTTGGAAGAGGTAGATGTCAGTCATCTAAAGAACATAACATTTAAAAGAAACTATTTTCTCTTTTTTTTTTGACAAAAGCAAGGTGCTTACGCTTTCTCTACTATGATAATGGGATATAATGTCATAAAAAGGAGTATTTTAGAAAGATGCTAAAGGGAAAGATTGCCTTATTAACTATTATTCCATGCATAATATCTGACTGCATTGCTTCCTAATCTTCTGTTTGGTTCTCCAATGGTGCATGTTTGTATAGCATGATATAATAGTTATTCATGATTTGTAGGCACATATGTTATAACTACACAAGAATTTAGTGTGGTAAAGTTAGTGTAAAGTGTGATCAAACATATCATCAGACCTTTAAAAATAAACCCCTTTGCTTTCTTACTCAAGGACCTCCTCAATAAGTTTTGTAAGAACTTCAGAAGAGCCACAAGGCTTTCCATTGTCCTAACTTTTATTTCGACTGCAGAATATTTATCGTAGTTACAGACTTACAGCTGCATTTTTATTGCTTACTGAATACAGCCTAATGTTTACTGTCACATCACAATGTTTGGCTTCGATATGGTTAGATTTATGGAACTAGTAAAGCTCAAAACCAAGAACTTGAAACCGCTAAAACTTCCCCTTGTTACAACAAAACTTAGTGCAATCCACAATCTACTGATCAAAATACATATGCACCAGCAAAAACAACAATAACGTAGCCACAACTCAACTAAACATGGCGAAGCTATTAATTCAAAAAAAAAAAAACAAGCTTCAGTGGCAATGGCAGACCCAATTTGAGCTCCTAATCCACCTAACATTTCCGGATAAACCAAAAGATCAGCATGACGTTTGAACAAGAACTAGTTAGATCTTACCGAACGAGACGATGAATCAAAAAACTACATTGGAGAAGATGCTCAAAGAAACAAAATCCAATCAAATAAGATTAAGAATTCCACAAAGTCGGATTGGAATCCCGGCTGACAAAATCTTCGACGATTCGATCGTAGGGCGCCAAAGATGAGGACAAAGATTAGGGTTATAAGTTCGCCTCGAACCTTCGGTCGCTGGTTTAATTGCTCCAATCGACGTGTACCCAAATGGTTCACGTGCAATTTTATATATGCATATTATTAAAAAAAATGCACGACCAAGTAAAAAAAATAAAAAAAATATTGCAATAACTGTTTATTAAATAAAGAAATACACCAAAATTACATGAGTAACCAAAAAAAAAGCATGATAATTATCACCGGAGATTTTTAACAATATGCACCTGGAAATTTAATTTAATAATTCTACTATTGACATTATCACGACCTTCTCGGACAGAGCGACAGCTGGAGCGGTTGCTTGTGGCGCGCAGAAACAGAAGACAACGGCAGCAGTCTTTCACGGAGTGAGCGGAGAGGGACAACCGCGTTCGGCGAGGAAAAGGGGCACAGCGCCGGTGTGGGCTTGCACACGTCGACGGAGGAGCAGCGTCGTCGGTTGGGCGGCGCCGGTCCTTCTGGCGGCGGTAACGCCGCATGCGCGTGAGTGGGGGGAGACACAGAGAGGGGTAGAAGTGTAGCGGCGGGGATCTAATTAAACCTCGACTTTAATAAAAGCAAACTAAGTTCGCTTCTATCGACTCCCAACTTAAATATGAATATATGATATTCTCAAACAGATTTTCTTCTATCAATTCCGTGATACTATATATCTTTAAATTTGACAACAGACCATTTAATTAATAATATAATCAAGATTATATTATATTAATTTATTTATTTAATAAATTTAAAAATTATAATATAATATAATCTGAGATAAAAAAATTAATAAAAATCTATCATCTAGATTGCAAGGCCATTATACTAAACATATAATTTAAATTACATTTTAATTTTGAAGCTCAATTATATTACAAATTCGATTACGTTACCTCTAACCACAGACTAAATTTTCATAAATTTATTTAAAACCTTGAAAATTTTCAATAATTTCTATGAATTATACCAAACATATAATTTAGATTACATTTTAATTTTGAAACTCAATTATATTACAAACTCAATTACGTTACCTCTAACCACAGCCTAAATTTTCATAAATTCATTTAAAAGCTTGAAAATTTTCAATAATTTCTATTAATTCATATAACCTTATTTTTCTCTTAATTCTCAACAATATAAATTTATTTTCCTAAATAAATTTAATTATGTCAATTTTTAATCATTTTAATCCTCCTGTATACTAGCGATCATGCACATGCATTGTATGTATAATATAATATATAAATACGCTTAAATTTATCTCACCCTAATTAAAAAAATTATTTAATTAAAATTTAAAATTTTAATTTTGGAATTTTAAAAATATAATTTCAAATTTTTTGAATTTGATAAATTATTTTTTAAAATTTTAATTTTGGATTAAGATTTAAATTTTTTTTAAGATTTATAATTATAGATTTATCTTTGAATCTATGTTTTTAAGATTTATGATTTTATTTTAAATTTTTAGAATTTGAATGATAATAAGTTGAAATTACTAATAAGTCTTGAAATTATATTCGATGTGAAAAAAAAGAACATTAATGTAACTTAATTTTGAGCTTCACCAAATTAATTTACAGTTGGTTAGTAAAGATTTATATTCTTAATTAAATAGTACAATATTTATTTATTTATTTATTTGGTGTATTACAATCACCGTCGCCAAGGCTACCATCTTGACCAAGAACCCCCTCACAGCATCATAAAGGTCGTGTGGATAGCTGACAAGATCTTTCTCATCCTCGTGGTTCCCCTTATCATAGAAATAGACCATGAGCAACAACTGAACGAGCTGGAGATGTAGTAGTTGACCCTCCTCGCCCCCCCCCCCCCCCCCCCCCCACACACACACACAGAGACCCTGATGGCCCTCTACACCACCATCGCGCCAAGTAAGTGAGAAAAGGAAATGAGATGGTTGTGGTATATGTTGGAGGAAATGATCCTCTTTCGGAGAGTTAACAAAAATAAATTGAAATTACACAAATTTCAACTTATCTGTTGAGTGACCCGAGATACCTTTTTATGCAGGAGTGCAGTCTCCCGTGCTAGAATTATCCCAGGCTGGAATTCCCGACCTGGGATTCCCTAGCTGAATCTCCCGAGCAGGTTTCCTGAACTGATTTCTCCTGAACCGAATTTCCCGAACTGGTCTTCCCGAACCGGACTTCCCAAACCGGAAGTCCCGAACCGGACTTCCCGAACCGGAAGTCCCGAACCGGACTTCCCGAACCGGAAGTCCCGAACCGGACTTCCCGAACCGCTCTTCCCGAACCGGACTGGAAGAGTTGGTGAGGCATGTGTAAAGCAATTTCCTTGAAACAGATTTGTCTTCCTCCGACGGTGTTTCGAGGTTTCGATGGACATCTATCTCTTAGGATATAACAGCGGGACCACAGGCACAATGAAGCACTCGTTGCTCGTGGCGAACTGAAGAAGTACCCGAACGCTACTGTTCCGGAAGGAATCGACGTCGACAACCAGTCACCAGGGTTAAACACGAGGATGATGACGAGAGAGGAAGAGCTTTCACCCTGCGAGATTAACATTAGCATTAAGAGAACACGCCGGAGGTTGTCCGGCGGAGCCCACTCCGATGCTCAAGTCAGTGCTTGAATCTCTCAAAGGGAAGTAAATAAGGGAAAGTGTGTGTAAGAATAAGCGTAACCCCTTTACCTGGGGGTTGAAGTACCTTTTATACTCGAGACGACCGTCACACGTGTCTCCACGTTCTTCTCCACGTCTCCTCAATTGTCAGTTACTAGATAATCCTTGTAACAGCCCTTGCAGCCATTAAATCTAGACCGTTACGATGATTAAGGCTTTAATGGCCGCGTATTATGGGTCATGATTATCCTATAATTATTAGCGATGATTATCCGCATATTTGAAGAAAGGGGATGATTACTTGGTTGAGTGATCCTTGGGCTTCGTTGCCCCGAGCTGATCTCGGGGTCCTTTGGCCCGGGGGGGGGGGGTCCCGGGCGTTTGCCTTCCCGAGGTGATCTCGGGGACTTGATCTCCCGAGATGATCTCGGGTGTGTGTCCTCCTGGATCGATCTCAAGAGTATGTCTATCCGAGGTGGTCTCGGGAATCCACCTTCTCGAGGGGGTCTCGGGAGTCAAGGAAAGAGAATCGTCCAAGTTCGGTAGATCTTGCCACATAGCTTTTTTAGTTCACGTGTTAGCCACGGGATGTTCAACCCCATCACGAGATATTTATCTCATTTTAAATTTAAATTCTAATTCTTTTGTCGGCGATTTCCAAAATTACGTATTTGATTTTGCGTATCTTCCAAAATGCATATCCTTAGATGGACCATTTCACATATTCTTTCCTAATTTTCTTTTTTATCACCCCTACTTATTGTCCATTCGAAAAAACCTAAACCATTTTATTTCTTTCTACCAAAAAAAAATCTAATCTCTTCCTTCATCTCCCTTGAAGAGTTTGTTTCCAAGATAGACAGTTGGACAGATGGCTTGTCCTCCCACTTGTCGAGTTCCATCTTATATATATGGCTTGTCCTCGAGCGCGCTGAGACAGGAGGACGAACCAGGGAGGAGGGAAGAACCTAAAGCCTCCTCAAAGGCGCCCTCCACCCCTTTCTCATTGGAAATTGTAGAAGATCCCATGCCGAAGCAGTTCCGCGGACCTGGGATCGCCAACTACGATGGAAAGATAGATCCTGAAGATCATGTCTGAAAGTTCGAGAACGAGGCACTCCTGCACCAGTATACCGATGGTGTAAAGTACCGAGTGTTCTTGAATACCCTATCAGGAGCAGCCCAGTGATGGTTCCAGAGGCTGCCTCAGGGTTCTATCAACTCCTTCATGGAGTTTAGAACTGCCTTCCTCCATTATTTCGCCAGTCGTCGCTATTAGAAGACAACGCTAAATTCATTTGCTCTCAAGCAGAAGCCAAAAGAACCACTCAAGGATTACATCCATCGGTTCAACCAAGTGGCGCATAATGTGCCAACTGCGACGTTGGATATCCTCGTCAGTGTCTGCACCCAGGGGCTCTCGGAAAGGGATTTCTTCTGATCGTTGGTGAAAAAGCCACCCACCAGCTTTGATGATCTGCTGGGGCCTTCTGTCAAGCACGTCAACGTGGAAGAAGTGCAACACACCCACCTCAAGGAACCAGCCAGGGCTCAAACCGTTGTACGGTCGGAAAGGAGGGAACCTCCGGCTCCAGCACGAGAAAAAGATCTTCGCCTGGGGAAAGACCAGTGGGCTGGTAGGCGGAAGCTGGTAGAGACAGTTGACACCGAGCAACCAGAGTTGTTGATAAAGTACTACGGATTCCATGGCAATACAACGCACTCCACTGAGGAGTGTCATGCCTTGAAGAGAAAAGTGAATGAAGAAGCAGACACCAAACCCCGGAGGAAGTGGAAGAAGACGGAGTATCACCAGAGGTCCCCTCGGTGAAGCTTGTCTCCCCGACAACGGCAGTCGGTAGAGAACAAGACCCGATATCGTTCTCGATCACGTTCGAGAGGGAGGAGTCGGGGGGTCGCACCCCTTAGGTCTCCCTCATTAGAAAGAGACCCTAAGAAGGACAAGACCCTACACGTGGCCCGCCTTCTGGATGTTGGAACTTGGATGGCTAGAGAGGGGGGTGAATATAGCCAGACACAATATCTTTCACTTTTAGGAGATTTCTGCACTTGAACGGTTAGTAGCACAGCGGAAGCAAAAACTAAACAGAAATGCAGAAATGAAACACAAACCAAAACGCTAACAAGGATCATTTACAAGGTTCGGGGATAACTTGCCCCTACTCCTTAGCATGCCCTTAAGGTGGGTGATCCCTTGATCGTCGGCAAATCAAGCCCCGAAAATCCGGATATCAAATCCTCCTTCTCGGTGGAGTAATCTCTCAACAGCGTTTCAACAGATTGATGAATTTAAGCACAAGGAAACGCAAGAAGGAATCTTACAGAGCACTTAGGATAGCAAGAACACAAGTGAACTCCTCACCCAGCTCCACTCAGCACAGATCTCACGCAAGAACTCCCTTCTTCGTGTCTTCTCGCTGATGGACTCGCCAAGCTCATTGTTTCTTCTTTCAAGCGCTCAAGTATGCAGAAGCTTCAAAGGATGCTCAAGTCTGCAGAAGCTTCAAGATTCAGGATCAGAGTTGTCGCCCAAGGAGCTCAAGAGTTGTAGCAAGAATAGAAGAGTTCCCTACTCTCTTCTTCCCAGCCACCACTTAACCTGCTGCCATCGCCAGCATCGCCAGGTCAGACACTCCTCTGGAGCTTGCCAGCTTCTCACCTGCAACCGCCTAGCTATCCCTGACCCCACCTGGACTCCCTGAGCTTCCCTCAGTCGAGCCCCAGTCAGCAACTCCAGATCAGCCAGCATCCGTTGAAGCCTGAAAAAGAAAACTGTCAAACCTGCTCGATGGAAAGTCTCCCATTAACCCTCCTTGAGTGTTTGAATCCATCTCTGTCACCTGCACACTCAATCAGACGCTTAGCAAAGCATATCACATGAAATCGGCAATGTATCAGAGAATCGACAGAGAAACAGTCGCGATCAGAGCTTTTGACAACGTATTTGAATTAAAGTTCTGCTCCTGATCGATCCCCAGGCCGATCAGGGAGGACCCTGATCGGTCACCAGACCGATCCAGCAATCTGCTGCACACTCCAGATCGGTCCCTAGACCTATCCAGCAGTCTGCTGCATACTCCAGATCGGTCCCCAGACCAATCAGGCTGTGGCCTGATCGGTCACCAGACCGATCAGGACACTCCCTGACCGATCAGGCTCCAGTTTGATCGGTCAGGGTGAGAAACCTCGCGACAGTTGATCGTTCAGATTGATCGATCAAGGTTTCTCCCTGATCGGTCACCAGACCGATCAGGAGCCGAACAGTAGGTTTGCCAAAGTTACTGGAAGATCCCTGATCGGTCATCAGACCGATCAGACATCGCTGGATCGGTCACCAGACCGATCCCCGAGGGAACTCCGTGCCAACTTCCTTGATTGGTCACCAGACCGATCCAAGCAAGGCCAAACCCACTCTAAGTCAAGAGAACTGGCTCCTAGCCTCCCTTGACTCGTGCACAGTCCTCCGGACCAAGACTCCAAGCCCAGTTTCACTCACCGGAACTTCAACCTAGCCCTCCAAGCTAGGACCTGGCTTCACTCACCAGGGTTTCGGTCACCCGGCTTCACTCACCGGGACCCGGCTTCACTCACCAGGATTTCAACCTAGCTTCACTCACTAGGATTTCCATCACCTGGCTTCACTCACTAGGACCCGACTTCACTCACCGGGATTTCAACCTAGCTTCACTCACTAGGATTTCAATCACCTGGCTTCACTCACCAGGACCCGACTTCACTCACCGAGATTTCAACCACCTATCCCTCTAAGCTAGGACCTGACCCTCCAAGCCAGGACCTTTCACACCTAGCCCTCCAAGCTAGGATTTTTCCCCATCTAACCCTCCAAGTTAGGATTTTTCCATGTCTAACCATCTAAGTTAGGACTTCGTGCTCAGTCTCCGACTAGGACTTAATCCCAATTCGTTTAACCAAACTTAAATCAAAACATAAATCGTTGTCAACACCAAAACAACAATCAGGGCCAGACTGCATCAACACTGGACAAGAGGGAGTGATCTCAGGGGGACCCACTGGAGGAAATTCCCATCGGGCAAGAAAGGCTCACACCCGGCGGCTGGAGAACTACGCCGTCGGGACGAGTCGGAGCCAGCATCTTGGCCCTAAGATCTCCTTCGACCCAGAGGACTTGGAAGACATAGAAGCTTCTTATGAAGACGTTTTGGTAATTCTTGCACGCATTGCAAATTACGAGGTTAAGCATATTTTCGTGGATACAGGTAACTCCGTTAGCATCCTATACAAGGCCGCTCTAGACCAGATGTAGATCGACGAGGATGAACTGCATCCAATTTCGAGCCCGCTCTTCAGCTTCACCAGATACTGAGTACAGCCGATAGGGCAAATTACTCTATCACTGTCGTTGGCCAGTGACACTCTGAAGAGGACCAGGAGGACCCCCTTCCTAGTCGTGGATGCTCCCTCATCCTACAATGTCATCTTGGGACACCCGGCACTCAGCATATTTCAGGCGGTGGCCTCGGTTTACCACCAGAAGATCAAATTTTCGGTAGGCGACCAAGTGGCTGAAGTCAAGAAAGACCAGTTGGTGTCTCGGTAATGCTATAGCGAGGAAGTCAGATCGGAGTCCCGCAAAAACCGGAAGTCACATGAAGCTCTACAAATTGATCTCACTGACCCACGAGAAGAGGAAGGACCCAGAGAAGAACGGAGGAAGGTCGGGAGCGAGGAGGTCCAGATTCACCCTCAACAGACGGGGGGAGTTACGAGGATCGCCACCGACCTTGCACTGGAGCTACGAAGCCATCTCATAGACTGCCTGTGGAGCCATCGCGACGTCTTCGCCTGGGTCGCTGAGGAAATCAAGGGGGTTCCCCCATCTCTAGTCATGCATCACCTGCATATCATCCTTGGGGCTCGGCCGACGAAGTAGAGGCGAAGGCACTTTGCACTAGAACATGACAAGACTATCAGAGACGAAGTCAACAAGCTGTTAAAAGTCGGGCACATAAGAGAAGTTCAATTTCTGACCTGGTTAGCTAATGTAGTCCTTGTCCCTAAGCCAGGGGTAAATGGCGGGTCTGTATTGATTTTCGAAATTTGAATAAAGCTTGCACTAAGGATTGTTACCCCTTGCCTCGAATAGACCAGTTAGTAGACTCTACGACCGGTTGCGATTTGATTTCGATGTTGGATGCTTATCAAGGCTACCATCAAGTTCCTCTCGCTTGTGAAGAACAGGAGAAAGTCAGCTTTGTGACAACTGATGACACATACTGCTATAATGTCATGTCTTTCGGATTGCACAACGCTGGGGCAACTTATCAACAGATGATAGGCAAGGTCTTCAGGCATCAGATCGAGAGAAATATCGAAGTGTACGTGGACGATATCCTGATCAAGATTGATAAGGGAAAGGACATGATAACCGACTTAGAAGAGACGTTCGCCACCCTAAGGGTCAACAAATTGAAGTTGAACCCTGCCTAGTGCTTGTTCGGGGGTGAAGAGCGATTGTTTCTTAGGATACATGGTGACAAAGAGGGGGATCGAGGCTAATTCAGAAAAAGTAAAGGTTATTTTAGATATGTCATCCCCTCGCAACTTCAAGGAAGTGCAACAACTGAATGGTAGAATCACAGCTCTATCCAGGTTCATCTCCAAATCTGCAGATAGGTCAAGATTCTGAGAAAAATAGCCAAGTTCGATTGGGATAACCAGTGTGAGATGACACTCGCTGACTTGAAGGACTATCTCACCGAGCTCCCCATCCTCTAAATGCCAGTGGAGGGGGAGACCTTATTTGTCTACCTATCTGCAGTAGAACAAGCGGTAGGCTTCGCAATCGTCCGAGAAGAACGTATGGTGCAATATCCTATATACTTCTTCGGACATCTCCTGAACGATGCCGAGACGCGATACACTACGATGAGAAGCTGGCCTATGCTCTAGTTTTAATGGCCCGGAGGTTAAGACCGTACTTCGTAGCACATCCTATCATGGTTCTCACCAATAGCTCGCTCGCACTGGTCCTCGCCAATCCCGAAGCTTTAGGCCGGCTGATCAAATGAACGACAAAGTTAAACGAGTACAATATTGAGTATCAGCCTCGTACCGCTGTCAAGAACAAGCTCTCTCAGACTTCATGTTGGAGGCTGTCCCAGAGCCCGAGGCCGAAGAAGTCTAGAAGATCTATGTAGATGGGTCTTCCAACAGCCGGTATGGCAGAGTTGGGGTGTTAATAGTCTCCCCTAGGGGGACACATTACATTTATCCATCCGGCTTCACTTCAAAGCCACCAACAATGAAGCTAAATACGAGACAATCCTAGCGGGTCATCAAGCAGCTAAGCATATGGGAGCTACTTGGGTCATTGTACACTCAGACTCCTAGCTCGTGACACAGCAAATAAAGAGCGACTTCGAAGTCAGGTGTGAGCACCTGCAGAAGTATGTAGCCCTCTATGAGCAGCTGAAAGCCTCCTTCACAGAGGTTATCTTGCAGAAGATCTCCAAGATAGACAATGTCAAGGCCGACGAACCAGCCAGACTGGTTAGCTCCATTTTGACCTGGCAGCTGGATGAACCTAATGCCCCGAAAGAGACGGTAGCATAGATTGGAGAGGGGGCGGAAGGTGACACTGTACCCGATTGGAGTGATCTATATGTAGAGTTCCTACGCAGTGGGAACACTATAAGCATGGACCAAAGAAGCTGATTATTTCGCCGCCGGGCTGCTAGATTCACAATGGTCGGAGATCAACTATACAGGAGAGCCTTTGCTCGACCACTCCTCAAATATGTCGAACCAGATGAAGCCGACTACCTGATGCGGGAAGTACATGAAGGCATCTGCAGGAGCCACATTGGGGAAAGATCTCTGTCTAGGAAGATTATTCTAGCAGGGTACTTTTGGCCCACTCTCCAAGCCGACACTCTCAAGTTTGTGGCCGGATGTGAAGCCTACCAGAGACATCAGTATGTGACTCATCGACCGACCAAGCCCTTGCGAGTCTCTACAGTGTCCTGCCCATTCAATCAGTGGGGAATGGACATCGTAGGCCCCTTCACATCGGGCCACAACAGAAGAAGTTCCTCCTGGCCCTCGTGGACTATTTTTCCAAATGGGTGGAAGCTGAGCCCCTGGCAAACATCACAGAGGCCGTGGTGATGAAGATCCTACGGAGGGATATCGTCTGCAGATACGACATCCCCCACAAGTTGGTGTTGGACAATGAAAGACAGTTTGTCGGGCGCAAGCTCAAAGAATGGTGCGAGGGGTTTGGCATTCATCAAGCCTTCACATCAGTGGCGTACCCGTAGGGCAATGGACAAGCCGAGGTCGTTAACCGTGAAATCCTTAGGTGACTCAAAATAAAACTAGATCATGTCGCAGGTAGCTGGGTCGAGGAGCTCCCCAGTATCTTGTGGTCCTACAGTTCCACTCCACGAGAAGGGACAGGCCATATCCCTTTTCAGTTAGTGTATAGAGCAGAGGCTGTAATCCCGGTGTAGGTAGGGGAAGAGTCCGTTCGACGGCAACACTACAACATGGAGGACAATGATCAAGAGCGGCCGATCGACCTAGATCTCGTTTCAGAGGTTGGGGATAAAGCAACAGCTCGACTGGAAGCGTACCAACGATTGATGCAACAAGCCTACAATCGCCGGGTAATCGCCCACAGCTTTGAAGTCGGAGACAAGGTTTGGAAGAGGATCAAACCAGTGGGTGACCCGTGGAAGCTAGAGCCTCAATGGGACGGACCCTACGTCATCACCAGAAAACTCACAGGGGGTCACTACTATCCGGAGGATGACAAGGGCAAGGGCTGGAGAGGTCATGACATGCCAATTATCTCCGCCCTTATCGCACTCGGTGAGATGTTGAGTTGTTTACATACAATTTGTATTTCTGTTGGCATTGCCTTGTAGTTTAATAAATAAAGGAACAAACAAAATATTACCGAAAGAACGTCGAATACTTGCCTGCTAAAAATCCTACTACCTCGCGGTACTGCGGATGCCCGAGGTGAGTAGGCTTGGTTTGGGTGTTGCGTATGCCCGTCCAAGAGCTGTAAAACCCTATTACCTCATGGTGCTGCGGATGTCTGAGGTGAGTAGGCTTGGTCCGGGTGCTGCGGATGCCCGGGGTGAGTAGGCTTGGTCTGGGTGCTGCGGATGCCCGACCAAGAGCTGTAAAACCCTACTACCTCGTGGTGCTGCAGATGCCCGAGGTGAGTAGGCTTGGTCCGGGTGCTGCGGATATCCGACCAAGAGCTGATAAAACTCTACTACCTCCCGGTGCTGCGGATACCCGAGGTGAGTAGGCTTGGTCTGGGTACTGCGGATGTTAAATCCGACACTTTTGACTAGGTCCCGGTAATTTCGGGAGGATTACCAGATAGGTTGCGGAATTTCCAAAGCATTCGACATAAATTAGGGACTAAATTGTAATTAAAAATAATAGTTACAAGGGTAGGTGAATACCTAACCTTAACCCTAGGGACGGTTTTGCAAATAGATGAAAATCGGATTGGACTAAAGTGCAAAATTGTCAATCCCTAATTACTTCTATTCATTCTCTTCACTCTCCTCCTCAACCGCCGCAGTCAAGTCGCTTCGCCCGACCTCCCTTCCCTTTTTCTGCTCGCGTGACCTAGCCTCTTCATCCGACGCGGCCGCGCAGCACCGAAGCTCACCCCTTCTCTTCTCTTCTCTTTCGCAAACCCCAACTCTGATGAGCTAATCTCCCTCTCGATCCCCTCTTCTTCTTCCATTCTTTAGCGAGCCCTAATCGCGGTGAAATCCTATCAGCCGGCCACTGGATTCAGCTCCTCGCTCAGGACTCGGTGGAATTGGAAACAAGAGTGGGCGCTCGAGATCTGAGGTAAGACGAATCCATCGATTCTTGACTCATCTCCCGGGATTGATCTCGATATGGTGTTTTGATTTCATTGTTGTTTTGATTAGGGATCATTGTGGTCCTCCCCAACTGAGATTGGGAGTCAACCACTTTGGAACAGATCTATGGAAGAATTGAGAGGGGATGGTGATATCACTTGTATTCTGATTTAGGGATTGCACCGGTTCTTCTCTGTGGAGATTGGTTGCTCGATTCCTTGGCGAGGATTTACAGCTGAACGGAGAGGGACTGCGTGAGCAACAACATAAGTAAGGATAGCTTGTGTATGTTGGTTTGATTTGGATTTTCAGTAGATTGGTTAGGTCTGTGACATTGATCCATAAATTGAATGGAATCTGTGGTTTGACTAGCTGTAGAATCCCTCACGAATTGGATGGCTGCTGAGTTAATGAGTTGCAAATGGAAATCGTTATAAGAGGTAATCTCATTTGGGGTTTATTTAGTCTTGCCCTTTGATATCCTGCCGAGATCTTGCTAGCAGGGTAGTTATACTTGAATTGGAGATGAACCTTAACCTAGATCTTAATTACATAGGGTAATTAGGAACCTTCTATTTAATTAAAGGAAATTAAATAGAAAGAAATGGATTTGGTTAACCCTAAAACGAATTAGGGATTAATTAGCTAGATGTTATTGTCGTTAATAGCTAATTAAATAAATCCTTGATACAGGGGCTTGATTTGGCTTATTTTGGCGGGTGGTTCTGTCTCGTTGATACGGACTTCACCTATTTGGAGGCGGGTACCCTTTGACTTATCTCTTTTGATATTGTCATGTGATTATGCATAGACTGTTATAGATAGCAGTAAGATTATACGCTATCCCTGTTTAGTATGCCTGTTCTGGATACTTGTTGGTTATCCTTGTTTATTATACCCGTTCTGGATACTTGTTGTTTATCCCTGAGTTATTATACCTGTTCTGGATACATGTGGTTTATCCCTGAGTTATTATGTTGTAGTTTCATACAGTCTCAGGTATTGTCATATCTATATGTATGCTTAGAGATCGTGTTGTATCTCCTGCCTTTGACCTTGAGGGATCTGTAGTTTCCAGTCAGTATACCTTGTAGGTTACCTGTATTTTCTGTTATAGGATTTCAGATTGAGACTTAGTATACTGAGGACTTGGGGAGGGAGGTATGTGTATCTATCATACACCATCCTTGCATTGTTGCATGCCGGCGATCAGCGACTCCCTTGTGGTTGAGCCTAATCGTCTTCCGGCACATGATATGCACACACGGCCACTCATGGGTTAGTGGATACCGCTGGGTGTGTGCATTTGCTCTGTAGTGCTCCGCTCGTCCGCTCAGGGGTAGTGGTTTCGGAGCGTGGTAGCAAGCAGGGATCCCTTCTCTACCCATAGACCAGAGAAGATGAGAGAGATATCTCCCCCATATATACATGGGGCGGAGCGATAGCTCCACCAGCATCCTGTCCACTCGGTCACTCAGGAGCAGTGATGGCAGAGTGCGGACAGTGTCACAGCTCTACCCACTCGGCCGACACAGTATCGCCTGTCTCGGTGGCTTGACTGGAGTTAGGGGGTGACCATGGCATTGCACCATGTGCATATTTTGCATCGTGCATTGTTTGCTGCACTTGATTGCTGCACTTATTTGACATGCATATTCTGGAGACTTGTTATCTGAGATTATATGTCTATTGATATCCCCTTGGTACTTATTACCCTCTTTACAGGTTAGATGGATTCAGGTATGTATCTACCTCAGTATGTTCAGTACTAGTTTTTCCCTACTGTTGATATGAGACTGTATTAGCTGAACCCTTATTGTTGGTATAACTTTCTATGCATATCTGTTGGGTATTCGCTGAGTTATGGACTCACCCCGTTGCCATACATTTTATTTCAGGTTGATGCCTGCCAGGAGATCCCTAGCAGCCAGTCCCCCAGCTCCAGAGGAGCTCTTTTTAGTTTACGTGGTTTTGTTATGGACCCTGTAGTATTCCTATGCTTCCGTTGTGATGTTTTAACCATGTATGCACGTTTTATTCGAAGGTATTGTATTTTTGAGTCCTATGTTGGACTTCGTTTGGTTTTGGCTTTGTTCCTGCCCCCTGGCAGCTCAGGTGAGTTCGGATTTTGGTTTTACGACGTATAGTCATTTATGCAGTTATATATGTGTGGATTGGAGGCCTGAGGCCCTTTAAACTGCGTGGTTGTGTTATATTATCTGTGTGTATGTGTAAATTGTCCGCCGGACAGGGGAGGTGCTGTCCGATTTTCTATTGGATCAGCGGCTCCTGGGTCTCGGGGCGTGACAATTTATTTTGGTATCAGAGCGTAGGTTTCGATGCCTACGTGTTTTCGGATTTTTCGGTGTTTATCTGATACCAATTTATTTTGGTATCAGAGCCCAGGTTGCGAGATACCTCGGGTATTTACGGATTTTTCGTTGTCTATCTGATACCAATTTATTTTGGTATCAGAGCTCAGGTTGTCGGATACCTTGAGTGCTTTTGGATTTTCGGTGTCTATCTGATACCAATTTATTTTTGGTATCAGAGCGTAGGTTTCGATGCCTACGTGTTTTCGGATTTTTCGGTGTTTATCTGATACCAATTTATTTTTGGTATCAAGCCCAGGATGTGGGATACCATCGATTCGTGATTTGTCGGAGTTAAATCTAATACCTACTCGGTAGGTGTCGGAGCTCGGGTTAGATGAGTCTACTCGAGTACATTTCGGATTTTCGGAGTCGTTTCACGGCGTGATATGGACCATGGGACCTGGCTGCGACGGGACATCTCTAGGCGGCAAAAGGTATATCTTTCTAGTACTATCCTAGCTTTAGTACTCAGTATTAGATTTTGGATTGGTTAGACTATCCCAACTTGGTGGGATCTGATATTCATACTGGATGGATAGAGATATGTAGACTTGGTTTAGTTGGATTGACATGTCAATCTATCTTATTTGTGATCGTTCATGGGAGCAACTAGTCGACACGTTGTGAATGATATCTTGGACTGGGGAATGTTAATTCTCTAGCAGCATCGACTGTTGAGTCGGAATGCCAAGGTCGAATATGTCGACAACCTATCGGAGGATAAGGATTTTGGCTTTTCTAGACTGTACTATTTATAGTACGTGTTTTAGCTATTATTAGCTAAGCGAGAACTAAGGTTGGCTACCGTAGTTGGCTCGATCAATATAGGATCGACTTACCCTAGTTCAAAGTGTTTCGGACTTTGGGTTGTTCGTGCCAGGTTAGGTGACCTAGAAGGCACGTTTAGGGTACATGATGTACATTGATGTAGTACGTGCTACCATCGTTAGTGCAGGATTGATACATCCTATTCCATGAGGACTTTGACCATGGATCATCTGTACCTAGTTGATGACCTAGACGGTACAGTTTGATAGGTGACATGAGCCGATATGGAAAAAGTGTAGAACTAACTGTTGACACTTATGGGTTACCGTTGGTACTTGGTTGGATAACCAAGGAGGTAATTTCGACTTTATGATTTGCGCTGATGCAAATCACTTACGAGGCTAAACCGCCTTTGGGTGGTAGATGCCGAAGACGATCTTCATGAAATAAAGAATCACTTCGTGATTATGTTAAGATACTCTTGAGAGGTAGAATATCTCTATTTCCTTGCTATGGAGTTAACCTCATAGGTTTTTGAACCTTGAGTGGAGGAATTGAAGAGTTTGGGGTCGAGGCGATGGTCGATCGCCTCGCTAGTCACTACGTTATTTTGTGAGGGATTTGACTCATTGATTGGACGTATGTGGTTGAATAATCTTGATGTGACATTGGGATATAGGACCGGCAAGAGTTCAGTGGATGTGAAGTTAGCTGTGTCCTTACCTTCCGGAAAAGTATTGGACATTAACCAGAAGGTTAAAGGATGACCACTAGTATTTCAGTGGTTATACCCCCACTGTGGATTCACTAGTTCTCGAAAGGATAGAGTTGATATCACCTCTTCCTTATGTGTGTTGAGAGGTGGATTGAGATTTATGAATCTCCATGACTTGTTGGTACTTGAGATAGTGGAATTCGACGTCATTCTCAGCAGAGTTTGGCTTACAGTGTACCATGCCACCGTGGATTGCCGAACGAGGGTGGTTACTTTTCGGCCTCCGGACCAACCCTCGTGAGATTTCACCGGCATCCGAGACGACGACATATCTGTTATTTCTGCGCTCCAGGCACAGAGATTGTTATCACTGGGCTGTCAGGGTTATCTGTTATCGATGATTAGCGTGGATGACAGCAGTAGTGCCTCACTTCCGGATATTCCAGTTGTTCGGGAGTTCCCAGATGTCTTTCCAGAGGAGCTACCGGGTCTTCCTCCCAGGAGACAGATAGAGTTCACTATAGAGCTGATTCCGGGGACTGCGCCAGCATCTAAGGCTCCTTATCGCATGGCACCGAAAGAGTTGGACGAGCTGAAGGGCCAACTCCAGGAGTTATTAGACCGAGGGTTCATCAGACCGAGTGTATCTCCTTGGGGTTCACCGGTTCTGTTTGTCAAGAAGAAGGACGGTTCTTTGAGGTTATGCATTGACTACCGACAGTTGAATGCAGTAACCATCAAGAATAAGTACCCGTTACCACGGATAGAGGATTTGTTTGATCAGCTCAGAGACACCACAGTGTATTCTAAGATTGATCTGCGGTCCGGATATCATCAGCTGAGGGTTAGAGACTCAGATGTTCAGAAGACAGCGTTCCGCACTAGATATGGGCACTACGAGTTCTTGGTAATGCCATTTGGGCTTACCAACGCTCCAGCGGTATTCATGGATTTGATGAACCGCATATTCCTAGAGTATTTAGATCAGTTTGTGATTGTCTTCATTGATGACATCTTGATCTATTCGCGTTCTGAGGAGGAGCATGCACAGCATCTTCGCATCGTATTGGAGACTCTCAGACGAGAGCGTCTATATGCGAAGTTCAGCAAGTGTGCCTTCTGGTTGTCATCAGTAGGTTTTCTGGGACACGTGGTATCTAGCAGAGGCATCTCAGTAGATCCCCAGAAAATCGAGGCTGTTACCAGCTGGGAGCAGCCGAAGTCAGTTACTGAGGTTCGTAGTTTCTTGGGTCTGGCCGGATATTACCGACGATTTGTAAAGGGATTTTCCACTATTGCTGTGCCACTGACACGCCTTCCCAGGAAAGGCGTGAAGTTCACATGGACAGAGGCTTGTGAGGCTAGTTTCCAGGAGCTGAAGCAGAGATTAGTGTCGGCACCCGTCCTCGTTCTTCCATCAGGAGAGGACGGATTTGTGCTTTATACGGATGCATCTTATCAGGGATTGGGCGCCGTTCTGATGCAGCACGGGCGGGTAGTGTCTTATGCTTCTCGACAGCTGAAGGAGCATGAGAAGAACTACCCAGTGCATGATTTAGAGTTTGCAGCTATTATCTTTGCACTGAAGATCTGGAGGCATCATCTGTATGGGATCACATTTGAGATATTCACAGATCATAAGAGCCTCAAGTACCTATTCACGCAGAAGGAGCTCAACCTCCGACAGAGGAGGTGGATGGAGTTCCTGAAGGACTACGATTGTACCATTAGCTATCACCCTGGGAAAGCTAATGTCGTTGCTGACGCTTTGAGCAGGAAGTCCAGAGGGACTATGGCTTGCCTCCGGGCATCAGTTACCGAGATCGTCCAGGGTTTCTCAGAGTTGGGTCTAGAGGAGCAGGGTCAGACTGAGAGGGGTATTCTGGCGACCATTGTTGCTCAGTCTTCCATCCGGACGAGGATCAGAGAGGCTCAGGTGAGCGATCAGCATCTGCAGTTCCTCGGTAGTCGAGCAGCCACAGAGCAGCAGTCTGATTTTACACGAGACGATGCGGGTGTCTTGTATTTTCGCGGGAGACTTTGCGTACCCGAGGCACACCCTGTTATGGAGGAGCTATTACAGGAGGCACATCGCTCCCGATTTGCTATCCATCCGGGTGCCACCCGTATGTATCGGGATCTGAGACGTTCCTATTGGTGGAACGACATGAAGAAAGACATCGCGGATTTTGTAGCTAGATGTCTAGTTTGCCAGCAGGTTAAGGCTGAGCATCAGAGACCTGCTGGACTACTTCAGAGTATCCCCATTCCCGAGTGGAAGTGGGAACACATTACTATGGATTTTGTGGTAGGATTACCGAGGACTCAGCGAGGACACGATGCGATTTGGGTGATCGTTGATCGATTAACCAAATCTGCACACTTTTTGGCCATTCGGAGGACAGACTCCTTGGACAGACTAGCAGAGCTATATTGCAAAGAGATCATCAGATTACACGGCATACCATTGAGTATCATCTCTGACCGAGATCCGCGTTTCACCTCACGCTTCTGGCAGAGTCTGCAGAAGGCCATGGGTACCGAGCTTAGATTTAGTACCGCCTTCCACCCGCAGACCGATGGTCAGTCAGAGCGTACGATCCAGACCTTGGAGGACTTACTACGAGCCTGTGTTATGGATTTCGGAGGCAGTTGGGAGGATCATCTGCATCTTGTCGAGTTCGCCTACAACAACAGCTATCATGCGGCTATCCAGATGGCCCCGTATGAGGCGTTGTATGGTAGGCCTTGTCGGACACCCACCCTTTGGGAGGAGGTTGGGGAATCCCAGCTGTTAGGACCTCAGAGAGCCCAGCACGAGGCAGAGTTAGTCCGTACCATCAGACGCAGGATATCTGAGGCGCAGGATCGTCAGAAGAGTTATGCCGACCGGAGACGGAGACCTCTGGAGTTCTCCGTAGGTGATCATGTGTTTTTGCGAGTTTCACCCACGAAGGGGGTGAAACGATTCGGTCTTCGAGGGAAGCTTGCTCCACGTTATATCGGGCCGTTCCAGATTCTGGAGAGGGTTGGAGCAGTTGCTTATCGTTTGGCTCTTCCACCATCTATTACCGGTGTACATGATGTATTTCACGTATCTATGCTGAGGAAATACATACCAGACCCTTCACACGTGTTGTCGGATGTCTCAGTTCCACTTCAGCCTGACGCAACTTACGAGGAGATTCCTATACGGATTTTGGGTCACCGAGAGCGTCAATTGCGGAACAAGACAATCCGGCTGTTTAAGGTCGGATGGCAGCATCACTCAGATGAGGAGGCTACCTGGGAGCTTGAGGATGTCATCCGAGCTCGCTACCCACACCTGTTCACTTGAGGTATGTGTGATTAGTTGCTGTTTCAGTATTTATATCAGCATACTTCTTAGTAGTGTTTACTATAGTGAATAACGAAATTTGGGGACCAAATTTTTATTAGTGGGGGAGGATGTTAAATCAGACACTTTTGACTAGGTCCCGGTAATTTCGGGAGGATTACCAGATAGGTTGCGGAATTTCCAAAGCATTGGACATAAATTAGGGACTAAATTGTAATTAAAAATAATAGTTACAAGGGTAGGTGAATACCTAACCTTAACCCTAGGGACGGTTTTGCAAATAGATGAAAATCGGATTGGACTAAAGTGCAAAATTGTCAAACCCTAATTACTTCTATTCATTCTCTTCACTCTCCTCCTCAACCGCCGCAGTCAAGTCGCTTCGCCCGACCTCCCTTCCCTTTTTCTGCTCGCGTGACCTAGCCTCTTCATCCGACGCGGCCGCGCAGCACCGAAGCTCACCCCTTCTCTTCTCTTCTCTTTCGCAAACCCCAACTCTGATGAGCTAATCTCCCTCTCGATCCCCTCTTCTTCTTCCATTCTTTAGCGAGCCCTAATCGCGGTGAAATCCTATCAGCCGGCCACTGGATTCAGCTCCTCGCTCAGGACTCGGTGGAATTGGAAACAAGAGTGGGCGCTCGAGATCTGAGGTAAGACGAATCCATCGATTCTTGACTCATCTCCCGGGATTGATCTCGATATGGTGTTTTGATTTCATTGTTGTTTTGATTAGGGATCATTGTGGCCCTCCCTAACTGAGATTGGGAGTCAACCACTTTGGAACAGATCTATGGAAGAATTGAGAGGGGATGGTGATATCACTTGTATTCTGATTTAGGGATTGCACCGGTTCTTCTCTGTGGAGATTGGTTGCTCGATTCCTTGGCGAGGATTTACAGCTGAACGGAGAGGGACTGCGTGAGCAACAACATAGGTAAGGATAGCTTGTGTATGTTGGTTTGATTTGGATTTTCAGTAGATTGGTTAGGTCTGTGACATTGATCCATAAATTGAATGGAATCTGTGGTTTGACTAGCTGTAGAATCCCTCACGAATTGGATGGCTGCTGAGTTAATGAGTTGCAAATGGAAATCGTTATAAGAGGTAATCTCATTTGGGGTTTATTTAGTCTTGCCCTTTGATATCCTGCCGAGATCTTGCTAGCAGGGTAGTTATACTTGAATTGGAGATGAACCTTAACCTAGATCTTAATTACATAGGGTAATTAGGAACCTTCTATTTAATTAAAGGAAATTAAATAGAAAGAAATGGATTTGGTTAACCCTAAAACGAATTAGGGATTAATTAGCTAGATGTTATTGTCGTTAATAGCTAATTAAATAAATCCTTGATACAGGGGCTTGATTTGGCTTATTTTGGCGGGTGGTTCTGTCTCGTTGATACGGACTTCACCTATTTGGAGGCGGGTACCCTTTGACTTATCTCTTTTGATATTGTCATGTGATTATGCATAGACTGTTATAGATAGCAGTAAGATTATACGCTATCCCTGTTTAGTATGCCTGTTCTGGATACTTGTTGGTTATCCTTGTTTATTATACCTGTTCTGGATACTTGTTGTTTATCCCTGAGTTATTATACCTGTTCTGGATACATGTGGTTTATCCCTGAGTTATTATGTTGTAGTTTCATACAGTCTCAGGTATTGTCATATCTATATGTATGCTTAGAGATCGTGTTGTATCTCCTGCCTTTGACCTTGAGGGATCTGTAGTTTCCAGTCAGTATACCTTGTAGGTTACCTGTATTTCCTGTTATAGGATTTCAGATTGAGACTTAGTATACTGAGGACTTGGGGAGGGAGGTATGTGTATCTATCATACACCATCCTTGCATTGTTGCATGCCGGCGATCAGCGACTCCCTTGTGGTTGAGCCTAATCGTCTTCCGGCACATGATATGCACACACGGCCACTCATGGGTTAGTGGATACCGCTGGGTGTGTGTATTTGCTCTGTAGTGCTCCGCTCGTCCGCTCAGGGGTAGTGGTTTCGGAGCGTGGTAGCAAGCAGGGATCCCTTCTCTACCCATAGACCAGAGAAGATGAGAGAGATATCTCCCCCATATATACATGGGGCGGAGCGATAGCTCCACCAGCATCCTGTCCACTCGGTCACTCAGGAGCAGTGATGGCAGAGTGCGGACAGTGTCACAGCTCTACCCACTCGGCCGACACAGTATCGCCTGTCTCGGTGGCTTGACTGGAGTTAGGGGGTGACCATGGCATTGCACCATGTGCATATTTTGCATCGTGCATTGTTTGCTGCACTTGATTGCTGCACTTATTTGACATGCATATTCTGGAGACTTGTTATCTGAGATTATATGTCTATTGATATCCCCTTGGTACTTATTACCCTCTTTACAGGTTAGATGGATTCAGGTATGTATCTACCTCAGTATGTTCAGTACTAGTTTTTCCCTACTGTTGATATGAGACTGTATTAGCTGAACCCTTATTGTTGGTATAACTTTTTATGCATATCTGTTGGGTATTCGCTGAGTTATGGACTCACCCCGTTGCCATACATTTTATTTCAGGTTGATGTCTGCCAGGAGATCCCTAGCAGCCAGTCCCCCAGCTCCAGAGGAACTCTTTTTGGTTTACGTGGTTTTGTTATGGACCCTGTAGTATTCCTATGCTTCCGTTGTGATGTTTTAACCATGTATGCACGTTTTATTCAAAGGTATTGTATTTTTGAGTCCTATGTTGGACTTCGTTTGGTTTTGGCTTTGTTCCTGCCCCCTGGCAGCTCAGGTGAGTTCGGATTTTGGTTTTACGACGTATAGTCATTTATGCAGTTATATATGTGTGGATTGGAGGCCTGAGGCCCTTTAAACTGCGTGGTTGTGTTATATTATCTGTGTGTATGTGTAAATTGTCCGCCGGACAGGGGAGGTGCTGTCCGATTTTCTATTGGATCAGCGGCTCCTGGGTCTCGGGGCGTGACAGCGGATGCCCGACCAAGAGCTGTGAAACTCTACTACCTCGTGATGCTGCGGATGCCCGAGGTGAGTAGGCTGGGCCTGGGTGTTGTGGATGCCTGGCCAAGAGCTGTAAAATCCCTACTACCCCACCATGCTACGGATGCCCGAGGTGAGTAGGCCTGGTTCGGGGGCTATGAATGCCCGACTAGGAGCTGTGCAAGCCCTACAAAAACTAACCATAAACTGGAAAAGGCTTGGGGGAATGTAGTGGAAGAAAGTTAACACATAGCCAACCAGATATAAAACAATGTCATCAGACATGGGAGGCAAACATGATATTTAATCATTGCTCGAAGCACTTACATGTCAGAGGTAACATGTTTCCCTTTATTTCTAAGGGGAACATTTTGACAATAACATCTCAAGGAAGTACAAAGGATGAGTATATATAGGGGGTACAATTAGTGGACCCGGTAGAGGAGACCACTCCTTTGCCCGGGCTCTCCTATATTGCCTTGTCACCTCCGTCTGGCTGTCTCCTTGTAGCGGGTGAGCTGAGAGTCATTTTCATTATGGTTGTGACCTTTGAGTCTTTGCCCGGGGCCTCCCTCAGGGTCCTTTGCTCCTTGAACTGAATTACTGCTTGTTAGCACCCTTGCTCCTTGAGTCGAGGAAAAACATCGGCTCTTCAATTTCCTTGCTCCTCATGTCAAGGACACATAATACATAAGGAGAAAAAAAAGAAAAGGAACTCAAAACAATGAGCCAAAAAATATTTATTCAGGGTAATTACATGCTTGGTGCATAAGGAAGAATGAAAAAATTGCTAAGAATAAAGGGCAAAGGAATAGCGAGGCCCAAGTTTGGGAAGAGCCTTATATTTTTTGCTCTTCAGGCGAGAGCTTATCCCAAACCTGGCCGACGTTCAAGGCACTCAGATCTGCGTTCGATTTCAGCAGTTAGGCCTTCTTCAATTGGCTGATGGCACCATTGAAGCCCTGTTTTAGGCGCTTCAATACACGCCCGGCCAAAAGGTCGCCAAACTCGTCGGACTGTAGAAATTTAGCCTTGAACTCCACCTCGGCCTCAGACAGTTGGGCTGCTTGGTCAATCTTTTGCTTCTGTAGCTTAGCCTCAACCTCTTTCTTGGCAGCTTTCAACTCTGCCACCTCCCAGGATAGGCGATCATGAGTCCCCAGTGTTTCTTGGAGTTTCTGAGAGGTAGCCAAAGCCTTGGCCTAGGCTAGAGTGACCTCCTCCTAAAGGTCGAAGGTGTAGGCGGCCGCTAACTCTATGTCATATTCTTTGACAGCTAGCTGGCGCTCCTGCTCTTTATTCTGATCCTCTAGAGTCTTCTTTGAGGACTCCAGGAGCTAGACGCTAGCAGACAACTCCTTCGTCTGGGTCTGGAATTGCTCCCGCTCCTGGGTCAGCTTCTGCAGGTCCTGGAAGAGAGCTTGGTTCTTCTCGGACAAAACACGCTCCTGGAGATGGTAACCGTGAAGAGTCTCCTCATAGGCCAACAGGGTGTCAAGACAGTGATCGACCTTCACCCTTAGGGCCCTGCTGACCTCCAGCTATAGGAGGCCTGCCTCGCAGGCCCAACCAACCTCCGCCTATGATTCCGCCACTCGCTGGAGGTGTAGGGATTTATGGGCAAAAATATTTAAAATTCGCAGCGGAAATAAGATCCCTTGAGCGATCCATGCGAAAGAAAACTCATACAAAGTGAATTTACAAAAACCCTATCGTATAGGTATACCTTGTTGATGCAGTCTGGCCCTAATTGTTGTTTTGGTGTTGACATCGATTTTAGTTTAGGTTGATTATGATGATTATGATTAAGTCCTGATCGGGGATCAGGCATGGGATGGAGGGTTAGGTGTTGAAAAGTCCTGACCTGGAGGGTTAGGTGTTGAAAAGTCCTAGCTTGGAGGGCTAGGTGTTGGAAAAGTCCTAATTCGGAAGGGTTGGGTGAAAAGTCCTAGCTTGGAGGGCTAGGTGAAAAGTCCTAACTTGGAGGGTTAGGTGCAAATTCCCATCCTGGAGAATTAGGTGAAAAAGTCCTGGCTTGGAGGGTCAGGTGCCTAGCTTGGAGGGCTAGGTTGGATGATGTTCTAACTCGGAAGGGTTGGGCGAAAAGTCCTAGCTTGGAGGGCTAGGTGAAAAATCCTAGCTTGGAGGGCTAGGTGAAAAGTCCTAGCTTGGAGGGCTAGGTGAAAAGTCCTAACTTGGAGGGTTAGGTGCAAATTCCTAACTTGGAGAGTTAGATGGAAAATCCTTAGCTTGGAGGGCTAAGGTGGATGGAAACTTAGCTTGGAGGGCTGAGTTTGAGTCCCTGGATCGGTCTGGTGATCGATCAGGGATTCTGGCACGCTGCACCTTCGTGGATCGGTCTGGTGACCGATCCAGCGATGACTGATCAGTCGGGTGATCGATTAGGGAGCACACAGTGAGGTTGGGAACCTACTGTGCTGCTCCTGATCGATCTGGTGACCGATCAGGGAGTATGCGTTTCACTCATTGACTAGCTCCTGATCGGTCTGGTGACCGATCAGGGAGCGAGCAGTGAGGTTGAGTTCCCTTGCTGAATTGCTCCTGATCGGTCTGATGACCGATCAGGTTTACTGTGCAGATTGTTCCGGAGAATGATCAAGCGTCGCAGGTTCCTCTCTATGATCGATCAGGACGAGTCCTGATCAGTCTGGTCAGGTTCTGATCGGTCTGGTGACCGATCAGGAGGCTGCCTGATCGGTCCGGTGACCGATCAGAAGGCTTAGCCTGCGAAATTCAGAAATCGCCCAATATAAGGGTGGATCGGTCCGGTGAACGATCCACGACCTGGGATCGGTCTGGTGATCGGTCCAGGAGAATATCAAAGAAATCGCGATTTCGGATTGAGCGTTGGGGATCGATCAGGACGAAGCCTGATCGGTCTGGAACCAGCCTGATCGGTCTGGTGACCGATCAGGAGGCTCTCTGATCGGTCCGGTGACTGATCACTTTAATTCAAATTGCATTGTCAGACGCTCTGATCGCGTCTGAACACAACCGATTCGCTGCCACTTTCCTCTGATATTTGATATGCTGGTTGATTTGCTGCTCTAATACTCTGATCAAGCTACAGGTGACAGGGGAGGATTCAAACACTTAAGGAGAGGTCAATGGAGGCTTTCCTTGGAGCAGGTTTGTCCATTTTCCCATCTCAGGTTGCAACGGCGAGCTGCAGACTGGAGCGGAGACTGGAGCTTGACTGAGGGGAGCTCAGTGAGTCCAGAGATAACTCAGTAGAGGCTGGCGTTGGCAGATGAGTAGCTGGGAGCTACAGAGATGTTGTCACCTGGTGCTATGTGAAGAATCAAAAGGGCGGTGGATGGCTTCGTGGAAGCAAGTCTTGCGAACTATTGTTCTTGCCGTGCCTTGAGTTCTCCGCAACTTGCCTGCTGTGTTCTAGCGATCTTCATCACTTTTGAGCAAGCAATTGGGAAGCAACCATCGTTTACTTGAGCGTTTGAAGGAGAAAACAAGAGGCTTGGAGTCCGACAGTGGGAAGACACGGAGAAGGGTTCTTGCGTGAGATCGCCACTGGGTGGAGCTCAGGGAAGCTTGCTGTGTTTTTGTCCTTGCTAAGTGTTTGAGTAAGATCCTTCTTGTTGTTTCTTTGTGCTTAAACTATATCCTTGTTTGAAACACACTGTGGAGAGGTTTCTCCACCGAGAAGGAGGTTGCTGATTTATCCGGTGATAACTGGGGCTTGATCTGCCGACGATCAAGGGATCGCCCACCTTAAGGGCACGCCAAGGAGTAGGGGCAAGTTATCCCCGAACCTTGTAAACCCTCCTTGTTAGCGATTTTGCTAGTTGTGTTTGTTTTGCTTCAGTTACGTTTTATGCATAATCTGTTTTCTATTCTTTCCGCTGTGCTACTGATATTTAAGTTGCAGAAATCGCTATAAGCATTCAAGCAACAAGTGGTTGGCTATATTCACCCCCCCTCTCTAGCCATCCGATCCCAACAAGTGGTATCAGAGCGAGGTTCTCTATTTATGGCTTAATATCCGAGAGTTTTCAACAAGATGGCATTGAGAGAAGGATTCTCCACCACCTGACCTCCATTCTTTGATGGCGCCGACTTTCAATATTGGAGATCAAAGATGGAATACTATTTGAAGATGGACATCCATACTTGGTTCGCGGTGAAGGAGGGATTCACCCCTCCTAAGGATGATGAAGGCAAAGAACTTAAGTCATGGAGGTGGACTGCCGAACAAACAAGGAAGAGTGAAGCTGATGCGAAGGCGGTTGTCACTCTACAATGTGGCATGAACAAAGACTAACTCATCAAGGTTAGTCCTTTCACAAGTGCAAAGGACTTGTGGAACAAACTCATTGAGCTCCATGAAGGCACCCGAGACTCGAGGATTGCAAAGAGGGACTTGTTCCTCAATCAACTCCAAAATCTCTCCATGAAGGAGAATGAGTCGGTAAGTGAGCTCCATAGCCGGTTCAAGGAAGTCCTCAATGGGCTTCATTCAATTGATGAAAAGGTCGAGAATCGCGACCTTGTGAGGTATGTCTTGAAAGCATTTCCGAGGAATGCTTTGTGGTCATCCATGGTGGATGCCTACAAAGCATCCAAGGATTTATCTATTGTGAAATTAGATGATTTATTTTGTGAGATGGAATTGCATGAGATGGCTAAGAAAGGCCCCAAGGAGAAGGGGATTGCCTTAGTTGCAGGGGATCGAGCCACTAAGAAGAAGAAGGAGAAGGAGGTCTCATCATCTTCATCTTCTTCCGGATCCGAATCCAATTCCGAGGAAGATGGCAGCGGCTCCTCTTCATCCGAAATGGCTAACTTTGTGAGGAGGATGATGCGAAGAGACCGACGTTTCAAAAGTAGAGGTAACACTAGTGAATCCAAACTTGATAAGAATAATGCATCTTGCTTTGAGTGTGGTAGGAAAGGGCATTTTAAAAATGAGTGTCCGAAGCTTAAGAAGAAGAAGGAGAAATCCAAAAGAAAAGAAGAGAGATCCAAGAAGAAGAAGAAAGCTTTGAAGGCCTCTTGGGATGAGTCATCTTCTAGCTCATCCGATGATGAGAAGGAGGAGAAGAGCACAAGACAAGTGTCACTCATGGCTCTTGGAGAGGAGAGCAGTGATGAATCTTCAAGCTCCGCAAACACGGCTTCATCATCTTCGGATGATGAAGAGGTAACTTCTCCCGAGCTTGAAAAATGTTATAAAGCAATTGCATGTTTAACTAGTATACTTAAGAAATCCAAAAATAAAGTTAAAGCATTGCAAGTAGAAATTGCTCAATTGAAAGCTTCTAGGGATGATAACATTGATGACTTGCATGTTGAATTACTAGAAGATGAAATTAAATCTTTGAAACATGAGATTGTAAGCTTGAAATCCTCTAAGGTTGAGGAAATCAGTGATTTGCATGATAACGTATTAGTAGAGGAAAACCAATCATTGAAGAGTGAAGTTGAGAAGCTCAAGAATATTCTTGGGAAATTCTCAAATAGCTCTAAGACCCTAGATATGATCCTAAATGCCCAAGGAGCGGTTTACAATAGGGCCGGTATTGGTTACCGCCCTAATGAACCCTCATTTGTATCTCTCATGTCTAGGACTGACATGAGACAATCTAGGACACCCAAGACTCAAAAGAAAGCTGTCAAGGCATGGGTGCCTAAGTCATGTTTAGTTGACACTTTAGGTCCCAAGGTTTGGGTACCTAAAACTTCTATTTTTCGAATTGTGTAGGTTATGATTGAGGGGGAGCATCTATCAACTTGGTTCGTTGATAGTGGATGCTCCAAACACATGACCGGGGATAGAACATTGTTTACCACACTTCACAGGAAAAGTAGAGGTAATGTATCATTTGGTTACAATGGTAGTCTTAAGGTCATAGGAATAGGAGACATTCAAATATCCGAATGTCTTAGAATCTCAAATGTCCTTCTAGTCAAGGGGATGAAGTTTAATCTCCTAAGTGTCAGTCAATTGTGTGACACGGGTTACACAATTGACTTCCAACCAAGTGAATGTCTAGTTAGACAAAATGACACCTTGGACACGGTACTAGTAGGAGCAAGAGTAGACAATATTTATCAAGTCTCATTTAAAAGTGCTACTAATGCTTTTGCTAAGTGTTTCATGTCAAAAGAAGAAGAGTCCACCCTTTGGCACCGGAGATTAGCTCATGTCAATATGAAGAACATCCGGAAGTTGGCCACCAAGGGACTAGTCCGTGGTTTACCAAGCATCAAGTATGGGAAAGAAATTATGTGATGCATGTCAAATGGGTAAGCAAACAAAATCTGCACATAAAGGTAAAAACGCTGTAAGTACTTCCAATGCATTAGATTTACTTCACATGGATCTATTTGATTGTAGTACCATCATATCATTGAATGGAAGTAGATATTGCTTTTTATAACATTGATGATTTCACCAGATACACATGGACTTACTTTTTAAAATATAAGGATCAAACCTTAGATGTGTTCATTTCTTTTTGTAGAAGAGTTGAAAATGAGAAATCATTAACAATTAAGACAATTAGAAGTGATCATGGAGGTGAATTTCAAAACCAAAGGTTTTTAGAATTTTGTCAAGATAGAGGTTATAAACATGAGTTCTCTACTCCTAGAACACCACAACAAAATGGTGTTGTAGAGAGGAAGAATCGTGTACTTCAAGAGGCTGCACGAAGCATGCTTAATGAGTACTCACTCCCGAGTTACTTATGGGCTGAAGTTGTAAATACAGCTTGCTATGTGCAGAATCGAGTCCTCATCCATAGGTTTTTAGGAAAGACTCCCCATGAACTTTGGTTTGGGAAACCACCTACGGTTAAACATCTTAGGGTGTTTGATTGTAAGGTGTTCATCCTAAACACCAAGGATCACCTTGGAAAGTTCACGGCAAAGGCTGATGAAGGGATACTAGTCGGGTACTCCCTCGTTAGTAAAGCCTACCGAGTCTACAACAAGAAAACTAGATTAGTTGAAGAGTCTTCTGACGTGGTCTTTGAAGAAATTCCTAAATCACCTGACCAGTCAGAAAATGTAGAAGGAGTTCAACTCGAACTTAAGAGACTAAGTTTGAATGAACCTCCAAGTGTTGTTGATGGTGATGAGTCTGATGACGGTGAACCCAGACAACCCATTAATCAGCCGGATCCTGAGGCTGAACTTGTGTCTAGTGAAACCGTTCAAGAAGCACCACCAACTCCTAGGCAAACGAGATTAGCCTCTAGTCATCCCCAAGACCAAATTGTTGGAGACGTCCATCAAGGGGTTAGGACTAGATCATTCTTCCGGAATGAGGCTAATGAAGTTGCCCTAATTTCCGAAATTGAACCTAGAAAAATTGATGAAGCATTAAATGATCCCGATTGAATTATTGCGATGTAAGATGAACTAGGTTAATTTGAGAGGAGTCAGGTTTGGGACCTAGTCCCTAGACCTAAGAAGACCACCATTATTGGAACTAAATGGGTCTTCAAAAACAAATTGAACCACAAGGGAGAAATCATTAGAAACAAGGCACGCTTGGTAGCCAAGGGCTACAGTCAAGTTGAAGGCCTTGATTATGATGAGACTTATGCTCCCGTGGCACGATTAGAGTCCATCCGATTGATGCTTGCATTTGCAGCACATCGTGGCTTCAAATTATTTCAAATGGACGTCAAATCGGCCTTCCTAAATGGTTTGATTAGGGAAGAGGTCTATGTCGAACAACCTCCGGGATTTGAGAGTAACGAATATCCAAACCACGTGTTCAAGCTCAAAAAGGCACTCTATGGCCTTAAACAAGCACCCCGGGCTTGGTATGAGCGGTTGTCGACATTCTTGATTGAAAAGGGCTTTGTTAGAGGTCAAATAGACCCTACACTATTTCTACGAAGATATGGTGACAATATATTTGTAGCCCAAGTATATGTCGACGACATAATTTGTGGCTCAAATAATAAGGGCTATTTAAATGAGTTTATTGGACACATGGAGAGTGAATTTGAGATGAGTCTAGTGGGAGAGTTGACTTTCTTCCTGGGACTTGAAATCAAGCAAACTCGCGATGGTATCCATGTGCACCAATCAAAGTATACACTAGAAATGCTTCGAAAATTCAATATGAGTGATTCAAAAGAGGTAACCACTCCCATGGCTACAAACACAAGATTAGACAATGATGAGAGTGGTAAACCTGTTGATCTAACTCAATATCGAAGCATGATAGGTAGTTTGCTATACCTCACAGCCAGCCGACCAGATATACTATTTGCTGTAGGTATGTGCGCTAGATATCAAGTCTGTGCCAAGGAATCTCACTTAGTTGCTATTAAGCGAATTTTGAGATATTTCAAGGACACAATTGGTGTAGGTCTTTGGTATCCTCGTACCGAATCTTTTGATTTGATTGGCTATACGGATTCTGACTACGCTGGATGTAAGTTGGACCGAAAAAGCACTAGTGGAGGTTGCCAATTCTTAGGTTCTTCCTTGGTAAGTTGGTCGAGTCGGAAACAACATTGTGTTGCTCTTTCCACTACCGAGGCAGAATATATCGCCATGGGAGAGAGTGTATCATAATTGTTGTGGATGATACATACCTTAGAGGACTATGGATTGAGTTACAAGGGAGTGCAAGTGTTATGTGATAACATTAGCACAATTAACTTAACCAAGAATCCGGTCCATCATTCTAGGACAAAACATATTGAAGTAAGATACCACTTCATTAGGGATCATGTAGCTAGGGGGAACATCATACTCTCACATGTAGAGTCAAAGTCAAACCTAGCTGACATTTTCACTAAACCACTTCCCGAAAATGAATTTAGCTTTCTAAGACGGGAATTGGGAATGTGTCGCTGTTCATAGTCTTTCTATTTGCACTCAAACTCTCCATGATTATTTCAAATTGTTGGGAACAATTGGGTCACTTTGGGAACATCTCACACAAACTATAAGGTTTAACAAAATGTTTTTGTTTGCTAGACATGGGGTGAGATGTTAGGATCAACTCAATTTCTCAAGATGTCATTGCATCCCTTGAGAGATTAAGTTGACGAGATAATAATCACGGTGGTGACCAAGTATGGGGAAAATCAATGCATAACATATGTGTATTTGGCTCTATGATCATACTTGGACATTCCAATCAAGGCAACTTGATTGGAAACTTGGATTTGGAATCAAAACTTGGTTGAATTTGCTTGATTGATTGTTGATTGAGTTTGACTCCATTTAGATGGGTCAAAGTGTTTGTTGAACCTCTAAGGACTTTTGATTCTTGTTCGGGATCAATTTTAGTCATGAGATCATGTTCAAGTTCGATAAACTTCACCAGATCTCGTTGGAAAGTTTCAGAAATTCTGAAACTGAACATTTCAGTTCGTATCAGGAACCCTGATCGGTCGACGGACCGATCAGGCATAGGGCTAATCGGTCCCCAGACCGATCTGGCTTCATCCTGGGAAGATCGGTCCACAGACCGATCAGAGAGAGATCAGTGACCTTACGAATCTTTTGACCAAGGATTCTGAGCCAGCTTGGATCGGTCCCCGGACCTATCTGGCACCCTGTGGGGATCGGTCCACAGACCGATCAGGGAGCTCAGAGGTCTCTCTCGGACCTTACTGTTCGTAGCCTGATCGGTCACCCGACCGATCAGGAGCGCGTCTGATCGGTCATCCGACCGATCAGGAACAGGTCAGTCCGATCAGGCTGTATCCTGATCGGTCTGGGTGCGATCAGATCGGACGATGATCCAGCTGACGATTGACCGCTCTTTGTTCATGTTTGTTGTTTTTGACGGATGTGTACATCCTGACCTTTGTGTTCCATCGTGCTTAAGATGTTACTGTTTGATGATGCTATGATGACTACTATTTGGATTTGTGCTATATTGCCATGATTATGTTTTTATCACATGATCGTATGCCTATTGTTGATGCCATGTTGGTTATATGAGTATCATCTGCATGTTTGCTAAATTGTCATGTTCATGCTTACAATGCCATGTCTACTTGATACTTATGGATATTACGGCATGCTTTGTGAGTTTATACTTCATACTCATATGATGCATGTGATTGCTATGTCTTGCTATATCTTTTTCACATGAGTTCGTATGGTTATTCCACAAACTATCACATCTTTGTTGATTTGGGATACCCCTAGGGTTGAGGGGGAGTTTGTTTAAAACTTAACAGCCCCTCTAGCTCCTTTTCGGTGTTCGACAAAGGGGGAGAGTGTGGATTGGTTAAGTTTAGGTTGATCATGTTGTAGGGGGAGGATCTGGATTCCCCTATGATTCTAAAGTTGAAAAATATTGATTGAGATCCCTAAACTTAAAATCGGATTGTCAAACAACAAAAAAGGGGAGATTGTTGATACAGTCTGGCCCTGATTGTTGTTTTGGTGTTGACATCGATTTTAGTTTAGGTTGATTATGATGATTATGATTAAGTCCTGGTCGGGGATCAGGCATGGGATGGAAAATCCTAGTCTGGAGGGCTAGGTGTTGAAAAGTCCTGACCTGGAGGGTTAGGTGTTGAAAAGTCCTAGCTTGGAGGGTTAGGTGTTGGAAAAGTCCTAATTCGGAAGGGTTGGGTGAAAAGTCCTAGCTTGGAGGGCTAGGTGAAAAGTCCTAACTTGGAGGGTTAGGTACAAATTCTCATCCTAGAGAATTAGGTGAAAAAGTCCTGGCTTGGAGGGTCAGGCGCCTAGCTTGGAGGGCTAAGTTGGATTAGGGGTGTCAATTCGGGTGGGTCGGGTCGGGTTCGGGTCGGGTTCGGGTCGGGTTGGGAAAAAAAAATTTTTAACTCCCAACCCGAACCCGACCCGAACCCGATTTCAACCCGAAACCCCTAAACCCGAACCCGACCAACCCGACCAACCCGACCCGACCCGAATAACCCGAAAAAACCGATTCAAAACGTCTTTTTTCGTCATTTTCCCTATAATTCTTCACTTTTATCTCAATACTTCATCATGATCATACTATATTGATATTAATATACATAAAAATATCTTAATTTTCAAAATAAAATTTGATTTAACATCAAAAAATCCACAAAATATTAAATTTCGGGTCAACCCGAACCCGACCCGACCCGACCCGAACCCAACCCGAAATTTTTTCGACCCGAACCCGACCCGAACCCGAAAATTTTCAACCCGAACCCGATTTTTTTCGGGTCGATTCGGGTTGGGTCGTCGGGTCGTGTCGATTTTTGACACCCCTAAGTTGGATGATGTTCTAACTCGGAAGGGTTGGGTGAAAAGTCCTAGCTTGGAGGGCTAAGTGAAAAGTCCTAACTTGGAGGGTTAGGTGCAAATTCCCAACTTGGAGAGTTAGATGAAAAATCCTTAGCTTGGAGGGCTGAGTTTGAGTCCCTGGATCGGTCTGGTGATCGATCAGGGATTCTGGCACGCTGCTCCTTCGTGGATCGGTCTGGTGACCGATCCAGCGATGACTGATCGGTCGGGTGATCGATCAGGGAGCACACAGTGAGGTTGGGAACCTACTGTGTTGCTCCTGATCGATCTGGTGACCGATCAGGGAGTATGCGTTTCACCCATTGACTGGCTCCTGATCGGTCTGGTGACCGATCAGGGAGCGAGCAGTGAGGTTGAGTTCCCTTACTGAACTGCTCCTGATCGGTCTGATGACCGATCAGGTTTACTGTGCAGATCGTTCCGGAGAACGATCAAGCGTCGCAGGTTCCTCTCTATGATCGATCAGGACGGATCCTGATCAGTCTGGTCAGGTTCTGATCGGTCTGGTGACCGATCAGGAGGCTGCCTGATCGGTTCGGTGACCGATCAGAAGGCTTAGCCTGCGAAACTCAGAAATCGCCCAATATAAGGGTGGATCGGTCTGGTGAACGATCCACGACCTGGGATCGGTCTGGTGATCGGTCCAGGAGAATATCAAAGAAATCGCGATTTCTGATTGAACGTTGGGGATCGATCAGGACGAAGCCTGATCGGTCTGGAACCAGCCTGATCGGTCTGGTGACCGATCAGGAGGCTCTTTGATCGGTCCGGTGACCGATCACTTTAATTCAAATTGCATTGTCAGACGCTCTGATCGCGTCTGAACACAACCGATTCGCTGCCACTTTCCTCTGATATTTGATATGCTGGTTGATTTGCTGCTCTAATACTCTGATCAAGCTACAGGTGACAGGGGAGGATTCAAACACTTAAGGAGAGGTCAATGGAGGCTTTCCTTGGAGCAGGTTTGTCCATTTTCCCATCTCAGGTTGCAACGGCGAGCTGCAGACTGGAGCGGAGACTGGAGCTTGACTGAGGGGAGCTCAGTGAGTCCAGAGATAGCTCAGTAGAGGCTGGCGTTGGCAGATGAGTAGTTGGGAGCTACAGAGATGTTGTCACCTGGTGCTATGTGAAGAATCAAAAGGGCGGTGGATGGCTTCGTGGAAGCAAGTCTTGCGAACTATTGTTCTTGCCGTGCCTTGAGTTCTCCGCAACTTGTCTGCTGTGTTCTAGCGATCTTCATCACTTTTGAGCAAGCAATTGGGAAGCAACCATCGTTTACTTGAGCGCTTGAAGGAGAAAACAAGAGGCTTGGAGTCCGACAGTGGGAAGACACGGAGAAGGGTTCTTGCGTGAGATCGCCACTGGGTGGAGCTCAGGGAAGCTTGCTGTGTTTTTGTCCTTGCTAAGTGTTTGAGTAAGATCCTTCTTGTTGTTTCTTTGTGCTTAAACTATATCCTTGTTTAAAACACACTGTGGAGAGGTTTCTCCACCGAGAAGGAGGTTGCTGATTTATCCGGTGATAACCGGGGCTTAATCTGCGGACGATCAAGGGATCGCCCACCTTAAGGGCACTCCAAGGAGTAGGGGCAAGTTATCCCCGAACCTTGTAAACCCTCCTTGTTAGCGATTTTGCTAGTTGTGTTTGTTTTGCTTCCGTTACGTTTTCTGCATAATCTGTTTTCTACTCTTTCCGCTGTGCTACTGATATTTAAGTTGCAGAAATCGCTATAAGCATTCAAGCAACAAGTGGTTGGCTTTATTCACCCCCCCCTCTCTAGCCATCCGATCCCAACATACCTTTGGCGCGTGCCTTTCGCTTATCCTGCTTATCCGAAGTATGTCGGATCTCTTGCACGTTCAAGTGTCCGTGCCTTTATGCGTATCCACATGAACATGATCTTTGCCTCAGAGAGAAACCACCTTAGTTGTGCTAGGAACTTGGGATGGTTCACAAAGCACAAGAACCTTTGCTAGGGAGTTTTGGACAAGGAGGAAGAAAGAAGAAGAAGAGAAGTGTCTCTCTTTAGCCTTTGATAAGAGCGGATATTTATACTCATCTAATGAATATCAAGGGTCTGTGTCCCTTGAGCTCCTCTCATCTTAATGCTAATAAAACCCAATGAATACCAAGCCTTTTGGTATTCCTTGAGATTCTTAATATTCTATTAATCTAATGAATAGAATGTCTCTTGGTCTTCCTCTTAAATAATTTTTATTCAACCATTTAATGAATATTATCCATAATTAAGTGGTTGAGTCTAATCTAGATGAGCCTAATTCAAATTAGACTCAATCCTATAATCCAATTGGATTCACTTGAGTCTAACTCAATTAATCTAATTTGGATCAAATCTTAGTCAGACTAAGATCAATTAATCTCCGAAGCACCGTGTCCTTAGTGTGTGACCCAATAGATTCTTGTAACGTTGGCAATGTGTCTAAACCACTTTAGACACATAAGCAATGAGCGACATCTAGCAATGCATCATTGCTACCCAAGTGATGAGAAAGTCGAGGTCCGACTTAACTGTAGGGATCTCCCGGTATCATAAACACAAAACTCAGCGGAAACAAGATCCCTCGAGCGATCCATGCGAAAGAAAACTCGTACAAAGTTCATCTATATAATAGATCTATCTAAAGTGTATACCTTTAGAGCGTGCCCTTTCGTTTATCCCGCTTGTCCAAGATATGCTAGATCTCTTGTGCGTTCAAGCGCCTGTGCTTCTATGCGTATCCACATGGACACGATCTCTCAACTTCAGGAAGAACTACCTTAGTTGTGCTAGCAACTTGAGGTAGTTCGCGGAAGCACCAAGAACCCCAAAGAAAGGGTTTCGGCCAAGAGGGAGAAGAGAAGGAAGAGAGGAAGGGAAGAAGGGGAAATAAAAACTCTATCATCCAAAATGACTAGACCCTCTTTTATACTCATCCCGTGAATATGAAGAGGTTTTTGTCTCTTTAACTTCCCTTCATTAAAGCCAATAAAGAGCACATCTTCTCATATGACTCTTTAACTTCTCTTCATTCAATTAAGAGAGACTTTTCTTTTTTCCTTTATTATTAATTCATTAAACACTTTAATGAATTAATATCACATAAATTCTCGATCAGGACTCCCAAGCTCCCGACCAAGTCTCCTGAGCTCCCAACCCGAGCTCCCGACCAAGTCTCCTGAAACATCATGTCCTTAGTGTGTTACTGATAGATTCCATTTTATTGATCATTTGAGCTGCTAAAATCCCTGTTTGATCCATGTTTTTATTGCCAAAATTGTGAAATTGCCTAGGTTTTAGAATTTATTCATATTTTGGACTTTAATGCAAAAGTACACATATTTGAGTTAATTGGCCACTAAATTCTTGATTTATTTTTTGTAGGCATGAAAGGTTCCTGGATCTAGGGCATATTGGGTCAAACTCGAGTCGGAATTGACCCAGATCAGATTACCAAGATTACGATTAAATCTGGGCCGTTCGATTCGAAAGCGGCTAGATCGGAGCCATCCGGGATGATCTGAAGCAATCCAAGCTAAAGCTAGGGTTGATCAAGCACCCTGATCAAGATCTGAAGATTTCATCCCAATCAGAGCAAGATCAACCGTTGGATCAAGCTTGGGGGGCTCTAGATCATCCATTCAAAGACTAGCTAGATCTGGACCATCCGTTGAAGATCTGGAGGATCCGAGCTACCACAAGGCAGATCCTGACCTCAGATCAACATCCTCAAAGTTTGGCTCAAATCGGACTAAGATCAGCCGTTGGATTGAAGCAAATCAATCACAGCCGTCCGTTGGTTAATACTTAAGGAAATTTTTCCGCAGCCTTACCCTTGTCGCGTCTTCAGCCCAGCCTCCACTGTTCTTCGCTGTTCTTCCCCGTTTCTTCATCGTTTTTCAACATTCTTGCTTCCATGAAGGCGTGACCACTTCATCTACCTTCCCAGATCGAGTTCTGAGTCTCTGGAATCCACTCCTTGAAGAATTCTGTCGATTTGCACCGGAACAGGAAGTGCTTGAGGGTTTCGGCAGTTCCTCAGTCCGATCATTGGTTTCTCTTCCACAATCCATTTCCGAGCTTCAGAATCACTGGTAGGGGTTCTCAAGTGGCCTCTGAAGCTCCCCAAATCACCATCGCAGCTCATCCATCAGAGAAAAAGTGAATCGGATCAAAATTCCAACAAGTGCAGATTTTCGGCAGAATCAACTTCAGAAATGGATTTCCCTTGATTTGCCGCGCCTAGGGGTTCGAAGCCGGCTCTTGACTGACAACCAAGAAGTCCTTGAACTGAGGAAGGAGTTGAGGATTAGTTTAGCTAGTTAATTGTAGTTCTTTAGCTGTAATTTTTGATTCTCGCACTGCTCTGTTTTGAATTCTTGTTCAGCTGCTGTGATTTTCGATTCTCAAGTTCTTAGCTGTAATTTAGCTAAATTTTGCTAGTCTGATAGTTAAGGAATGTGTGTAGTGGATAAATGCTTCAAATTCTAGTTTAATTGTAGCTTAGATTTAAGCGTGCCAATGTGTGTGCCGCGTGCCAAGTGAAGTTGCTGAATTTTCAGAAATTTCAGCCCCTTTCGTTAGTTTTATTAACTAATTGCTAGTTTAAACTTGTTTGCTCCTAGATAGTCACTTATACTCAGTTTAGGTTAGCTATTTCAGTCCTTAATCCATTGCAAAAACAGAAAAAATCTGTAGCCAGTCTTTTCCATTTTGTATCCTAAATTCAGCCTCTTTTCATTTCTGAATTTACCTTGTTTCTCTGGTTTTAATCTCAGTTTCGATCCCCTACCTTACTCTTGTTTAGTTCTTTGTTAACACCATCGTTTTCCAATTGAATCACTTGGTGAAAACCCTTGAGCCGAAAATCCACTTATTCCTTGATTTAGAGCTAGTTTTTGGCACAAAAGGTCTCCCTAGCGTGCCAACTTCCTTGAATTTATTTGCATCCAAAGTTAGCTTGTTTTGCGGCATGTGATTGTGTTCGAAGCAATAAGTTTGAATCCACCTAATTCTGAATAAAAAAAAACTGGGCAGTGATTGGCTTCTAAAGAAAAAGAACATTGCATGCTTGATAGATATTTGTAGCTTGTGAATTTTCTAACTCCTTTTGCATTGATTTGTTTTAGCTTTGTCGTTTCCGAAATTTGCCATATCTGCCTCTATATTTCAGATTAGTGTTGTTTGCATTCGAATTGAGCTTTGTTTTCTGAATTGGTTGAGTACCTTGGTTGATTAGATTTACATTAGGTTGAGTTCTTAAATGCAAAATTCTTGTTAGTTTCATGGTTAATTATCTATCATTTCCATTTCATTTTCCTTTTCAATTATAAACCAAAAATCCATTTTCGTGGTTGAAACCCAAAAACGACACATAATTACAAGTTTGAATCAAACTAGACAACTATCCCCGAGAAAAATACGACCTGTGGCCCCTATACTACATAATTCATATTTTGAGTTGTAAAAGGGTTTTCAGTTATTCATTTACATCTAAATTTGAGGCCTACCTTTGTGACACATAGTTTGGGTCCGTCAAATTTTTGGCGCCGTTGCCGGGGAACTGTTAGTTGACTTGTTTGATTTTTTCTTGTGCACTTATTTCATATCATTCTTGATTTGCTTTTGTGCTTATTGCTATATCTTTGGATTTGATTTTATTTGTTTTATCTTTTTATCTACGTTTACTGCGATTTGTTTTATTTTTATGACCAGGTCTCTAGGTGCTGAATTGGAAGATTTCGATCCTGAGATTGAGAGGACTTTCAGAGTCAGGAGGAGCCAGGCTATTCTTTCTGAGACTGCAGATATCCCTCCACTCCAGACTATCAGCACTCACTCAGGCATTGACATGGCAGACCACCAGAGAACCATGAAGGAGCTCGCAGCACCTGACGCTGCTTTTCAGTACTCCAGCATAGCATATCCTGAGCTGGGAGAAAGTTTTGAGTTAAGATCTGGGCTTATTAATTTGTTGCCGAAATTTCAGGGTTTATCTGGGGAGGATCCAAACAGACACTTGCACGAATTCCATGTGGTGTGCTCTACTATGAAGCCTCAGGGCATTTCTGAAGAAGACATCAAGCTGAGAGCTTTCCCCTTCACATTGACAGGAGCAGCCAAAGACTGGTTCTATTATTTGCCTACAGGACATGTGTCTAGTTGGATCGCCATGAAGAAGGCATTTTTGGAGAAATATTTCCCAGCTTCCCGCACAGCTATAATCAGAAAAAATATCTGTGGGATTCAGCAGGTGGTGGGAGAAACACTGCATGATTACTGGGAGAGATTTAATAAGATGTGTTCAAGTTGCCCCCAGCATCAAATCAGTGAGCAATTATTGATTCAATATTTTTATGAAGGACTGTTGCAGACGGATAGAGTCCTTATAGATGCTGCATCTGGAGGGGCCTTGGTCAACAAAACACCACAGCAAGCTAGGGAGTTAATCTCTAATATGGCTGAGAATTCCCAACAATTTGGAGGCAGAGCCTTGAGCACCAGAGGAGTGGGTGAAGTTCAGGCAGTTCCCACTGATAACAAAGAGGTTAAGAATGCATTGATGGAGCTCACCTCAGTTTTGAAGAAAATGGATTTGAAAGTGGACAGACTTAGTTCTACTCCTTCAGTACCTCCACCCTCTACTCAAATTACAAGTGTGTGTGGCATTTGTTCTAGTCAAGAGCACACTTCAGACTCATGCCCCAATCTCCAACAGGACGAGACAGTAGCGGCTTTAGTGAGAGGACAATTCCAAGCAAGAAACAATCCTTATTCCTCTACTTATAACCCTGGATGGAGGAATCATCCTAACCTGAGGTATGGGAATGCGTTCTGCCAACAAGAGCCTCAAACTCAGTCATCACAGCAGCCCCAACCAAACTTACAGCAGACCCAACCAGTTCAGAACACGCAGCAACAATTTCAGCCGTCAAACTCAAGTTTTCAGCCTTCATTTCAGCCTACTTCTCAACATTTTCAGCAACAATTTCAGCCATTTGATCCTCAATTCCAGCAATCTTATCAAGGGCAGCAAGGATGGCAATCATTCCCAGCTTTTCCAGCTCAAAACCAACAGAATTTCCAGCAATCACAGCCCATGAATCAGCAATTTCAGCCCTATGGTCAAGGATTTCAAGGCCAGAATTTTCAGCCCTCGCCACCTTATTTTCAAGCTCAAATCAGAGTTTTCAAGGGTACACCTTTCAGCAAAATTTCCCAGCAAATCAGCCCTCTCATCAGCCCCAACAGCAGGGTTTTCAACAGAATCAGCAAGCTCCACAATTTCAGCCAACGAACTCATCTTTTCAAGGTCAATCAAGGAGTTTTGCTAACCAAGGAGGTTATGGGAATTTCAGTGGAGGAAATGCGTCCCAACTGAGGGTTGAGGATATGTTTCAACAGATGATGCAGCAACAACAAGCTCAACAACAACAAATACAACAAGTTCTTCAACAACAACAACATCAACAACAATACAATCAAAACGTTGAGAGGCAATTAGGGCAATTAGCGAGTGGAATTAACCAAAATCAAGCTCAAGGATCGAGCCAACTTCCTTCCCAAACTGTTCCTAATCCAAAAGGGAATGTGAGTGCTATAACTTTGAGAAGTGGGAAGGTTACAACATCACCGAAGAGTCCAAGAGCAGAATTTTCAGGCAGCCGGACAGCTTCTCAAATTCCGGCCCAAAACCACACTGAAATGAGTTCAAATTCAGCTGATTCCGACCCTAGCCCGTTCCCAACTCAATCCTCAAGCAACCCTCCAAATTTGGTGGCAAACGGAGAAGAAATCGATGCCGAGACGCATGGGACAGCAGCTGCTACGCAGGGGACAGCACAGCAGAATTCAGCCTCTACTTCTTTACCTCCTGCCAAGGTTGATGAATTTAGGGTTCCTTTACCCTTTCCACAGCAGAGAACAAATGCCAAGAAGCAAGTAGAGGAAGAGAAAGCCAAGGAATTCAATGAGTTAGTGGAATTGTTTAGCAAGGTGGAGATCAATGTACCTTTGTTGACCATGATCAAGCAGATTCCCAAATATGCTAAGTTTTTGAAGGATCTTTGTGTACATAAAAAGAGACTCAAGGAAAATGAATTGGTCAGCTTTGGGAAGAACATCTCAGCACTTATCCACACTATCCCTCAGAAGTGCGAAGACCCAGGGGTATTCACCGTTTCTTGTGAGATAGGGAGCACCATTTTCCACGACGCCATGTTAGATCTAGGAGCTTCAATAAATGTGATGCCCAAGTCAGTTTTTCAGATGCTTGGCATAGGCCCTTTACAGCCCACTGGGGTGGTGATACAGCTAGCAGATAGGAGCCAGACACACCCAGCAGGTATGATTGAAGATGTCTTGGTGAAGGTAAAGGAGCTGATATTTCCTGCTGATTTCTATATTTTGGATATGGAGGGAGATTACTTGGCACACCGTTCTCCACTTATTTTAGGCAGGCCTTTTCTGAAGACGGCCAGAACGAAGATTGATGTATATGCCGGGACACTCTCTATGGAGATAGGAGATACGGTGGTACAGTTCAGCCTTTTTGATACCATGAAGCATCCAAGAGAAGACCATTCTATCATGAGCATGGACATTCTAGAGGAGCTGGCGCAGACTGAGTTGGAGACTGAGGGATTTCTGGAGGATTTTTCTGGAGGAGCTACAGATTCAGAGGAGGCTGAGAGAGTACTGACTGCTGATACTGAGGATTTTACAGAAGACATTTCAGACACACTTCCAGCTGGTGACATTTTTCTAGGTGTAGGGGATTGCACAGAGCCCCAAGGATCACCTATTTTTACTGATATTCAGAGTGTAGGGGATTGCATTAAGCCCCAGGGACCACTTATTTCTACTGAGGAGGACCAGAGCGAATTGAAGCCATTACCAGGTCACTTGAAGTATGCATACTTAGGAGAGGAGCAGACTTTTCCTGTTATTATTGCACAGCATTTGGAGTCAGAACAAGAAGAGAAATTATTGCAAGTCCTGAGGCACTACAAAAAGGCAATTGGGTGGACACTATCAGATATACCAGGTATCAGCCCAGCTATCTGCATGCACAGGATCTTTTTAGAGGAAAATGTCAAACCTGTGAGGCAACCGCAAAGGAGGCTCAACCCACTTATTTTGGATGTTGTAAAGAAAGAGGTGACTAGACTTCTACAGGCAGGTATTATTTACCCTATTTCTGACAGTCAGTGGGTTAGCCCTATACATGTGGTGCCTAAGAAATCTGGAGTGACCGTGGTGGCAGATGAAAGTAATGAATTAGTACCCACCAGAGTCAAGAATTCCTGGAGAGTCTGCATTGATTACAGGAAACTCAACAAGGTCACAAGGAAAGATCGCTTCCCTCTACCATTCATTGATCAGATGCTTGAGAGACTGGCAGGGAAGTCACACTACTGTTTCTTGGACGGATTTTCAGGCTACTTTCAGATTTGCATAGATCCAGAGGACCAGGAGAAGACCACTTTCACCTGCCCCTTTGGTACATTTGCCTATAGACGTATGCCCTTCGGACTCTGCAACGCACCCGGTACCTTTCAGAGATGTATGGTGAGTATATTCGGTGAGTTGCTAGAGGACTGCATGGAGGTATTTATGGATGATTTTTCAGTTTATGGCACGTCTTTTGATTCATGTCTGAATAACTTGTCTAGGGTTTTACATCGTTGCATTGAAACTAACCTTGTTTTGAATTTTGAAAAATGCCACTTTATGGTAGAGCATGGGATAGTTCTTGGACACATAGTCTCTCAGAAAGGTATTGAGGTAGATCCTGCTAAAATCAGTGTTATTTCTTCTTTATCTTACCCCGTATGCGTACGGGATATTCGAGCTTTTCTTGGACATGCAGGATTTTACCGCAGATTTATTAGAGACTTTAGCTTGATTGCTCGGCCCTTGACACGACTTCTGCAGAAAGATGTTGAGTTCCATTTTGATGAAAAATGCAAGGAAGCTTTTCATAGGCTCAGGGAGGCTCTTACCTCAGCTCCTATTATTACATCACCTGACTGGTCTTTACCTTTTGAATTGATGTGTGATGCTTCTAATTTTGCAGTGGGAGCTGTATTAGCACAGAGGGTAGATGGAGCACCACATGTCATTTCCTATGCCTCCAAAACCCTAGATGCCGCCCAAGCCAATTACACCACGACTGAAAAGGAGCTTCTTTCCATAGTTTTTGCTTTAGATAGATTCAGATCATATTTATTGTGTTCTCATGTTGTTGTGTTTTCTGATCATGCAGCATTGAAGTACCTCCTGAAGAAACCAGATGCGAAGCCAAGGCTTATTAGATGGATGCTACTACTACAGGAGTTTGACTTAGAGATACGAGACAGGAGTGGCAAGGAAAATTTAGTAGCGGACCATTTGAGCAGATTGGAGGGAGATGGAGATCCCACGGCCATAGATGATGATTTCAGAGATGAGCAGCTTTTACAGATGCATGGTGAGTCACCATGGTATGCAGACTTAGTGAATTTTCTTGTAGCTCATGTTTTTCCCACACACTTTTCGAAAGCTCAAAAGGATAAATTCAAAAGTGATGCAAAATATTATGTGTGGGATGATCCTTACTTGTGGAAATTTTGTAGTGATCAAATCATTAGGAGATGTGTACCAAATCATGAGTTTCATTCTGTACTCACTTTTTGCCATTCTTCAGCATGTGGTGGGCATTTTGGACCACAAAGGACTGCTAGGAAAATTTTAGAATGTGGATTGTACTGGCCCACCCTATTTAGAGATTCATATAGGTTTTGTAAATGTTGTGATAGATGTCAAAGAACAGGAAACATAAGTGCTAGAAATGAAATGCCTCAACAAACTATTTTATATTGTGAGATATTTGATGTGTGGGGTATAGATTTTATGGGACCATTTCCTGCTTCTTATGGATTTTTGTATATTCTTTTAGCTGTTGATTATGTTTCCAAATGGGTGGAGGCCATTCCCACCCGGACTGATGATTCATCTGTTGTTGTGAGTTTTGTCAGGTCACACATTTTTTGCAGGTTTGGAATACCAAGAGCAATCATAAGTGACCAAGGGTCCCATTTTTGCAATAAGCACATGAAGGCTCTTCTTAATAAGTACGGGGTTGTACATAAGGTTTCTACTGCTTATCACCCCCAAACAAATGGACAAGCCGAGGTGTCTAATAGAGAAGTCAAATCAATTTTGGAAAAAACTGTGGGACCTAATAGAAAGGATTGGAGTAAAAGGCTTGGAGAGGCACTATGGGCATATCGCACCGCTTACAAGACACCCATTGGAATGTCACCTTATAGACTTGTGTATGGGAAATCATGTCATTTACCTGTAGAGATTGAGCATAAAGCATACTGGGTAGTTAAAGCTTGCAACTTTGATGCTACTAAGGTGGGAGAAGAAAGGAAGTTGCATCTTCAAGAACTAGAAGAAATCCGGTTGGAAGCATTTGAGAATTCAAGGATTTACAAGGAGAAGACTAAGAAATTTCATGACAAGCACATTGTAAGCAAAGAGTTTCAAATTGGTGACAAAGTGCTATTATACAAGTCAAGATTTAAATTGATCAAAGGTAAGTTGAGGTCAAGATGGGAGGGTCCATTTTTTGTGACTAATGTTTTTCCTTATGGAGTGGTAGAGATTCAAGAGGAGGCCACGAGTCAAGTGTACAAAGTAAATGGCCACCGGCTCAAGAAATTCCATGAAGAGGTCAAGGAGCTAGAGGTGGATGGAGTGGACTATATTGATGCCATATACCCAACTTAAAAGGGGAGTTCGCTAAACTTTACACTCATTTTTCTTTGTATATACCATTTCCTTACTTTTTGCAAGAATAATTTCAAATTTGCATGCGCAATTGATTTTCTCAAGTAGGGACTTTAAAGTGTGAATAAAATTCTTCATTGCAAATACCATATCTTTTCTCTTAGCGCATTTTCATAGTTCTAGAAATAAATTCTTTCTCTTTTTGAAGTAGGTAGTTAACAATAAATGCTTAAGATACATTACATGAATAAAATCATTGTAATTACCATGTATTTCATTTTAGCACGTTTTATTGCTTGATTAGGAATAAATGTATCCCTTAGGTTTTCTCCATAGCATTTTAGAGCCTTTTGGAAAATAAATCAAATTTGGTTGTCAAAACTTAGGATTTAAATTGATGGATGAAATCTTGGATGCTTGAGTACGATTTTGCTTTGGATTCTTAATTGAGAATTTGAGATGAATGGTTTTTACCTAGTGAGATTAGCCTTATTTGTGACACACATGTTATTGAACTCTAGAACTTGCTTAGGTTCTTTTAAAACCATATTTCGTTGATTGGATCACATTTATGAAGACTAATCCTATTGTTTCCATTTTTCCATGATCATGTTTGATACATACTCTTCTTGAATTGTCTCTCCTTATTCCTAATTCTAACCCCAATAATTTTTCTATGGATTTGTTTGCTTGGGATGTTTTCATGATGCTATTTTGCCCGAGACGGACAAAGATTTAAGTGTGGGGGAGTGATTGGTGATTTGGAAGCAAATTTTCATCATTGAAGTTGTTGAACTGAAAAAAAAAAAAAAAAATCTGAAGCAATGAAAAAGCTGTGCCAAGATTTTAAAATGGAATGCAATAGCAAAAGGGCAGCTATATATTGGCTGATGATGCGGCAGAATTTCAGGAGCTTCTTTAGAGAAGCTGGAATATAGTTGTGTAGAAGCTGAACTACAGCTGAAGACAATTGGAATAAATCTGATTTGAGGCTGTGCAAATCTGATTCAAGGAAGAAATTTGTGCCAAATGTGCAGAAATGGGTTAACTTGAAGCTGAAATTACTACCGATGCTAGAAATGAAGACAATTTGGATTGAATTCTGCATCTGAGGGCTGTGGAATGATACAAGCTGAGTGGAAGCTGTGAAGAAGTTGAGCTAAGGCTGTAGAAATCAGAACAAAAATTGCTGAAATTGCTGGAGAAATCAGAAACGAATTCTGAGCTGAAAAATCTGGAACATGGCAACAGTTTTGTGCCAACTTGCAACTGAAATGGAGTTTTCAAGGGCTGCTGACAATGATTAAGAACAAGTCTATCTACCAGCAAGCCATCAGAAATTTAAAAAGCAGCAGGGTAGTTGAATTTAAATACTGAAACCTCATCGAGCAGTGCTGAAAAACAAACCTGGAATTGAATCTGTGTAGAGCTGAACTTGAACTGCATTGCAAGCTGAAAACTGGAAAATCTGAGCTGAATTGCAGCGGGACAATTGCAGAAATTCTGGAAGACTGAAAAGAGGCTGAAGAAATTCTGAATTGAAGCAAGGGAGGGCCTGATACTGCTGTGCCGAGAGCTGGAATTTGGAGGCTAATCAGTAGCTGATCAGAGGCTGAACAAAGCTGCACAAAAATGGAATTTGGAAGCTAATCAAATCAGAAACAACATGTTAGAAGCTGAATCTCAGCTGTACAAAATCGAAATTTCTGCACAAAGGCTGAACTTGGGTTCCTCGGGTATGAATTAATGAACTCAGCATTGATTTCATCCAATGCTGATCAGAAAAGAGAAAATGCTGCTGTGTGGATGATCTATTCATGACAATTCAAAAGATGAACTCAGCTGGGAAAAAGCAGTTTTGTTTGTGCAGATATGTATCAAGATGAAGCTGAAGTTGTTTTTCTAAGCTATGAATCAGGAAATTGAGTACATGAATGCATCTGGAATTGATGGGCACATTCACTGCTGATCAGAATTGAAGGAAATGTGATCTGGTTTGGAAAGTCAGTGAAGAACTGCTGAATTTGAACAGAATCTGAAGCTAAAGGAAAATTCTAAACTGCATGGAAAGAGTTGCTATTACCGAGTGGTTTCCAATTGAACTAGACTCCTGGGGAGTAGATTTCAAACTGCTGAATGAAAGGAACATGTCTGATCAGAGCAGAAAAGCAGAAATCAGTGCCAAAACAGAGAATTTTTGTGAACTGGACAGATCAGAAAACAATGCTGGAAAAATCTGTCCAAATTAAGTGTTGCTGATACAAACTTTGGTTGCTAACTGTTGAGGAGCAATAGAAGAATGGCAAGTTCTGAAATCAACTGCATGGAGTGGAAATCGAACCATGAAACAGAAAAAAAATGCAGCTAAAGATAAGAAGAAAAAAATTGAGCAAGTGGTATTCCTTGGAAGCTCACGGCATTAGTAGGGGTTAGAATTGATTCTGATGTGGAATTGGGCACAACATGACTGAACCGAATGAGAACAAAGAAAAAAATTTCAGAAAAGAATCTAAAAAAAAATAAGAGAACAAAGGATTGAAGTGTGTGCCAAATTGAAGGAGAAGAGTGTCAAGAGAAGTTGCAATAGTTGATTAGTGAAAGAGACATGGGGAGTATCTAATTCCACAATTGTTGTCTGACATTTCGAATTCTCTGATGAAAAATCTTTGATCCAAAGGTGCTCCATTAGAAGATTTGAGAGAAGAAAAACAGTTTGAAAGAAAAAAAAAAGAGAGAGAGCAAAAACAAGTAGCACACAATTGAGTTGGCAACATGAATTAAGTGAAGTGTCTTCTCATCCGAATTGAAGTTTTGTTCCATGACAATTCTGATCTTACTGAAGAGGAAGAAAAAGAAAAGAAATCAGAAAAGAGAATGAAGAAGCAAGTTGGCACGCAATAGCAAAAATTGGCACAAAAGGGACTAAGAGGGATTTTCATTGAATTGTTGGAAGTGCAAGGCAAGAGTTTACTTCACAACACTATTGGAGATCATTAGGGGACTGCATGGAGAGCGAAGAGCATCAAAAATATCCCCAAGCAACCAAGTCTTCTACTTTATCAACTTTTCCTTTCCCTTGTCTTATATTTCACATCTTATCATTTACTTGCTTTTCACTTGTTTTTGTATATGTTGATCCCAATCATGATAAATGGTAGAGAGTAGATAATAAGCAAGCCTATGGTAGTGCAAGAAGCATGTGTGTTTGAGTGAGCTCCACTTCCATTAGCAACTTAAAATTTAAGGAGAGAGCCACCACTATTTTCCTGGAAAGGCTATAGATTTAAATTCATCTCAATGACTCATGATAGATGAAAAGGCTAAGTTGTTGATTTAAGGACAAGATAGTAATCCATAGAGCTTAGATTTATGAGAATTGGCAACCTTAGGTAATTTCTTTTCATTTGCTTCTAATTATGCTTAAGAAAATCTATGGGATACATGTTTAGTTATTTCGCGAGACGCTCAAGGCTAAGTGTGGGGGAGTTGATAGATTCCATTTTATTGATCATTTGAGCTGCTAAAATCCCTGTTTGATCCATGTTTTTATTGCCAAAATTGTGAAATTGCCTAGGTTTTAGAATTTATTCATATTTTGGACTTTAATGCAAAAGTACACATATTTGAGTTAATTGGCCACTAAATTCTTGATTTATTTTTTGTAGGCATGAAAGGTTCCTGGATCTAGGGCATATTGGGTCAAACTCGAGTCGGAATTGACCCAGATCAGATTACCAAGATTACGATTAAATCTGGGCCGTTCGATTCGAAAGCGGCTAGATCGGAGCCATCCGGGATGATCTGAAGCAATCCAAGCTAAAGCTAGGGTTGATCAAGCACCCTGATCAAGATCTGAAGATTTCATCCCAATCAGAGCAAGATCAACCGTTGGATCAAGCTTGGGGGCTCTAGATCATCCATTCAAAGACTAGCTAGATCTGGACCATCCGTTGAAGATCTGGAGGATCCGAGCTACCACAAGGCAGATCCTGACCTCAGATCAACATCCTCAAAGTTTGGCTCAAATCGGACTAAGATCAGCCGTTGGATTGAAGCAAATCAATCACAGCCGTCCGTTGGTTAATACTTAAGGAAATTTTTCCGCAGCCTTACCCTTGTCGCGTCTTCAGCCCAGCCTCCACTGTTCTTCGCTGTTCTTCCCCGTTTCTTCATCGTTTTTCAACATTCTTGCTTCCATGAAGGCGTGACCACTTCATCTACCTTCCCAGATCGAGTTCTGAGTCTCTGGAATCCACTCCTTGAAGAATTCTGTCGATTTGCACCGGAACAGGAAGTGCTTGAGGGTTTCGGCAGTTCCTCAGTCCGATCATTGGTTTCTCTTCCACAATCCATTTCCGAGCTTCAGAATCACTGGTAGGGGTTCTCAAGTGGCCTCTGAAGCTCCCCAAATCACCATCGCAGCTCATCCATCAGAGAAAAAGTGAATCGGATCAAAATTCCAACAAGTGCAGATTTTCGGCAGAATCAACTTCAGAAATGGATTTCCCTTGATTTGCCGCGCCTAGGGGTTCGAAGCCGGCTCTTGACTGACAACCAAGAAGTCCTTGAACTGAGGAAGGAGTTGAGGATTAGTTTAGCTAGTTAATTGTAGTTCTTTAGCTGTAATTTTTGATTCTCGCACTGCTCTGTTTTGAATTCTTGTTCAGCTGCTGTGATTTTCGATTCTCAAGTTCTTAGCTGTAATTTAGCTAAATTTTGCTAGTCTGATAGTTAAGGAATGTGTGTAGTGGATAAATGCTTCAAATTCTAGTTTAATTGTAGCTTAGATTTAAGCGTGCCAATGTGTGTGCCGCGTGCCAAGTGAAGTTGCTGAATTTTCAGAAATTTCATCCCCTTTCGTTAGTTTTATTAACTAATTGCTAGTTTAAACTTGTTTGCTCCTAGATAGTCACTTATACTCAGTTTAGGTTAGCTATTTCAGTCCTTAATCTATTGCAAAAACAGAAAAAATCTGTAGCCAGTCTTTTCCATTTTGTATCCTAAATTCAGCCTCTTTTCATTTCTGAATTTACCTTGTTTCTCTGGTTTTAATCTCAGTTTCGATCCCCTACCTTACTCTTGTTTAGTTCTTTCTTAACACCATCGTTTTCCAATTGAATCACTTGGTGAAAACCCTTGAGCCGAAAATCCACTTATTCCTTGATTTAGAGCTAGTTTTTGGCACAAAAGATCTCCCTAGCGTGCCAACTTCCTTGAATTCATTTGCATCCAAAGTTAGCTTGTTTTGCGGCATGTGATTGTGTTCGAAGCAATAAGTTTGAATCCACCTAATTCTGAATAAAAAACTGGGCAGTGATTGGCTTCTAAAAAAAGAACATTGCATGCTTGATAGATATTTGTAGCTTGTGAATTTTCTAACTCCTTTTGCATTGATTTGTTTTAGCTTTGTCGTTTCCGAAATTTGCCATATCTGCCTCTATATTTCAGATTAGTGTTGTTTGCATTCGAATTGAGCTTTGTTTTCTGAATTGGTTGAGTACCTTGGTTGATTAGATTTACATTAGGTTGAGTTCTTAAATGCAAAATTCTTGTTAGTTTCATGGTTAATTATCTATCATTTCCATTTCATTTTCCTTTTCAATTATAAACCAAAAATCCATTTTCGTGGTTGAAACCCAAAAACGACACATAATTACAAGTTTGAATCAAACTAGACAACTATCCCCGAGAAAAATACGACCTGTGGCCCCTATACTACATAATTCATATTTTGAGTTGTAAAAGGGTTTTCAGTTATTCATTTACATCTAAATTTGAGGCCTACCTTTGTGACACATAGTTTGGGTCCGTCAGTTACCCAATAGGTTCTCGTTACGTTGGCAATGTGCCTAAACTGCTTTAGACACATAAACGATGAGCGACATCTAGCAATGCATCATTGCTACCCAAGTAACAAGAAAAGTCGAGATCCGACTTAACCTCCGCGACTATGAACATGTATGACCTTGTCCTTCTATCCTTGATATCTAGATTGACCAATGAGGCATAGACCGTGTCATCCTCGATTAATCTTTGTGTTTCTTGATCCCCGAGTAGACTCACTCAAACAAATGAGCTCAATATCTCATACTGACTTATTTGAGTATGGTCATACGTTTTAGTAGTCTTACTCGATCAAGGGGCCCATAGATATCACTCCCGTCATATGGGAGGAATAGATCACATCTACATCACTCACATCCCTCTGCATAATTTATTATATACCCAGTGATCGCCTTTATAGTCCACCCTGTTACGGGTGACGTTTGACGATAAAAAAGTACATAACTCCTTATGTACGGAACCGTAGTGACTTCAGGTCAGAGGACTATTCATACTAATAGTCACATGAGAAAGTTCATGACACTCATATGACAATCTATGAAACTTTCTCATAGCGGGTCAATTCAGTACACATTATCTAATGTATACCCATGTGTCAACTCGATATCACATATTCATGATTTGTAAGCTCAAGTCATCAATTGACCTACATGCTAGTCTCCATGCATTAATATTGTCCTTGAATATTAATGCTTGACTAGGAATGGTTTAGTGTAGTGTTCTCTACATTATCTCACTATCGATTCAATTAATCGATATAATGTAGATAAGAATCTACTACTCAAGGACATTATTATACTTAGTTATTAGACACAAGTATAAAGTAAGTATAATAACCAAACATGTCTTTATTAATGATAGAATATAATACAAAAAGTCTCTAGTCAATCATCATATAATTGGTTCTAGGGCTCCTACTAACATTAATCTCCATGACTATGACAATGTATGACTTTGTCCTTCTATTTTTGATATCTAGATTGACCAATGAGGCATAGACCGTGTCATCCTCGATCAATCATTATGTTTCTTGATCCCCGAGTAGACTCACTCAAACAAATGAGCTCAATATCTCATATTGACTCAGTTGAGCATGGTCATGTGTTTTAGTAGTCCTACTCGATCAAGAGGTCCACAGATATCACTCTCGTCATATGAGAGGGATAGATCCCATCTACATCTCTCTGTATAATTTATTACATACCCAGTGATCACCTTTATACTCCATCCTGTTACGGGTGACGTTTGACGATACCAAAATACATAACTCCTTATGTAGGGAACCGTAGTGACTTCAGGTCTAAGGACTATTTCTATTAATAGTCACATGAGAAAGTTTATGATGCTCATATGACAATCTATAAAACTTTCTCATGATGGGTCAATTTAGTACACATTCTCTAATGTATACTCATGTGTCAACTTGATATCATATATCCATGACTTGTGAGCTCAAGTCATCAATTGACTTACATGCAAGTCTCCATACATTAATATTGTCCTTGAATATTAATGCTTGACTAGGAATGATTTAGTATAGTATTCTCTACATCATTTCACTATCGATTCAACCAATCAATATGATGTAGATAAGAACCTACTACCCAAGGACATTATTATATTTAGTTATTTGGCACAAATATAAAGTAAGTATAATAACCAAACATGTCTTTATTACTGATAAAATATGATACAAAAAGTCTCTAGTCAATCATCACATAATTGGCTCTAGGGCTCCTACTAACAGGAGGAGGTCTTTAGTAACCCCTCAGGAGCACAACAGGCGGCTCGTAGCAGCACAGTTAGAGGCAACCTGCAATACAGAAGAAGGACAGTTGAGAAAAAACAAACAAAATAACAAAACAAAGGGGAGAAGTTCAAGTGCAATTACCGTCAGTAGGGACTAATGTAGCATGCCCAGATACCGAGCTGACCCAGCCAACCTCCTCAGCTGAGCAGGAGGCGGAAGAAGTTCCTCAGCAGGCCGAATTGACGGGTCGGGAACATTCATGGGTTTGGGGACGTCCTCCTCCGAGCTGGACACTATCTGCGGACCATGACTATCAAAGGGGGTTCCCTTTATTTGGATTGACTGGGAACCATTTGCCGCCACTTTCTTCACCACCGAGGTCTTCTGGTGTGGGCAAGGCACGACGGGCAGCTCCTCCTTGCCTCGTTGGGTAGCAGGAGTGGCGGCGAGGACGGCTGGGTTAGGAGTTGCCAAGTCCGTGGAGGTCTCAGAAGGACGGAAGGTCGTCGTCCGAATGCTCTTGGACAAGGGCACCCCGTCTTCTTCATCAACGGCTGGTGGAAGCTCCGAGGTCAAGAGTTTCCTCAACCTCTTCAAGGGAGCTTGCTTGTGGGCAATCCATTTTCGCCGCTTCTTCTCGAGGGCCAGGGGTAGTTGCTGCTCGTCAGGCAGCGCAGGGGCGGTCTCCCCATCTCCCGCGGGGTTGGGGGAGGGCGGAGAATCTCCCTCAGCTGGAGCAGGCCGCTCAGCAGCCCCTGGGGCCTCTGGTGGGTCCTGGGCTTCCTGGTCTTCGGATCGTGGGGCCACTTCTTCGAAGCCCTCGGCTAGGACGCCTATTGGGGCAGAAGGAACTGGGGCGGGAACCAGGGCCTCCTCGTTGGTTTATTCCCACTTCAAGAGTCGGTTAATAGCTCGCGAAAGCATAATGTCATTTGTAACACAAAGACAGAAGGACATCAGTTAGAATTAACAAGAATATCTACCAGAAGGGAGAACTTACGGAGGCTGGGGCTGAGTCCGATGATTTTCGGACTGAGTTCAGCCCTGTAGAGAAGCTCCTCGCAGTGCACTAGCTAGAGGCTGTGGAACTCCATCCCGACCAGGATACCCCTAGCTCTCTGGTATCCTGTGTCCTGCTGGAAGCCTCCAAGGTCCGGGATGGGAGGAAGACTCTCCGTCCAGCGAATAGGGCTGAAGGGACACTGAGGGAGTCGGATAAAGAAGAAACGTTCATTCCATCCCTTGAGAGAGGAAGGAAGACCCCTTAAGAACTTATGACTGGTATGGGCTGTAAAGCTAAATGCCCCTCGCAAGCCAACCAGAACGAAGAAAAAATGAAAAAATCGAGGGGTCAAAGGGATGTCGAAAAGTTTGAAGGGGACAAACGCTCCGCTCATCTGGGCAAAAGCGTTTGGAGCCAGTTGGTGAAGAGGGATGTCAAAATATGCGGCGACACTCATGAAAAAGGGGGGAATAGGGAAACGAAACCCTAATTCTATCTGTCCCAGGAAAACGGTAAAGAACCCTACAGGAGGTTTTACGGGTGATTGACCTAAGGCCGGAACTCTCACCTCCCAGTCCTCCGGGATACCATACCTCTCACAGGCGACCTAAAGGGACTCTAACTTAGCCCTAGAGGAGATGGTATCTTACCACTCCGGGTGATAGGTTGATTCCTTTGAGGAATCTTCGCCCTCGCCTCGGGTCTTCTTCTTCTTCTCTACTAGACCCATGGGGGTGAAGGAAAGGAGAAAAGAGAAGAAGACTTACGATGGGAGCGAATGCAGCTGCCGGACTAGCAAAAGGTGAATGAGGAAGTCGAATGTAGATAGGGTAAGAAGGCGGAAGGATGTCGTTGCACCCGTTTTTATAGGGAGAAGGCGCCCGCCTGTGAGCAATGGGGAAGCAGCACGCCAATGGTGCTGATTGGGCATCCCGAGCCACCGCCATCCTTTTCGATTGTCGCTTCGTATGGCCCTGCGGCGCGTATCAGCGAGAGATCGCCGCACAGAGAATGATGAAGCACGTGGCGAGGCTACATTCGTTAGACAATCTTGTCGTCATTAAGAGACTCTATGCACTTTTAAAGGGTCATGGACAGTTGGCATGGCGTTGTCTCGAAACTCGTAGAGATGTTGGATGGATTCAAGGAGTTGCCTGGGGTCCAGGGATGCATGTTCTGACTCCTCGGACCCGACAGGCCGCCAATGAAGCAGTAAAGGATATATGGACCCACCATAACATAGCTTCTCCGTTACAACACTAGTCTAATCAGTCAGCCACACTTCCTTCGATTAGACTTGAAGGGAGGGACTTGTGATGGGGTTGAACACCCCGTGGCTGACACGTGGACTGAAGAAGCTATGTGACAAGATCTACCGAACCTGGACGATTCTCTTTCCTTGACTCCCGAGACCCCCTCGGGAAGGTGGATTCCCGAGACCACCTCGGGTAGACATACTCTTGAGATCAATCCAGGAGGACACACGCCCGAGATCACCTCGAGAGATCAAGTCCCCGAGATCACCTTGGGAAGGCGAATGCCCGGGAACCCCCCCCCCCCCCCGGGCCAAAGACCCCCGAGATCACCTCGGGGCAACGGAGCCCAAGGATCACTCGACCAAGTAACCATCCCTTTTCTTCGAATTTGTCGATAATCATCGCTAATAATTACAGGATAATCATGACCCATAATACGCGGCCATTAAAGTTTTAATCATCGCAACGATCTAGATTTAATGGCTGCGAGGGTTGTTACAAGGATTATCCAATAACCGACAATTGAGGGAATGTAGAGAAAAACGTGGGGACACGTGTGACGGCCGCCTCAGGTATAAAAGGTACTCCAACCCTCCCAGGTAAAGGGGTTACGTTTATTCTTACATGTACTTTTCCCTTATTTACTTCCCTTTGAAAGATTCAGACACTGACTTGAGCGTTGGAGTGGGCTCCGCCGGATAACCTCCGGTGTGTTCCCTTAATGCTCATGTTAATCTCGCAGGGTGGAAGCTCTTGAGCTGAATCCTGATGACTAATTATCGACATCGATTCCTTTCGTAATATCTAGTATGCATTTCAATAGGAATTAAAGGAAAAGTCATCTATCTTCATATTAATCAGATTAATTTTGATATACTTTGATAAATTACGAATGTAAAATGAAAAAGGGCGTGGAGGAGTTGTGCAAGGGAAATTAAATTGTACATAAAATATATTGACATCAAGCAAATGTATAGCACACAAGAGTCGAAATTAATTATAAAAATAGATTTTTTTTAAAAATAATAATAATAAAATTTGAAACTCAAAAGGAAAGGGGAAAAAGTCCATTCCGCTGGACTCAGGCCAAACCGGCGACTGGAGCCGGGCCATAGTTCGAATTAGTTGGGCCAGTCCGCGATGTCAAACTATTTTACGACGTTGGTGCCGCATACAGCGTTCTGTACGGGAACTCATTTCCACCGCCAATGTCTCATCGCGACGAATCATCTTTTACTAGCGAGGCGAGGTGGTGCGATCGGACGGCGGATGGAACTTGCCGCATATACTATTCTATGAATCACGTGACTGACAAGATAAGCCCGAAGTCTGCGTCCACTCAGAATAAATACCTCCCCCTTTCTCTCTCCGTGTGCTTGTTCCTTCCCTCAAAACTCTCCTTTTGGGATCCCTCGATCGCACGATTTCGAGGCGATTTCCGTCAAGTTAAGGTTAGGGCTTCGAATCCCTGCTTCTTGTTGTTCCCGTCTCCTTCTATATTATAGGCATGGTCATGGGATGGAGATTTATTTGCACTCTTTCCAGTTCATCTCCTGCTTTAGGGTTTGTCGGGCGTTCCGAAGAGGAAAGGTGTCTTTTTGTTCGTTACCTGATTGATTTGAATCCCGAACGGTCTTTCTTTGATCTCATGGTTGCTGTCAGGGGTTTGATCCTTAGGTTTTTTTAAAAAATTATATTTTGTTACGAATGCCAAAAGTTTTGTGACGCTCTTGTGAAGATTGATTTGTATATTTCGGTGGCGAATACGAGACTTGCAAGATAGTTTTGAACTATTGTTTGGCGGATAAACCTTTTTGGATTGTTACGACTATCTATCGCTCTGGTTCTGTTGTTCGTACGAATCTATAAAATATGTTACGATGTTCAAATTTGCCTTTTGTGTTGGTAAATTGTGCAAAGTTGTACTGAGTCACGAACTGTAGGGTTGTGTGATGGAGAAGGTAGTTCAAAATAGATGAAAAATCTTTGTTCTCAGCTAGCGGTGGTAATTCTGCTCATGTTCTGCTTAACTTGAAATTATCACGTTTCTTTCTAGCATATTTTGATATGATTGAAGAAAACCTGTAGCACAAACAGGTTAATTTGGTCTACACATTTGCATGCTCTACAGGTTAATTTGGTATGTACATTTGCATGTTTCACAGGTTAATTTGGCCTGTACATTTGCATGCTCTACTTGTCTTGTATCATGTTGCTCATGGATTTCATGTTTCGAAATGAGTCAAATAGGATCGTGTAATATTTTGTCTGGTTTTTGTGTAATATTGTCGGCCCTAATTCGAGTTCTTGTTGTTGTGATGCAGGAGAGTACAAATGGACCATGATGAAACTGGATGCCAAGCCCCTGAATGCCCAATTCTTTGCATCAACAATTGTGGTTTTTTTGGAACTGCCGCGACCATGAACATGTGCTCCAAATGCCACAGGGAGATGATTCTTAAGCAGGAACGGGAGAAGCTGGCACAATCCTCAATTGATAGCTTTGTCAATGGCAGTGGTAGTGGGAAGGAACCCATTGTTGTGGGCAATGCTGATGCATTTGTGGGCTCTGCCGAAGTAAAATCGCTTAAGCTCCAACCATCTGATGCTTTGGGATCGACCGAAGTTGGAGAAACAAAAATCAAGGAGGGTCCGATGAAGTGCACAGCCTGCAAGAAACGCGTGGGCCTGACCGGATTTAATTGTCGGTGTGGAAACCTTTTCTGTGCTGTACATCGCTACTCGGACAAGCATGACTGCTCATTCAACTACCGAGAAGAGGCTCAGAATGCAATTGCCAAAGCAAACCCTGTCGTCAAGGCAGAAAAGCTCGATAAGATCTAAGGGCATACGATGAAGCTTGATCATCTTGGTTACAGTGAGATCTGCATACAGTGCCTTTTCTTTCAAGATGTCAGTCTTCTGTGTTGCTGTATGAATTGCTGGAGGAATGATGCAGTAGGGCATCCTCCTTGCACCCGCAAAAACTCTATCTTCTTATTGGAAAGGGTTTGCATGTTGCATCTGGTGTGTGAGCTTTAATTTGTGGTGGTCTAGTAGACAAATATGTTCTCATCAAGTATGCTTCGGTTATAAAAGTTGCTACCACTGCTTCTAAATCCTATTTATGTTGGTAACAAGTCACAGTGATTGTATTGATGGTACTAACTCATTACTTCCACACCTTATTCTTACCTTGACGATGCCCATTTCAAGCATTTAGGCTAAAATGTACTATATAACTTGTCATATTACATTGACAACTTAGAGAATCACCGAGAGAAATGCAGTTCAATAGAAATAGTAAATTTGTACACACAATGTAAGAGTTAGGTATCGCAGTAAGCAATTGTCGGTCATGGGCGACGCCACTGCTGATAAACCTAACTCCCTACTGTACAATGTACAAAGGTGTTCTCATGATAAGTTGCTGGTACACCAGTCGATAAGTTTAGAGCTCTGTCTTCAGCTGTTTTGAGTTTGGTGGTACTGCAATCAACGAGACATGGAGATAAATGTCAGAAATTTATGAATTCAGTCTTTAAACTAGTTCATCGTGTTCATTTTTCATAGTTACATTTATTGATAAAGGCTCTATCCGCACATACATCACCGTTATTAATTCAGTTGTATTCATCCAAATTATTTGGGATCTGGTAAAATAATCTTGATAAAGCCTCTGCCCTCACATCATCACCGATATTAAGTCAATTGTATCCATTAGAAGTAAGATCTGCTATAATAATCTCGTCCCTAACTACGACGTATTTTATAAGAATTTTTTTTTTCAAATGGGAGGCAAATCCTGAAATGTTGAGCTTCTAGACCGCCCACCACGAACGCTTCCCGATTTATCCTGATGACCAATAGAAAATTTTCATGGGATCGAATCGGTCACCCCAAGTTCGTCTGCTATCTGGTTCAACATTTTGCTATAATAATCCCATCCCACTTGCCACTATGTAAGGCTATTCACTGGTTTGCACACATTGAAGTAAAAAAAAAATAGTGATTTCACTCACCCGGGTATTCCTCGTCACATATCCCACATTGAGATAAAGAAAAATAAATCAAGTACCGAACACCGGTTTGCACACGCGCGCACCAAGAAGGATTGGTCCTTCAATGATCTTGGTTATTCATGAGAATTGAAAAATTAGGATTAGGGGTGTCAAAAATCAACACGATCCGACGACCCAATCTGAATCGACCCGAAAAAAATCGGGTTCGGGTTGAAATTTTTCGGGTTCGGGTCGGGTTCGGGTTGGGGGGTTTCGGGTTGAAAAATTCCGGGTCGGGTTCGGGTCGGGTTCGGGTTGACCCGAATTTAATATTTTGTGAATTTTTTGGGGTTAAATCAAATTTTATTTTGAAAATTAAGATATTTTTATGTATATTAATATCAATATAGTATGATCATGATGAAGTATTGAGATAAAAATGAAGAATTATAGAGAAAATGGCGAAAAAAGACGTTTTGAATCGGTTTTTTCGGATTATTCGGGTCGGGTCGGGTTAGATCGGGTTGGTCGGGTTCGGGTTCGGGTTTGGGGGTTTCGGGTTGAAATCGGGTTCGGGTCGGATTCGGGTTGGGAGTTTAAAAAAAAAAATTTCCCAACCTGACTCCAACCCGATCCGACCCATCCGAATTGACACCCCTAATTAGGATGACCTTTTTTTGTCATATCATTGTTTTAAAAAACATAAAATGAAATTCAACATTAAGAAAGAGGAGGATATTATTAAGATTGATGAAATTAGTCTGTGAAATTTCTGTCAGAGATACTTCTCAATGCTGATATTTAGGAATATCTTATTAGAAGTAGTACTATGCAATTCGTGAAGAGGAGAAAAAAAACAATAGATTAGCTAGGCCTATACATGCATTCAGCGACTTCCATAGTTAAACAAGATCGACCCATTAGAGTTGAAGCATAAAAAATATAGAGGATGAAAATGAACAAATTTAATAAAGTGCGCACATAATTTTGAAAAAATTTTAAATCATACATTATATTTTGAGAATGAAGAAAATCTCTGTTCCTTATGCCCCAACCGTAGATTTCAATTCTTATTTCCAAAATATCCAAGTGATATTCAAAAGATTAAATATAAAAAATTATTTCCATAGATGCAATCTCAACATCTTTCTTCCTCCCTCTCTCTCCACGTGTGGAAAGCAAATCTCCCTCCCTTCTTTACCTTTCACTTTATACCATTCGAATTTATATTTTATTAATTTACCTAATAAAATCAGAATCAAAATTTGATATCAAATATATCTTCTCCAAACTCTACTCTTTCATATAGTTGTAAATTTATAAAAATTCAAATAGTCTAGGTCTATTAGTGAATTTCAAACAAAAATTCATTGATCGACCTAGAGAGCTTACACTCATTCTAAGTCACATAACTTTCTGAAATGTCAAGAAGTCCAAATGTGTCTTACTTTACTATTTTTGAGCATCCCTAATAGCGCCAACGAAAAAAAAGTCATCGGCTAGAATGTCAGGAGACCAATCCCAAACGTTCTAGCTGAAAGTTAACATAATACTTGAGCACCTCTAGGCAATCCAAAATAAATAATGGATATCACCTTTAAACTCCTTACAACCTCAAAAACTCACAGGACCTGAAATAAGTGTAATATGAATTCTTTGGGTTAATCAGTAGGTTTTGGCTAATGGACTATTTGAATTTCTGCAAACTTGTACCCATCGATAGATATTGAGTGAGAGGAAGATAGATATGATATCAAATCTTGGTTATAATCAAGGTACACTGTGGACATGGTGTGAGAAGACCAATCCCAACTTAGTCTTGATCTGCTCTTAGAGACTAGGACCACATTGGACTTGATATGAGAGCAGACCATTACCAAATTAAGCTTGGTCTCCCTACACCAGACATAGTATTTCTTGATCAGAATCAAGGTTTGATATCATATTTACCTTTCTCTCACTTAACCATACCGGATGAGTGTAAGTTTGCAAGAAATCCAAATAGCCTAAGTTCATTCGTTAGTTTCAATTAAAACTCACTTATCGACCTAGAGAGTTCAAATTTCACCCATTTCAGATCCTGTAGGTTTCTAGGGTTACAAGGAGTCCAAAAGTGGCATCCATTTCTTATTTCGGACTTCCCATAGGTGCTCCAATATTATGCTAAGTTGTAAGCTCCTACTAGAACGCTTGGATCTGGTCTTCTAGATACCAAAACCATGCTTGGCCTGATTTAAGAGCAAACAAGGACCAAGTTGGGCCTGGTCTCCCCACCAAACCATGCCCAACTGTTCTACTAGGAGACTTTTTTCTACCTGGCACTACTAGAGAAGACTAAAAATAATAAAGGAAGACAGATTTAGACTCTTTGGCACTTCAAAAACTCACAGGACTTTGAATGAGTACAACCCAAGCTCTCTAGGTCGATCAATAAATTTTGATCGAAATCCACCAATGGACCTGGACCTAGACAATTTGGATTTATGCGAATTTACAACCACATGAAACAATAGAATTTCGAAAATGTAAATTTGATGTCAAATCTTGAATCTGATTTTAGTAGTTAATTAAAAAATAAATTTGAGTGGTATAAATCGACAGACGAAAGGAAGGGAGATAGAGATTTGCTTTTCAAGAACGGAGAGAGATGTTGAGGTTGCATGGATTTTGTTGCCGCCCGATTTCTTAAACGGCCAACTCACCAGAGATGCGTGGAGGAGAAGCGCTGAGGCAACTTTCGAGTAGTTGCTGACAGGGCTGCCCAAGTCACCCTGAAAAGAATAACGCGAGTTAGGAGGACGACTAGAAAGATCTTCGGCGCAACCCCTCCAACGACCAAGTCAGATTCTAGTGAAAGAGGATACATGCTCGTAGAAAATCAGGGTTTGTCCCATACTTTTTTCTCTGTAAGAAGTACATATTTATAGGGGGATTGGATGGAAGCCCCACGTATTCCACTAATATGAGATTTCTGCACTATCCAATACCCTCCTTCATGGCTTTTTGAATGAGGAGTAAAGGGACAGTTTTCGTAGAGCCTGTTGGCGCCCCGGTTGGTTTTGATGTGATCGACCAAGTTAGGTTCGGTCCTGTTGTGGTTTTGATCCCTTTGTCTAAGTGTGCAGGAGCTTAGGAGCGGAGGAAGTCGAGCGAAAGACGCAGTGGAAGAGAAGGATTGCACGGGGAAGTGAGCCATCGGGCTCGGTACATCCAAGGGACGCAAAAGCTGCGGTAAGAGTACACCAGTGGAGCGAGAAGGACGTGCACGACGTCCGAGGGACGAGAAGCCGGGAGGAAGGATGCTCGAGGGGCGTAAGGTCGGAGTCGGGTTTAGGTGGGCCTAACTTCGGTTGGCCAGAAATTACCCAAACAAAGCGTCTACCAAAAAGTCAACTCTATTGACTTTGACTGAGTCAAAGTGTTGACTTGGACCATATTTGACCACAATTGTTGGAGAAACATGGAGGCTTAACCGAAGACTTTGACCAAGCAACACACGTGGACAACTTGCATGCAAAGAAGTATCTACCGTTTAAAAGATTAACTTTATCTTTTAAAACGATAAACTTTATAAAAGATAAAATTTATCTTTTAATCAACGGTTAAGGATTAAATTTATCTATGATCAACGGTAATGATTAATTTCCTTAGCCTATAAATAGGCTTAGAAGTTAAAGAAATTTTCAACAGATTGATTGTAACTCTTCTAGTTTCTATCTTGTGATACAAAATTTGTAAAAGGTTTCTCCGCCAGAAAGAGATTTTCATAGTGAGCTTCAACTGTCTTGGATTAGCATCCACCTAGGTTGCAACCAAGTAATTTCTATGTCTTAGTCTTTCTACTAGTTGAGTTAGTTTATGTTTATCTTATTTAATTGTAGCAACTAATCTGGAATATTTGTGAGTCGCACAAAAGATTTATTTTTATTTTACAGCGGCAATTCACCTCCCCCTCTTGCCGGTCCACCTCGACCCGACAGAGCCACATTCTTTGGTCGTTCCAGCCGCCTTCCTAGCATCCGTTATTCCTTCATCAAAGATGGTAGTCGGGGTAGACCTAGGAAGGTCCAGTCAGGAGATCTAGTTTGGAGTTACTCTCGGCCCAAAGGAAAAGGGGGTCTTCGGCTCGAGGCTTGACTCCTCAGTGGTCAAGCCAAGGCTTGGGCCACTTGTCGTGGCCTGTCTTTGGGTCCCGACTAAAGAACTTAAGTCAGGCCTATATCGCCTGACGTGGCATTGTATCTGGATCAACCATCTTTTGCCGACATCACATTCAAACCACCGAAATTATTTTAAAATTCAAACGTTTCAAATGGAGCTCGGATGCATTGAAAACCAGCGTGTGAAAAACTAATGTTGACAGAAAGGGTAGAACGGAAAGATCATCTAAATCAGTGTGTCCTTTGGTCATTTAAAAGTTTGTGCGTGATTTGATAATTTTTTAAATTTGTGCGCCTTTTGATAAATTCTCGAGCTTACTTTCATAATAAAAAAATAAAAAAAATGTAGTGGACATTGGTAGGATAAGATTATTATTATTATTATTATTTGATAGCTCATGTTCAGTTCTTACGACCCAACTAATCCTAGTGGCGATTGGTCCAATCACACGGAAGTTTCTTCCCGCTCCGCAGGGTAAATCACGGAAGTGCTGCAGCATGTAGTCGGCAATGGACTCCCGCGGTCTTCGTGGTCCCTGTAAGCGTCCAACGTCGAATGAATATTTTACTTGTAAAGACCAATTCTTAGGCTTTTTAATACTTCGGCCCGGGGCTGTCCAGCCCAAATTTTTCTAGTAAATTCAATGTCAACACATGTCCCAACAAAGAATCAATCCGTGACACTCTTTAGCTCCGCTAAGCCTTAACCGCTACGCCATGCCCGTGGGGCCGGATATGGTTCTTATTGATTGACTGAAACGTGGTTGGCCCCCATAGTCAAGCCTTATAGTTTCTTATTTTATGACGAGTAAGAATTTAAGGACATCTAAACGACAACCAGATTCTACTTTTAAGTGGCAAAAGGCGATTCTTTCGCCCCCAGTGCCCCCGCCAATCCGTCCTAGGACCAACACGCAGGAGGTAAATCACGGGGGCTACTAGCCCAGATTCTACTTTTAAGTCATCATGGATCAAAAGGGTAATTGCACTGGATATATTCAGCCTTGGTTTCTAGTTTGAAATTGTGAGATGATTGACAGACTCGCAACAACGGGTAGCCCACCTTTCACAATTTCCACAATGCACGACTTGTTCTATCCTTAGGACTATTCATACAGCTGGCTTCATACCAAACCAACCAACATTGTAGATGTCCTAGTACCCTTGAATGAAGAAAAACCACTATTAATTTTTAACTTTGATGACAGAGCAAATCAGTAACTGGCAAGGTTTGAAACGAAATTGAACCAGCATTGTCAATGCTGCTACCCACGCGATTGGAGAAAAATGAGACCAAGAGGATCTATGCAGCGCCGTGGTTGTTGAACATATGTAGGAACAGGAGAAGAGCAGTGATTTCACAGGCTAGAATGCTTTTCTTCCTGTTATGTTTCTTTTGAACAGAATAAAACTTGATGACACCGTCTCTTTTATCTGCTAGCCAAGACAGTGAGAGATAACAAACACGGACAGTTGTACAAAGTGACGTGGGAAATCTATCCGTCATGGGGACCATAGGGACCATATTTAATAAGAGGACCAGTGGAAACTTAATTAAACATGAGAAGAGAGCTTCGTTGGCTCAAGCAATCATTTATGGCTTTGGGTCAGCCAATGCCACCTGATTGAGACAGGTGCTTTCAAAATCCACAAGAAAAGAGAGCGTTGCTTTGTCCTCCTTAAAACTTATTCATTGAACTCAGAGTCCGCTACGCCACGTTTTAAATTACAAATTCTACAGATCTACGCTAAGGATACTTGGGTGGATAATTAATTGTTCATGATTGATCCAAAGCCATGTCTAATTTTATGAGATTTCTCCTATGTTTTAGTCCAATTAAATCAAGAGTGCATGGATTGGTAAGACCTTGCATCAAAAATGACTAACAGATAGAGGTGCGTTGGCATTACCTGAATTGGCAGGATCATACAGAAAGAGGGAAGTAGTAGGGTTGGGTAGGAGCTGGGAATGGGCTGCGCCATCCCTCTCCCAAGTCGTTGGAGATTGCTGAGGCTGAAACTGAGGTGGCACAAGATCGATGTGCCAGAATTGCGGCACCAGCAGCCGTCTGGTTGCTTCTGCAGTAGCATCGGTCGGCCACAATGAGGGATCCACGACCACTCCCCCTGGGCCGTTTCGCACTGTTACAGGTCCACACTGCAATGAATGGCCAAGTGATCACATTTTTCCAGGTAGGACGTACACGCATTTTTTTTTTTGATTTAACACTTGACAAAGTACACAGGTATTTTATTGTAAAGAGAGAAGAGTGTATTCGTAATGCCGACGTATATATTACAAATAAGTTGCCGAGACCCTTATTGCATGGAATTCAGTGAAAGGTATCGTTGAGCAGACAACAGAGGGTTGTTACCTCCGCCGATAAATAGCTGTCAAGGCTACTAAAGTCGATCCTCGGGTTGACCGCTGCCAGTCTCATTGACAGGAACTGAGAAGCGCAGCGGAGAAATCGACAATGTTACTTAGAAATATAATCTTAAAGAAAAGGGCAGTTAATTTCAGTAATCAAAGAATATTTGTCTGTAAAAGTAAATAAGAGAATTTTAGATAACGCCGTGACTGACAACGCTCACCTCGACTTGCCTTTGGAGTGTCTGAACGTGATTGATGATTTCATCTAGCACTAAAGCCGTACCTGTTATCTGCTATCACATGAACCAGAGGTGAGTCAATTTCAAGTGCCAGGAGATGTCCAGAAACTTTAGTTATAGTAACAAAGGTGAAGTTGCTGGTCAAAATAATTAGTAGTTGGATTGCCAAGAAAAAAAATGGATTGGCTTATCTATGATTAAGGAAATGTATTGAACTAGCTTTTGAGGAAGATGATGTTACTGGTCTGTGACAAATGAGAAATGTATTGAACTAATTTTTGTTGAAGATGATGTTACTGGTCTGTGACAAATGAGAGTATTGATTGTTTCAGTCATGTCTACTAGCAATAGGATGAATTTTTCAAGGCACGAAAAGGACAATGGAGTAGCCAAATTTTTGTGAACTTTCTTCGAAGCCAGTGAGCCAAATCATTAGATTAAATTTCTTGCTACCTGCTGGTCTGAGCAGATAGCTACATACAGCTAACTAAAGGCCGCATTTAGACCCACCTGCCAATGGTACTCCATTCCTTCACCATACTCCCATCTCCAACAAATCCAGCACACAACTAATTAAAGGTTACATTGTAATTTCATGGCCGCTGCAAATCAGCTTGCGGCACCATAGGGATTAAGATTAAAAATTTATAGTAATAGGAAGTTTAATATGTTCGACTTTAACAATATAAAAGTCTTAACATATTTGATTAGGGAGTCTCAAAGCTTTAAATACTGTAAATCCATGTCCTGATCAATTTGTAAATCGACTATCATAATAAAAAAATGGTACAAACCTCCAGGTGATTTACGCATTAAAACTTTCATAGATTCACATTATATTTAGCTTAAAGACATCCTAAAACAATTATATGTCTAATACTAACTATTTAAAAAAAACAAGTATTTTAGGGCTATATCTTACTACAAACTGAAAAAAATTCAGGGTCTAAGTTTTTTTTTAAAAAAATATATATTAATCATTTATACTTATGAGCGCATTTGGCAAAAGACAAGATAAAAACCCAAAAGTAATAGTTATAAAAAAGTAAAATTTACATCTTTCCATTGTCCTTGTGCTTTATTCTCCAATTGAAATAACCTGACATAAATCGATCACGCAACCAATGAACGCATATTTGCAATTGCTATTTTTCTGGTTTGATTCCATATTTCCATTGATTCTCCCCTGTTTTCCACCCTTTTATCATTACCCCAGACAAGAGCTAGAAGAATCCAAGTAGGAGGGCCCAAAGTAAAAGTAAGACAAGGTTACTTGCAAAAAGAGCCCGACACATTGTTTGGTAAGCCGAACCACATCCGAGTCATTAAGCACCAGGCAATCCCCTCTCCAACTGCCCGCCTCATCTTTTTTTTTACCTTTTTTTCTAGAAAGTAACTTTTGTGCAGAATTCACTTTTACATTTTTTAAATTTATAATCAAGAACGAGGTAAGCGAGTTTAGAAGGCGGGATTCATTCTCATTTATGATATTTGATATATGAGAATCGGAATTAAAATATGGATATAATACCCTTGATTTTATAACCCAGCCCCCACCAGGTTATCACTAAACTCATAAAATCCTCAATCAAAATTCATTATCATTCCATTGTCAAATATATATTTGTGTAAATCACAAGAGTGCCAAATTAAGTAATCAAGTAATTATAACTACCAAATCAATAAATGTTGAGAAATTCACCAACCTTACTGCATCCAGGGACCAGTTCTTGCAGTAGCTTCATCCGCGCATTAATTTTTTCCCTTCGCGCCTACATAATTAAAGCAAGGTTAGAAATTTAGGCTAATTATTAATGATTCATTAAGATAGTAATTAAGCAGCAGTACCCTTTCCGCCAAGCTGTGGTTATCCGTCGCTTGTCCTCGGCGAGCGCGGACGTGAACATACGGGAGCTTATCGCCGTCAGTATTCTCCTCCGCGTTCTTACTCTTCTTAGCTGTGACCTTTGCCTGTGATTTGAAGGAAAGGCTTAGACGAACGTCGCACTGCCCTCGGAGAAAGCGGAAGGTTACATTACCGCAAAAGGAAACCCTAGAGAGGCCGCCCCCTTACCTTTCTCCTGCCGGAGTCCTTCCTTTTCGCCGGCCCGGTAGGGATCGGATCTAGCGGCGGGGAATCGGAATCCTGCGGCTCAGCTTTGAGCCTTCCGGAGCTCGACGTCAGGGAGCCCTCGGCCGCGAAGACGGAGAATCGGGCGGCATGATCCACAAGGGTTGCGTTGGAGGGGAAGGCGGGGGAGCAATCCAAGGGCAGGTGGAAGGGCCGATCCACAGGGTTCTCGCCTAGGCGGATCCGCGATGCAAGGGGCTCGCGCGCGCCCGAGTCGTGGAGGAGCTCCACGGCCTGGTTGGCCGGCAGGCCGAGGAGCGCGGTGAAGGAGCCTCGGCCGGTGGGAGCCGCAGAGCCGTCGAAGCTGCTGGGGTGGATCAGGCTCTGGATCTCCTCCTCGAATCGGAGCGTCTCGGCGATCTCCGGCGAGTACTCACCGGAATTCTCAATTCCGACGCCGGAACTTCGCGGTGGCTCCATCTTCCGCCTCGAATCGTGAACTGCCCCAGTTCGCTGAATTCCCTGCGAAATGCCACCGAAAATGAGTGGATCGAGACGATAGCGAGCCCCCAAAACGGCGAATGCAAGCGGCGGCCGGAGTGGATCGAAGCGGGAAGAGAGGAAACGATAAGGCAAACGTCGTCAAGTGGACGTAATTGATTTATAAGAATCTCTTCCAATAACTTAACGGAAAGGAACGGCCGTGCTCGGGACGAACAAGTCTTCGAACGGGCTTTGGGTGGTAAGATTACCGCTATTTTTTTAAATAATCATTTTGATTAATTAAATAAGTATTGGGGGAAAATTATATATAAAAAAAAAGTGTTTCCTTTCTGGCTACTCAAGATTTATAGAGAGAGAGTAATCAGGCTACAGCTGGTCTTTAATCGTGGCCGCGACACGTCGCTCTCGTTCCGTAGACGTGGGGGATTTTTGACTGCTCCACTAGCTGCATCGTGATTCAGAAACGCGATGATTAACCCAGCCGTGCGTCGAACACTTAGCGGGCCATAACAGACCGTTGAGCCCATGGATTAGGATTAATGGTCTTTCTCAATTGCGAGCCCTGCATCTGTTGCAAAATAAAACCATGCATTTCATTAAGTGTAAAAAATAAAAGGACAAAAATTAAAAGGATGCACATTTTTTTTAATAAAAATTATCAAATAGGTACTATCAAATAAATAAGAACTATTTAAAATATCCTTAAGTTGCCGGACCGGTCTAAATTCTTTATTTATTTCTTAATCAAATTTTAGAGTTTATACATTATAGCAACGTTGTAACAAGTAATTCTGACACAATGTTCAAATATTATTAATTTTATATTTAATAAGTCATATGAATTTTTTTTATTTATTTTAATATTTAAAATTTTAATTTATTCATGTCTTCATTCTAAATTGATCAAGATTAATATAATATAATGACATTATTATAGAAATTAATGGTCCCCTTAGTTTGTTTTATAATTTAAAATATAGTATTATTCAGGTCTTCACTCTTAATTGATAAAAAATAACACATGGATACTAGGCTCGTTCAACTCGTTCACCCCTGCTGCCCTTAAACGTTTTGCCCCCGGGGCTATGGTGCAGCGGTAAGGTCACTAGTTGTTAACTCATGCATCCGCGGTTCGATCCCCAGCTACGGCGCATTTTGCAGGAATTTTTCCTCCAAATGGGGCGCGAATCTTGGGCCGCTGGGCTTCTAGACTGGCCACCGCGAGCGCTTCCCGATTTACCCTGGTGACCGGTGGGAAACTTCCGTGGGGCCGGGCCGGTCACCCCAGGTTCAATTTGTCTGCTGTCTGGTTCATCATTTTTTTTTTCGTTCAAGCAATATAGCGGAACCTTAAATTTAATAATCTGATTTAGAAATAAAGAATTTGAATTGGTCGGATAACTCAAGAGTAGTTTTATAATTAGGTAGGTCAATTTACCAAAGGGCGTATCCAAATATTGGTATTTACCAAAATATGTACCATGGTTTCATTGTTACCAAATAACGCACTTATATTAGTGAACTTCCTCTTATACCCCTTCTGCCAAAGTACTGCATGTCATTTTCATTCTCTTTCTCTTTCTCTTTTTCAATAACGAATTTCGAGACATTTAAAAATATTTTTTCAGACTTTTTATTTTAAAATAATATATTATGGAATCGGATAAAAAACGTACGATAAAAATTGAAAAAATATTTCAATTAAAAAAATATCTCAATTAATAATTTAATAATTTTTAAAAATATAAATAAATTATTTTTTATATTTGATTAATATAAATTAATATATTTAATAATATTATTAAATATATTAATATATAAAAAACTTTAAAAAAAGTTGAAGTTTTTTTTCTTAATTTCAAACAGCATGGGCCTGAAATATTTTATTTCAGACCCTACGTGGACCTGAAATAGAAATAACTCAGGGCCTGAAATTAGCCCTATGTCGAATTGAAATCATGTGTTATGATAGGGTTTTTTACGTAGGTCTAAAATGTAAAGAAACATCTCTTTATATTTTTGAAATCACAATAAAAATCATTGAAAAAGATTACTTTACGAGAGGAATTCTAATTAATATAAAATGACCATTATATTAAAAACGAATTATATATATATATACATATAAAGAAGTCAAATATTATTTATTATATTAATTTAATATTATATATTATATTTTAATAGATTTTGATTGGAGGGCCTGAAGTCATTTCACTTCAGGCCCTCCTTAGGCCTGAAGTCAAATGACTTCAGGCCCTGCTTGGGCCTGAAGTCATCTGACCTCATGTCCTGCGTAAATAATTAATTTAATAAAAATAATTAATTATAAAAAAAAATTTAATGATTATTTTTGGTGTCCAAACTTCTAATGATTAAAAATTATATTGCAATAGGAGTTTTCTAGGCCTATCAGTGGGTTTCGCTCAAAACCCACTGATATTTTTTCAGAAATCCAGATATGAGAGGTCCATCAGTAGATTTTGCTCAAAACCCATTGATGGACTAAACTACACCTATTGCTTTGGGAAAAATAATAATTTGAGGTTTGGACACCTAAATTACATTCTCCTAACTCTACCCTAACTATTGATAATGTTTTTTCAGAAATCCAGATATGGGAGGTCCATCAGTGGGTTTTGCCCAAAACCCACTGATGGAAGAACTAAATTACACCTATTACTTTGAGAAAATTAATAATCTAATAATTTTTAAAAATATAAATAAATTATTTTTTATATTTGATTAATATAAATTAATATATTTAATAATATTATTAAATATATTAATATATAAAAAACTTTAAAAAAAGTTGAAGTTTTTTTTCTTAATTTCAAACAGCATGGACCTGAAATATTTTATTTCAGGCCCTGCGTGGGCCTGAAATAGAAATAACTCAGGGCCTGAAATTAAATGATTTCAGGCCCTGCGTCGAATTGAAATCATGTGTTATGATAGGGTTTTTTACGTAGGTCTAAAATGTAAAGAAACATCTCTTTATATTTTTGAAATCACAATAAAAATCATTGAAAAAGACTACTTTACGAGAGGAATTCTAATTAATATAAAATGACCATTATATTAAAAACAAATTATATAAAAACAAATTATATATATATATATATATATAAAAAGAAGTCAAATATTATTTATTATATTAATTTAATATTATATATTATATTAATATATTATATTTTAATAGATTTTGATTAGAGGGCTTGAAGTCATCTGATTTCAGGCCCTGCGTAAATAATTAATTTAATAAAAATAATTAATTATAAAAAAAATTTTAATGATTATTTTTGATGTCCAAACTTCTAATGATTAAAAATTATATTGCAATAGGAGTTTTCTAGGTCTATCAGTGGGTTTCGCTCAAAACCCACTGATATTTTTTCAGAAATCCAGATATGAGAGGTTCATCAGTGGGTTTTGCTCAAAACCCACTGATGGACTAAACTACACCTATTGCTTTGGGAAAAATAATAATTTGAGGTTTGGACACCTAAAATACATTCTCCTAACTCTACCCTAACTATTGATAATGTTTTTTCAGAAATCCAGATATGGGAGGTCCATCAGTGGGTTTTGCTCAAAACCCACTGATGGACTAAACTACACCTATTCCTTTGGAAAAAATAATAATTTAATAATTTTTAATAATATTATTAAATAATGTATTTAATAATTTAATAAATAATATAGATTAATATAAATTAATATATTTAATAATATTATTAAAAAATTATTAAATTATTAATTTTCCCAAAGTAATAGGTGTAGTTTAGTTCTTCCATCAGTGGGTTTTGAGCAAAACCCACTGATGCACCTCCCATATTTGGATTTCTGAAAAAACATTATCAATAGTTAGGGTAGAGTTAGGAGAATGTATTTTAGGTGTCCAAACCTCAAATTATTATTTTTCCCAAAGGAATAGGTGTAGTTTAGTCCATCAGTGGGTTTTGAGCAAAACCCACTGATGGACCTCCCATATCTGGATTTCTGAAAAAACATTATCAATAGTTAGGGTAGAGTTAAGAGAATGTATTTTAGGTGTCCAAACCTCAAATTATTATTTTTCCCAAAGGAATAGGTGTAGTTTAGTCCATCAGTGGGTTTTGAACAAAACCCACTGATGGACCTCCCATATCTGGATTTCTGAAAAAACATTATCAATAGTTAGGGTAGAGTTAGGAGAATGTATTTTAGGTGTCCAAACCTCAAATTATTATTTTTCCCAAAGGAATAGGTGTAGTTTAGTCCATCAGTGGGTTTTGAGCAAAACCCACTGATGGACCTCCTATATCTGGATTTCTGAAAAAACATTATCAATAGTTAGGGTAGAGTTAGCAGAATGTAATTTAGGTGTCCAAACCTCAAATTATTATTTTTCCCAAAGGAATAGGTGTAGTTTAGTCCATTAGTGGGTTTTGAGCAAAACCCACTGATGGACCTCTCATATCTGGATTTCTGAAAAAATATCAGTGGGTTTTGAGCGAAACCCACTGATAGACCTAGAAAACTCCTATTATAATATAATTTTTAATTATTAGAAGTTTGGACACCAAAAATAATCATTAAAAATTTTTTTATAATTAATTATTTTTATTAAATTAATTATTTACGCAGGGCCTGAAGTCAGATGACTTCAGGCCCAAGGAGGGCCTGAAGTCAAATGACTTCAGGCCCTCCAATCAAAATCTATTAAAATATAATATATTAATATAATATATAATATTAAATTAATATAATAAATAATATTTGACTTCTTTTTATATATATATATATATATATATATAATTCGTTTTTAATATAATGGTCATTTTATATTAATTAAAATTCCTCTCGTAAAGTAGTCTTTCTCAATGATTTTTATTGTGATTTCAAAAATATAAAGAGAAGTTTCTTTACATTTTAGACCTACGTAAAAAACCCTATCATAACACATGATTTCAATTCGACGCAGGGCCTGAAATCATTTAATTTCAGGCCCTGAGTTATTTCTATTTCAGGCCCTGCGAGAAATAAAATATTTCAGGCCCTGCGAGGGCCTGAAATATTTTATTTCAGGCCCATGCTGTTTGAAATTAAGAAAAAAAACTTCAACTTTTTTTAAAGTTTTTTATATATTAATATATTCAATAATATTATTAAATATATTAATTTATATTAATCAAATATAAAAAATAATTTATTTATATTTTTAAAAATTATTAAATTATTAATTTTCTCAAAGTAATAGGTGTAATTTAGTTCTTCCATCAATGGGTTTTGGGCAAAACCCACTGATGGACCTCCCATATCTGGATTTCTGAAAAAACATTATCAATAGTTAGGGTAGAGTTAGGAGAATGTAATTTAGGTGTCCAAACCTCAAATTATTATTTTTGCCAAAGCAATAGGTGTAGTTTAGTCCATCAGTGGGTTTTGAGCAAAACCCACAGATGGACCTCTCATATCTGGATTTCTGAAAAAATATCAGTGGGTTTTGAGCGAAACCCACTGATAGACCTAGAAAACTCCTATTGCAATATAATTTTTAATCATTAGAAGTTTGGACATCAAAAATAATCATTAAATTTTTTTTTATAATTAATTATTTTTATTAAATTAATTATTTACGCAGGGCCTGAAATCAGATGACTTCAGGCCCAAGAGGTCTGAAGTCAAATGACTTCAGGCCCTCCAATCAAAATCTATTAAAATATAATATATTAATATAATATATAATATTAAATTAATATAATAAATAATATTTGACTTCTTTTTATATATATATATATATATATAATTCGTTTTTAATATAATGGTCATTTTATATTAATTAGAATTTCTCTCGTAAAGTAGTCTTTTTCAATGATTTTTATTGTGATTTCAAAAATATAAAGAGATGTTTCTTTACATTTTAGACCTACGTAAAAAACCCTATCATAACACATGATTTCAATTCGACGCAGGGCCTGAAATCATTTAATTTCAGGCCCTGAGTTATTTCTATTTCAGGCTCACGCAGGGCCTGAAATAAAATATTTCAGGCCCTCACAGGGTCTGAAATAAAATATTTCAGGCCCATGCTGTTTGAAATTAAGAAAGAAAACTTTAACTTTTTTAAAGTTTTTTATATATTAATATATTTAATAATATTATTAAATATATTAATTTATATTAATCAAATATAAAAAATAATTTATTTATATTTTAAAAAATTATTATATTATTAATTGAGATATTTTTTTAATTAAAATATTTTTTCGATTTTTATCCGATTCCATAATATATTATTTTAAAATAAAAAGTCTGAAAAAATATTTTTAAATGTCTCGAAATTCGTTATTGAAAAAGAGAAAGAGAAAGAGAATGAAAATGACATGCAGTACTTTGACAGAAGGGGTATAAGAGGAAGTTCACTAATATAAGTGCGTTATTTGGTAACAATGAAACCATGATATACAATTTGGTAAATACCAATATTTGGGTATACCCTTTGGTAAATTACCGTAATTTCTATTTGGTAAGACGCACATTTGATGATTTTTACAAAGAAACTCAGATTGGTTAAAGTTGGGCCACCCTTTTAATTTTTACTAACACAAAAGTAAATTAACTAATACTTATAAAAAATATATCAGTGCTAATGGATACTTTTTATTTATCTAAAAATATACATATATTAAATAATACATGTGATATTGAGATCGAAGTGTCTATAATATTTTCTACGAATATAAACTCATAAACTTACATGTATAAGTATATATTTGAATGTTAAAATTTTTAATAAGTAATGTTTTAATATTTTTTATCAATATTTAATGGGATTAAAACTATAATAATTGTATAAAAATCGAGGTTATTAAATTTTTTTATGTAAATTTTTTGATATACCTACTAGAGTCTATAACGTGGATGATGACATTTTTATATTATATGTATTTATTTATAAATAATTTGATAATAAAATAATTATATATTTACTAACAAAATTTATAAAATACAAAATTAACTTAGGGAGTGTTTGGTAGAGTTCTTGTTTTATTTAAAAGTGATTTTTATAGATAACAATAGACGATTCGCTCGCCCTAGCGCATCTGCCAACTCGTCCCATGACTAACACGGAGGAAGTGAATCACATGGATACTAGTTCGAATGATGTGGCTAGCGCACGGGGAGGAGGGCACACCAACTTTGTCAGGTTTTGGCTCCCAGACTTCAAGATGGAAAAGTGATTCTTATAGAGATTACTTTAAAGTCAGTGAGAAGCTAAAGTATGAAGTGTTTAGAAATAGAAGTAAAAAACTGATATAATGTAATATTCTGAGTATTTAATGAATAATTGCTACCAAGTTTAATTTTTAGTTAAATGACAATAATATTTTTAAACTATATAAATTAATATTTTTTAATTATGTATATAAAATTTTGATACATAATTAATAATAATGTGTTTATATAATTATTATTATATTTGAATATTGTATCAAAATTAATTTTTTATAACTTGAATGTTTAAAAAAAAATGACAAAATCTATATAAATATACAAAAATACGTATAAAAAATTTGAAAATACAAATTATATAAAATATAAAAATATTATTTTAAAAAAATAATTATAATAAAATATGATTAAATATCAAAAGTGTCATGGTCATTACGATAGACATAATTATCAACTTTTAATTTCAGTGCACAAACAAAAAAAACAAAAGAAAGAAAAAATATCAAATTATTATTTTTAACTTTTGAGTATAAATAATAAAAATCAAAATAGAATTTAAGATTCACAAATATTAAAAAGTACTTTCATATCGTTAGAATCTAAAAAATACTTAATAGAAATTCTACCATAAACTCTCTTAGACTCTCTAAGTAATTTAGCTACCTCACGTAGAAATAATAACTATTTTAAAACAAATTATTTGTATGTTTAAATTAGTTAATGCAAATTTAACATAACTATCAAATATAATTATTTATATCTTATGAAAATATTAATATTTTAAAATAAATTATTTTATAAAAAAATTAGTTCACATACTAGGCTGAGAAAAAGATCCGGTTAAATCGAATTGATTAATAATTTAAAAGTTAAATTCAATTATTTTAAAAATTATTATTACTTTTTAAAATATCAATTATTTTGGATTATTTTATTTAATTTTGATTTTAAAAATCCTAATTCGTTTAAATTAAATAAATGGATATTTTCATTAGTGTTTTACAACCATCCTTCCGGGATTCGAATAGAGATAGTATATAATTTGTGATTTTAATATTCAATAATATCACTTCTAAGAGTTGCCATCATAAGTTCTCAAAGTTATTGATTTAAAAGTTAAAATTGGAAATTTTAATTAATTTAGTTGAATATTAAATTAATTAATATTTTATCGTTATATTTATATGAATTTTATTGGAAAATTTGGAACCGATTAATCCTGCAGATAAGTTAGAAATAAAAAGGTTGCCTCTTCTTTAAAAATTATTAAAACAGTTTGTGTCAAAATTAAAGTAATAAAAAGGTATGTCGGATATCAATTTTAAAAGGATTTTATTTTAATAATTTTAAAACAAGAAAAATTTATTTGTATACATTTGAATTATATTATCCTATTTTTATATTTTATTGCAGATTCGAATTGTTTTATCAAATTGAACCGAGGTCGGATATTGCCATCTCGGGTCTAATACCCAAACCCTCACGTCCCCCAACTTCCATTGCTTTCCTCCCTCGCGGCGCCGGCCTGCACCGCGCGCTGCCCCGTCATCTCCGAAGCCTAGATTACCGCCGTCGAGTCCGTCTGCTACTTCGAGTCTGGCCGTCATCCGCTAAGTCCTGCCTGATTTCGGCCATCTGGGGTTCCGCCTCGCCGCAGCGTCGCCGCTTTTGTAGAGGAAGCGTAGAAGTGTGGATCTAGATTCACCGTCCCTTAGACTTCTTCCTGAAGATCTTCGAACCACCTACCCACTTTGGTTTTGGTCCGCCATGGATTTCGAATCGAAGTATGAAATATCTAGCACCGTGAATTTTATTCGCAGAAGGAACTTTACGAGAGTCGCGTTGCAGGTTATGATTCTGTTTCATCTTTTAATCGAATGGATTTTTTTCTTTGTAAAGCGTCTTATAGTGGTCGTTGTTCTATTTTGTTATTCCCTGAAGTTTGATCTTTGATGCCAGTTTCCTGACGAGCTGCTGAAGGACTCGCCGCGTGTGGCAAAGATCCTTAGGAGCGAACTCGGGAAGGACGTGCGCTTGTATGTCATGGCAGATGCAGCCTACGGAAGCTGCTGTGTCGATGAGATTGGAGCCTCACATGTAAATGCTGAGTGCGTGGTGCACTATGGGCATGCTTGCATGAGTCCGTGAGTCCTTTAGTCCATATATATATTTTGTTGATTCCAGTCTGACTAGTTTTAGATGGCTGAGGGTTGTGTTCTTTTCCTGATTAGTGGCAGTTTTGACGGTGATAAGCTCTCTCTTTTTGTAATGTTGTGAAAATTAAGACATTTGAGTAGTTTCTCATTATAGCAGTTCATTCTGCTTTTGATTCTTCTTACCTGTTGTTTTCGGTTGATTTTCTTGTAGATTTTCAGTATAAATATAAACTCTTGTAGCTCTCCAACTGAAAATTTTCTTTATGTTTTGTGTAGGACGTCTAGATCTCTTCAGGACAAGTCTCTACCAATTCATTGAATAACACGTCTTGAATTTTGATTCTCATTGAATAATGTTCTACTGTATTGTTAACATCATTTTTCTAATTATTTTGTTTCCACAATACTGATTTTTATATGGAAGCTCTTAGGAGCACAGTTCTCTATTTAGATCTGAAGTCACTGGATGGTTGTTCATCTCAGTCTAAGACCATGTCTAAGGACATCTCATTTTCATGCTTCTGCAAAATGAATTTTTTTTGATATTTAGACTGCCTTTGGCATTTGTTATAGCTAACAGCTTTCACTGGCTCATTATACATCTATTTAAATTCTTTGTTGCACTTGATCTGTAATTCCTTATATATATCTATATTTTTTTTCTTTCAGAACGTCAACTTTGCCTGCTATGTTTGTGTTTGGGAAGGCTTCTATCGATGTAAAAGATTGTGTCCAATCATTAATTCAATGTTTATCATCTAGCAACAAGTCAATTATGGTACTGGCCTACTTATGTAATAAGTTTTTTTAATTGTATCTTTATCTGTTCTACTGTGCATGATGTTATGATCGAAGCAGATTTTTTTTTTACATCTACCCTCCTCAATCACTATAATAACTCATAATGTTTCGAGTATATATTTTTTTAATTTTTTTACATTTGCCTCGCCAATCACTAGAATAAAACATAATGTTTTGAGTAAAGAACTTTTTCTGCATTTACTTCAATCACTAGAATACCATGGTAAGAAGTTTTCAAGGTTATGTGAATTCTTTGAATCTAATGACTGCTTATGATTATGTAGTAATAGTCCTTTCTACAAAGAATAATCATATTGGTGAAAATATGAAGTTGTGCTGGAAAGAGGAACGTGTATTTTTTTTATTTATTAATTGAATTTTCATTACCTGGCCTCTGAATTATGTAATTTTAGTAATTATCCTTTCTGCATAAGAAAATCAGTTTGGTTGTTTTGTGAATTTTTGAGGGGAGGGAATGTTGACAAATTCTATCAGTATCCTACGGTGTGGTGGCATTAAAGATGACTTCACCTAGAAATATGATGAATGATATTCTGTATTACCAATACTTTTCGGTTCACTTAATTAGCCATTTGGCTTTGCAATAAATTTGATGATTTGGGAGTTTATAATTGAAAAGTTTAGCATTCATATTTTATTTGATGCTTATTCTTGAAGACTGCTAGACTTGTTTGTATTGATAGTAAACTTTAAGATTTAATGAATATTTCTGTTCTTCAGTGTCTCAACAATTTTGGTTAATGATTATGATGCAAATACGTCTACTTTTGGAAGTTCTCACTATCCATAACTCACAATTATGCATTTGCCCCTTAAAAATTAGGAGATGAAGAAAATACATGAAAAGAAAGGGGCAAGTTCCATGGGACATGCCAATGGAAATTAGGACCCAATGCATTTATTTGATTACTATTTCTATTTTGTTTTTGTTAATAACTTCATTTCCATTTAATTTTAGGTCTTGTATGATCTTGAATGTGCACATGCTCTGGAGGATCTTAAAGCAAAAGTATCTGAATCATTAATTTTGGGTCAGTCCAACCCCAGTCTTCAAGTTGTTTATGCAGAGGTTGTTGGTTTAGTGATAGATCCGTATGTGGATTCTACAAAAGAGATTGATCAAGGCACTTCACAGTCTAATTCCATGTCTGATGCTGGTTTCAATGTTAATGAAGATGAAAGAAAGAATTTTAAATCTAGCAACAGAAATAAAACAGAATCTGGTACTGGTTATCGCCTTGGAGGTCTGACATGGAATGCCCCTGATCGCAAAATAGAGGACTACTTATTGTTCTGGATTGGTCCCGATAATGGCGCATTTAATAATGTCATGCTGACATTCAACAATTGTGAAATAAGTAAGTCATTTAGCATTCTCTGTTTTTTTTTTCCGTGATACAAATCCTAAATCTTAACCATTTGAGGGACGAAAATTTTTCCAACTGCACCGTCTTCAGTGTTAGATATTTAATTGCTGGTTTGTACTCAGAGATATATCATTACTAGTTAATGATATTGCAAGCATATATTTCATTTGAGACATGCTGGAAATGCTGCTGCTGTCTGAAGCCGATGAGTTATTTCTATCTGCAACTTTCTGTTGGATATGGTATCAAAATTGGAGTGATTTTTATCAGTAGTTTCTCGTGAATTCAGTTGGCGGATTGCATGCGATCTTATGCAGTTGCAAATTTTTCATCTATATTTTCTATTAAACGTTACATGGATAATCTTAAAACCTTTTACTTCTATTTTTTGCAATACGTCAGGAGCTGTAATAGACTTGCTTCATTAGTGCTGGTAGGTAATAGAACTTGGTTAGTTAAGGCTCATATGTATTGATACTTTGATTAAGAAATTCATTACAAGGACAAAGTAATTCTAACATTTCAGAGACAGTAAAAAACAATTTTATGCGAGGAAATATGAACTGCTAGAATGATTTGTCCGCTATGGCACATTGCAATTCAGCATAGTATACTCTGTTGCATAATGGTTTATTTTCGATGGTAAGATATAATTTAGTCTTTTTTATGCTTTTGTTCTGAGTTGAGGTTTTCTTCAGTCAGGTATGATACTGATAAAAGATGCTTGCTGAAGGACTTGACCAATCAACAGCGAATTCTTAGGCGCAGGTTCTTCATATAGATTACTCCTAGCTGATTTCTAACCTCCTGAAAATGTGCATTTATCTAATAGATTTTACTGCTTTTGTATGGAATTGTTCTTGTAGATATTACCTTGTTGAGAAAGCAAAGGATGCAAACATTGTTGGCATATTGGTTGGCACATTAGGTGTTGGTATGTTCATTTAACTTATATGCACCTTCTATTATGTTGTTATCTCTATTTGAAGTTGAGCATCTTTAATTCCTTTTACATTGATTATGCCCTCATACATCCGGAAAAATTGGCTATGTTGACTTGACAACCATAAATTAAATTACCTCGACCTATTCCAAGCCTGAATAAAGGAGGAGGGTTTTGGTAGGTTTCAGTCAGCGTTAAACTATGACAAATATTCAATGAATGAATCCATTAAACTATTATGCTAACATTAGGTTGTTCCTCAAAAGAACGTGTTGCAAGGTTCAACTGTAATATATCGCAAAGACCGCTACATTTCTAGAACTTGGGTGTAATGTTAAATATGCAAGAGTTTGCGTTGTAGGGTCCCGACTATAACGTATCGGCAAGGACCACTACATCTCTAAGCGAACTTGAGTGTAGTGTTAAATAGTAGAATTCTCACACCATAGGTTGGATAAAAACAAATATTATAGAAAAATTAATTATCTAAGATTTGGAGTATGGAACATAGAAACTCTCACTAGTAAAGTAACGGAGTTAGTGGATACGATGATTAGGAGAATAATTAGTATATTGTGTATACAAGAGACAAAATGGGTAGGCGAGAAGGCAGATATGATAGAGAACTCGGGTTTTAAGTAATGGTACACACATAAGAGCAAAACAAGAAATGGAGCGGGTGTTTTTTTTATAGGTAGTTCGTTAAAGGATGAAGTTGTAGGAACGGTTAGAAAGGAGAAAATTATAATTCATCAAGATAATAGTAGTGAAAGAAACTATGAATGTAATTAGTATATATGCACCTCAAGTAAAGATTAGATGAAAATACCAAATTAAGGTTTTGGGACTAACTAGATGAAGTATTACAAAACATTTTGCAAAATGAAATGATTTTAATAGGAGACGATCTAAATGGGCGTGTTAGAGTGAAAAATGAGGAATATGAGAGAGCGCATGGGGGTTATAGGTTTGGAACAAGAAATGAAGAAGGGAAAATCATATTAGATTTTGCAATAGCATATAACCTTATACTAGTAAATAAGTTTTTAAGAAAAGAGAAGACCACTTGATCATGTTTGAAAATGTGAACCATACTATAAATAGAAGGAAAATATACTCGACTCCTATAATTAAGTGGTAGAAATTAAAAGATGGGAAATAAAACATATTTAATGAGAGAAGTACAAGCATTATATGAAATATACGGTGACTCTAATATCAAAATTGAAAATAGTAGTCAAGAGTGTACTCGGTGACTCAAGTGAGCATGCACTACCTAGTAAGGAATCTTGGTGGTGGAATGAGAAAGTACATGAGAAAGTGAATGGAAAATGTACCGTTTATAAGAAATTATATACTTGTAAGAATGAGAAAAATTTTAAAAATATATACAATAGCCCAGAAAGAGGCTAAAAAAGAATAAACTTTTGAATGGTTATATCGAAAATTAGATACAAAAGAAGGAGAAAGAGATATTTATAGAATAACTAAAGTTTATCCAAACAAGATGCATAAGATAAATGAAATAGGGTTCTATTAAATGATGGTGAAATAAAAAAGCGGTAGAAGGGGTATTTTCATTAATTTTTTAATAAAGGTTTGGTTGACCAACTTAACTTAAGTAATTTAAGTAGGTCAAATTAGTATAAAAATTTAAATTTTTATTGTAGAATTCAAACTTCATAAGTAGAACAAATTTTAATTTTTATCGTAGAATTCAAACTTCAGAAGTAGAACAAACTTTAAATGAGATGCAAAATGGAAAAATCGTTGGACCAAATGATATTCCGATAGAGGTATTAAAGTGCCTAGGGAAATAAGGTTTTGAATGACTTACAAAATTATTTAACTTGATATTGAAATCGAAAAAAGTCTGATTAATGGAGGGTAAGTTCTCTAGATCTCTTATATAAGAACAAGGGAGATGTATAAATTTATGCAAACTATAGAAATATTAAACTAATGAGTCATATTATGAAAGTTTGTGAAAGAGTAATAGAAAAAAGATTAAGGAATGAGACCATGGTGACTGAAAATCAATTTGGGCTCATGCCTGGAAGATCGACAATAGAAGCTATACATCTTCTCAGGCAACTAATTGAAAGTATCGGGAGCAAAAACAAGATTTACACATGATATTCATTGACTTAGAAAAAGCTGATGATAGAGTCACAAGAAAAATTATGCGGAGAATTCTAGAAAAAAGGTGTTTGCGTAGCATATATTGAATTAATTAAGGATATGTATGAGGATGTAACTACTAGAGTGAAGATTTTAGATGGATTAACTGAAGCGTTTCCGATAAAGATAGGATTATCAATTCTAAGTCCTACTTTTTTACAATAATCATGGACGAACTCACTGAAAACATTCAAAATATAGTACCGTGGTGCATGTTGTTGTTAGATATTGTTTTGATATATGAGACAAAATATATGGAATTTAAATTTAACAATATTAGACGTAATGCGATAATTGTTAATATAGGAGATGATGAGTTGTTTAGAACTGACAGTTTTAAGTTTTTAGGATTATTTTTACAAAATGATGGAGGAATTAAGAGAGATGTCTTATATATATTACAAGAAGGATGGTTGAACTGGAGGAGGGTGTATGATCTTTTATGTGATCGTAAAGTACCTCTAAAACTTAAAGGGAAGTTTTATAAAACAATAGTTAGACCTGTTATGCTATATGACGTAATGTTGAACTATGACTCGAGCACATTAACATAAGATGAGAGTTGTAAATACGAGGATGTTAAAGTGGATGCGTGGACATATGAGTATGGGCAAAATAAGAATGAGAGTCGGAGTTGTATCTATTGAGGAAAAACTCCGATAAATGTTTAAGATGATATGAACATGTACTTAGATGGCTAATAGATGCTCGGGTTAGGCGATGTAAAACTATGACAAATACATACATCAAACGAGGAAGAGGAAGATAAAAAAAACTCGGATAACAACAATTAAATAAGATAAAATTTATTTAAGTATAATTGATGATATAGTGTGGAATAGAGTCCAATGACGTAGAATGATCCATATAGCTGACCCCACCTAGTGGGATAAAACTTGGTTGTTAACTTGTTATTGTTGTTGTTGTATATTTTCAACTTTAACTTGTATAAATTGAAAGTAAACTTTGGAAAATTAACAGAAGGTAGTAATCTTTTATTCTTCGTGGGACTGAATATTGTTGCAGCCTTAGTGTTTTCACATACAACTCGTAAAGATTTGAGTAACTTAGCGCTGCATTAGTAATTCAGGTTAGAACGGGATAGCTTGAAAACTACAAAAAGAGAGCTGGTGGAAGAGGTCATGGAAAATTGAGGAAACAAACATGAGAAGGATGCCATCAAGAGGCTTCTGAATACACTTTATTCATTGTAATACTGTCACTTGAAAAAATCTAGAACCACAAAGTTTGAGTGGTAAACTATGACCCTTCTATTGCTTGTAGTTCATTGATTTCCGTCTTAGTATTATTTCCTTGAATGAAGCTTGTTTAGCCTTCATCAGAAATAAAATGTAGCCTTCCAGCCAGTGAATAATTCTTATTTTGATCTGGCACAACCAATGTAACTTATGTAATAATAAATAATTAAGTTGATTCGAGTATTATCATGTGATATAATCTTACATGAGCTCGATGAAGAGCCATGTAACCTACTCACTTTGGACAAACATGCTGTATGATGACCCACTTGCATGGTATGTACAAAATTCTCTTAAAATAGCATCATGTTTGTGATCAGCAAGGTTTCAGTTCTTTGTTTTTTTACTCGTTAAACTTCGAGATTACTTGACAGCATGTGATTTTGGATTTTCCTTGCTTTGCAAGAGCATGAAAATAGCAAAATCCATCTAGAAAGATTCATGCAGTGGTTTCTTATTATGTTCTTGAACACGAATTTATCATGCCTTGTAGGATCCCTTTTGTTAATTATTTGTCTTCAATTATGGCCTATGGCAATTGTGGCTTCGTTGGTTTTTCTTATAGCTTTCTCTAGATTGTAAATTTTTCTTGTTGATGGATTTGCAACAGCTGGTTATCTTCACATTATTGAACAAATGAAAGAACTGATCAAGAGAGCCGGGAAAAAGTCATACACACTAGTAATGGGTCGACCAAACCCTGCCAAACTTGCAAATTTTCCTGAGGTGATACCTGGCCACAAATTTACTGCTAAATTATCCCTATCCCAATTTTTTTAGTTATTTAAGCAACTGTTTTTTTTTTTGTGACAGTGTGATGTTTTTGTCTATGTATCTTGTGCCCAAACTGCACTTCTTGAAAGTAAAGATTTTTTAGCTCCGGTGATCACTCCTTTTGAAGCTGTATTAGCTTTTAACAGGTACAAGTTATTATAGTTATTTTATCACATGAGTTCCTGTGCCACTTTAACCTTATTTTATTTCCATTTTCAGTAGTTTTTTTCGAACGAAATATATATATTTGGCTGCCTTGAATGACTGTCAAAGATGGTGACTATGATTTGGTTTACGGGGTCTGTATATGAGCAGCAATCCAACCCAAAATTTTAGAGAATACTATTGTAGAGTGACATAACTTCAAGTTGTTAACAAGGTTTCTCATGCAAAGAATATTTCCCAGTTACAAGACTAAATCAATGTACAATTTCCAAAACTATTTCTTCTAAACATGCAGAGTGTCTCATGAGCCAGCTTTCGCTTGAAAATTGTACACATTTTTTTCTCACTGAACATCGGCATGAAACATTTGGTGCTGATTTCTACCTTTAATTGTTATATTGTAAAATTACTTTCTTTTGAATGTTAGTCTTTGAATTACTATCCTTTTTTTACAATTCAATATATGAATGAACTGATTTTCTGACGGATAGGGGAAAGCAGTGGACAGGAGAATATGTAGTGAATTTCCAAGATCTTATAGCTTCTAATATATCTGAAGAGGTTGAATATGCCGAAGAAGCTCGGTTTTCCTTCATCAAAGGCGGCTATATGGAAGATAGTCATCATCAAGGTATTCACTTTGATTTCCCCTTTCTAGTTGTTTGCATGTTTGAAGTAAGTTGCATTCTTCCCTGGTGTCACAACCTATCCATTTGAAGTGTTGAATTATTTTCCTCTTCCTAGTCTCCTTATGACAATTTTGTTAGTATTTTTTCATGAGAAATTGGGTTTAACAATCTCTTTTGTAGAAATAGGTCTTGTATTTACGTTGATCCCTTTTATTTCAAGTTCACTACATAGATGTTCTTGACGGAAATCAGTAGATTGTTCCATCAGTGAATATGACTATCGATACCTGCTCTTTTTATCCATATGCGTCAATGGTTTCTGGCTTTGGTCATTTGTTGATTCATCAGAGCTTTCATTACCGTTTCTGCTGTCTATTGTTTCATAATTTTCACACATTGTCAAAAGTTAAATGCACATTGATTACTGTAGGCTAGGACTAAGTACTCGGTTAAAATAGAACTGAACCGAATTAACCAAAACCGTATAAATGATTTTTTCCGAATTAACCGAACCGATCAAATTTTCCAATAAAAACTAAACAAATTGAACCCATAAATATCGGTTAATTTGGTTTTCGATCAAATTAACCGAAGTTGTTTGATGTAGATGAAGTTTTGTGTGATGTTACTCTTATGGAGGATAGGATAAATTCTGAATGGAGGATTTATCATCCATTCAATGTGGAAATCTGATCATCGGATTCATGCATATAGCAAGGCGGTGTCGGCACCCCCTAGGAAAAAAGGGCCTCTTTAATGATATATCACGCTACTTGCTGAGGGATTGAAATACAAGCTGTGCCTTATCGCCAACGAAGTTCCATTAACTCACAGCCTGCCAGTTGTTCTTAACTATTATTCCAATCTATCCATGCCTAAACAATAGGAATACTTTCAAACCATATTTTCCCCTATATTCATAAAATTAATTTCCCTGTGCATTGACAAAATTAACTCGATGGAATACCTCAAAATTATTTACATTCTTGCCTATCACAAAATTAACTAAATAATTTACTTCAAATTAAATCACATTCTTGCATTAAACCATGACCAGTCTACAAGTTAAATCTTCCATTTGACTCATATTTTTTGAAGCATTGCCATTGTCAATTGATTCTGAAATAGATGGAACTCTTGAAGTATTATATTGAGGCTCCATTTTTTCCTTATAATTCTTGTACAAAGGAAATGAAGTGTTCTTTATTATCTTTCCTACTCTTGCACCCTTCTCATCTTCATATAATTCAATCAACATAAATTCTGCAAAATCCAATTTATGCCTTGGATCAAGCACCACTGCAATATAAAACTACTTATTCATCTTTTCAGAATCTCCCCAATACTTGTTCAATTTATTTTTCATTTTAATTCCCATCGAATACACATCAAGATTATCACTTTCTTGCCACTCCTTTAAGATGGTACAAATAAAATTAATCTCGCGTGCAAAAGTATTAGATGTGACGTACAAAGATCCTGAAAATTTTAATGTTAGCTCATAAAAAACTTACAATAGAGATGCAAAAGGTCTAATATTATTCCAATTTGCACTTGTTGACTTCCCATCAAAAGTCTTCAATTCATTTTTAGGCTTAACATTTAATTCAAGTATCATCTCTCCATTTTCATTCAAAACACATGTCTAATTTAAAACATATATCATGTTCATCAAATCTATCAAAAGCTCTTTCAAATTTTTGAGTTATATTCAACCTAAACAAAGTTGAGTTTCATCTAGTTGGTACACCTAAACATAATGTGTTTTTTTACTTTCAATTTTTTTGATCTTTACGCATTCTTTGAGCTTGCTTAATCTAAAAGGGGATTACTTAACCCATCGTCACAGATTGATTTATATCTTTTAAGTCATCAACAACAATCAAATTGATTATATGAGCTCATAGTTGTTACAAGCGTAAGGCGCAAAAAAACGCTCAAGGGTCTTGGGGCTTAAAGCGCAAAGCGAAGCGCGGGCTTTATGTAGGGGTGTAAACGAGCCAAGCCACTCGCGAGCTATTCGAGTCTCGGTTCGAAAAATAGTTCATTCGAGTTCGTTCGATTAAGTTAACGAGCCGAGCTCAAGCTCGATTTGGAGCTCGAAAACATTATCGAGCCGAGCTCGAGCTTAGCAGTATTTGGTTCGTGAGCTCGTGAACATGTTCATTAAGAGGCTCGCGAACGTGTTCGTTAAGAGACTCGCGAACATGTTCGTTAAGAGACTCGTTTATCTTATTATATATACATATATAATTAAATATCACATAAATAATAAATAAAATAATATATTATTAATTATTATTATTATTTATTTTAAACGAGCTCAAATTAAGCTCGTTTAATTTTTAAACGAGTTTTTTTTCGAGCCGAACTCGAGCCAAGCTTGAGTTATTTAATTTTATTACGAGCCGAACTCGAGCTTAAGAACTAAAGTTCGAATCGAACTCGAGCCCAAGCTCATGCCTAAAAATAACGAACCGAGCCCAAACTTGAGCCTCTTACTGTTCGGCTCGACTCGGTTCGATTACACCCCTAGCTTTATGGGAAAAAGCGTAATAAACATCTAAATATCAATATATTTTCTAAACATCTGATTTAGTGGTTTATATGAATTAATATAATTTACTAAATTTTTACTTAAACTATACTTTCAATATATTTAAATCTAAATATCTAATTAATATTTTTCAGATTTTGTTTAAATATAATTTTTATGTATTTAAATTTTAAAAATTTATAAGAATTAATAAAAAAAATTTATTTATTTTTTAATTTTAAATATATTTAAATCTGATTTCTGTTAATTAATAAAATTTATCAGATTTTTATATTTAAAATATATATTTTTATAAATTTTAAATCTGATTTATATTACATAATAAAATTTATTAGATTTTTTTATTTTAATAATATTTTTTCAAAATTTAAATTTATTTTATATGAATTAATAAAGTTTATAAGATTTTTTTAAGGAATTGTTTGATTTTTTTGATGAATTGTTTGATTTTTTTAAAACTAAAAATCCCACCGACGGTGCACAACGCCTCTGGTGCCGCCAAGAGTAGCGTCGCACAACTCCGGCGCCGCCGGAGGTTTCGCCGGACGCTTCCGACGTCGTTGGAGGCATGCGACGTTGCTTCCAGCAGCGCTGGAAGCTTTGCTGGATGTCTCCGATGCTGCTGAAAGAACGCATCGCGCGAAGCGCAGCGAAGTGACACTTCTTTGATCTCGCTCGCTTCCGCGTTCGCAGAAGCGCTGCCTTTACGCGTCGCTGCGCCTGACGCTTAAGCAAGCGAAGCGCGCGTTTGTGACAACTTTGTATGAGCTACACATCTAATATATCTCATTCTCATATGAACAAATTCTCCTTTCAAAATAGTGGAATCCCAATTAATCTTTTTTTTTTTTGAAACTATTGATATCATTTAAACTTGCATTATCAACTGTAATAGTGAACATTCTGTTAATTCCCCAACCCCTCAAGCAATTTTCAAAGGCCAAACTAATAGTCTCGCCTTTATGACTTGTAATTGAACAAAAACTGAGAATTCTTTTTTTGGAAATTCTAATTTGTATCAACAAAATGAACTGTTTGGCACAATTTATTTTTTGAATCGATGTCCATGTATCAGCAGCCAAAGAAGCTCTATGTGTTGAATCATGCAACAATTTTTCCAATTTTTCCCTTTCAATTGTATATAATTCAACACAATCACGTGCAACCATGTATCCTGAAGGAATTCAAAACTTTGGACATACCATGATCATAAATGCTTTAAATCCTTCTGTTTCTACAAATTTGAAAGGGACTTTATCCATTTTGATCATTCTAGCTAATGTTTTTCTAGATGCATCTTGATCAAATTTTCAAGAAGTCAGACACAACTCACCCTCTCTTGAACCTAGTTGTAAATTAAATTTAACTGTGCTTGAGTTGTTTCAACAACATGAAGGTGTTTTTTACTTGGGTAATATGATATCTCAAGTTTGTTGTTCCATTCTTGTATGGATCACAATTTTTTTATCGCAATATTTGCATTTGGATTTTATCTCCGTTGTATCATTAGTTATAGAAAAAGGTGATTACGTTCATCTTAGACGTCTTTCACAGTCGGTCCCAAAGTTATATGAAGGGAGATAAATCATGAGGTCAATTTATAGCCGACTGCCAAGTGACTAAGCCGCTAAGGGGTTGGAGGAGTTTTTTCTCTAAGGGCATGCGAATTGATCCCTTCCCCATTCTAACAAATCTGTCATTTTCTAACCAATTGGGCACTCTCATGAGGACCCTGATGTATCATTAGTAAATTTTATGAAATGATCTAATCACTTCTGGGTTTCATTACTTTTGTGTTGGTTACCTTTCCTTTAGAATCTACAATCGTTTTTGTTCCCACTAAAGGACCGATTTCAGATTTCGGTGTCAAACAACTACTATCAACATCCATATTTAATAAATCTCCTTGATCGATATCAGACAAATACTAATCACAGATGCACGAACACTGTGCAAAATATTGCAAGTTGTGATAACACCGTTAAAAATATAATTGATTAAAATCTAAAATTGAAAGATAAATATGAAACTCAAATATCAATATATCTATACATGGTTAAATACTCTTGAGTTCAACGAGGAATTTTTGGGCATATCATAACTTCAGAATATTGAGCATATTACAAGAAAGAATTATTTGGACACTGTTAAATCTAGACACTGTAAATATTACTAACTACAAAATATTGAGCATATCTTGACTTTCATACTTACCCACATTGGCTGGCGGTCGTTGGTAACTGTGGCGCTGGTAACTGTGGCGTGAGGACAAGAGGACGAGGGAACTCGAGAGGAATGAGAGGGATGGCGAGATGATGGGAGGAAAGGAGGTCTTGAGTTAGCGGTGAGAGTGACGGGAGAAGGGAGGGCTGAGTAGGGTGGACCAACGGAGACTCGGGGTCGCAAGCGCTCGACAGTGAGAGCAAGGGGAGGGGATCAAGGTAGGCACCGGCGGCAAGAGCGACGAGAGTTGATCAAGGCAACGAGGGCACGAGTCGGGAGTCGCAGGTGCATCGGGAGGGGATTAGGGCAGCGGAGTCGGGAGTCATAGGTTGCAAACGTGAGTTGTGTGAGTGAGGAGCTGGGTGGACGAAGGATTTAGGGTTCACTTAGGGTTCAGGATATTGCGTGTAAGTCCGGTTTGATTTAAAATTTTGGATTTTTCAATTTAATCAAATAAAAAATTTTAAAATCGAAACTGAATCAAATTAATCATTTTTTTAAAATTGAAATTTCGAAATAGTTGAATTGAATTTTTAAATTCGATTGGTTCCATTGGTTGGTTTGATTTAACTGAATTTTTGCTCACCCTTACTGTTGGCAACAATAAACTACTATTCTGTGCTTACGACTAAGGAATGCTACTATTTTTTTCTCCCACAGAGAATGACAAAGAGCACGATGGAAGTTCCTTAGCATTGGCAACGGTCATAGATAAGGCACTAAGTCTGCAGCACCAACATCCGAATTCTATATTGTTCAAAGGAAATGCTAGATCTGGATCGGAGTTCTTTGCTGCTCGCTCCTACCAGGGTCTCAACATGCAGTTCGAGAACTCAGCTCCATCTTCTTATGTGATTGGCAGAACAGGCAGGGCAGCCGCTTATCTGGACGAGAAAAAGCAGGCAGAAGGCTTACCTGGCATCGTCGACTAACCTACTTGTCACGGTACAAGTGGCTGAAAGGACGAATTCATGCACCGAGAGATCCTGCATCAATTCACCTGATGCTGTTGAACAACAAATAATTCATGCAAAAGCCCTCTCTGTTGAGCAATCGCAATCCTCCAAGGCTAAGAATCTTCTCTCGAAAAAGGCTGTGTCGAGCTTTGGTTGTGGTAAGCTGAAAGCTTCCATGGGCGTGTTGTAGTATTTATTGGCATGAGCTCTAAATTGAGCCATTTCCGTTTGCAAAGGATTTCATAATTTAAGATTGTATATATATATATATTGTGCGGGTAATAGATTGATGTTCAAAGTGGAGGGTTTCTCTTTTGTTGTGTGTGCTTGAAGGAAGTAGAAGGGAGATGTAGTAAGTGAAAAATATATTAATTAGGATTGCATTATAATCTGTAATGTCGTTGGGCTTATTAAAAGTGGCTGCGTTTCTAGTGAGTTGAGATGGATATAGCCTAGTGGAGACGAGGTTAACTCATTTGAAGTGAAAAAGACTATGGTAAAGACAGCTTATACTAAAGGTAGATGTGGTTTGTTTGAGTTGGATTGTGAACGAATCAAATACTATGAACAAACTTATTTATGTTTTTAATATACACAAGTTTGTTTAAATAAATAAGCTGGAATAACTGATTCAAGGAAATAAATTAGTTTAAGGGGGCGTTTGATTTAGGATAATAGAGAATATCACTTCCTCATCTGTTTCCTCCATCGTCAGAGCACTGACAACGGTTGTTTGTCATAGTCCATTCGCCTTTGTCCAACAACGCAAGGTGGCACGGTAAGTCGGTGACCGTTTGAGATCAAAGTTGAGCTTTAGACCTTTATCATTTTTCTCCTCCAGTTGTTCAAGAAGGACGACGACATCGGGTCCTTGCCCACACTTTGCCCTCTGCATGATCCCTAGTTGTTCGCCTACACACTCAACTTCCCCATCTCCAAGTTCCTGCAAGTGCAGAGCAAGGTCCTGATCATGCCTGACATTGCCACTGTCACCCTAATCTTCCACGTCACCCTCACATGGCTCCTCGTCGACCACTTCTGCCTCGGCCTCCCTAGTGCGGCAGTGTCGCTCAATTTGGTTTGGTGGATTGTGGTAGGAGGCCAGTTCGAGTATGTCGCCATAGAGAACTGCCCGGTGCATGGAGCAACGCCAACTAGGTAGCCTTCGCTGAACTGACATCCTTCACGTGGCTCTCCATTGAATTCGTTATAATGCTCTGATAATTAACATATATAATGAATGATGAATCGATCAATTCTAAATTGCAACTCGACATCAAGCGAATTCTTTACTACATATCCCTCAATTGCCTTGTTATTTCTTTCCATATGCAGTCTCGAGTTTTGGTGCTACATGATATTGATCATCTTGGTTGGCCATTTGAAAGATGTTCAAATTGCAGTCGTTGCCGTATCATGATCACGATGCCATTGCGTTATATATATATATATATATATATATATATATATATATATATATATATATATATAGCATTTGGTATCTTTTTTTGAGTTTCTTGTTATTATTAGAGGTAAAGGCCGACGAGTCAGAGAAGCCGATCACAAGAGGAAAATGATCGCTTTCGGAGGATGAGACTAACTTCGTCGATTCTTCGCTAGAGGGCGACTCCAGTTGCAAGATTGTCGGTGCATCCCTGGTGGCAAAATAAGTTTTTATTTTTGGATTAAAAAAGTAAACTGTGTGTGATGCTTATGTGATTGCCCGGTGGTTGTTTGATGAAATGCAAGGTCAATAATGATGGAGGAAACTCTTCCTAATACTTGTTTCTTTTCTACAAGTCATTCTAATCTCAGTTGAAGACTCAAAGTAGTGTATCTCAAGGAGAGTTGACTCTAACAAAGCATGAAATAATTTTTCCTATTAGTTGTGGAGCTCATATAGACATCTTGAGCGGTTATCTTTTTAAGAAAGCTCTGAGCCTCTAATTGCTCTTAGAAACTCATTTTCTTTGTCACTAAGTTTCATGTCTGTGTAATGGTTATCTTCCTTGTATTATTTAGTTTTATCATTGATGTTGGTATGTGTTTGAGACCAGTAATAAATATTCTGTGCCTTTTTTTTAACTATTTATCGAAAAAAATAGTTGTATTATCTTTCGATCAATTTGTTTGTTTATCTTAAGAAGCTTAAAGAGAATGATGAAGATTATTAATTGAAAAATTAAATCACAAACTAAATTATTTTCAGATATTATATAGAAAATAAGATAAACTAGTAACACTTGTGTTATTGGTTTCTTGCTTTTTTTTAGAAATCTGCCATGTGTTCTTGATTTTTGGAAATCAATAACACCTGTGTTATTTTGGTGAAGGCTGCCTAATTGAAGTAGTTCCATGTGTTGGGGTAGTTTTCTATGGTGACATACGCGAATTGTCCTCCCACCACGATCCACCAGACTATGTTGAACGACACTGTCGCACTAGGAAGGTCGAGGCGGATGTGGCTGACGAGGAGCCATGTGAGGGTGACATGGAAGACTAGGGTGACAACGGTGACGTTGGGTATTATCAGGACCTTGCTCTGCAGCTGTAGGAACTTAGAGATAGGGAAGTTGAGGGCGCAGACAAACAACTGTGGGATGATTTTGAGGGTGAATCAGTCACCAAGGATCGCGATGTCGTCATTGTTCTTGAATAGCCATAGGAGAGAAGTGGCGAAGGTCTAAAGTTTAACTTTGATCTCAAATTGTTATCGACTTGCCGTTTGTGCTGCTGGACGGGAGATGAAGGAATGACGTTGGACAGCTACTGCCGTCGGTGCTCCGACAATGGAGAAAATAAAGATGAAAAAGGAGCGATAAAAGATTAAGTTTTTTTTAAATAAATAAAAGGAAGAGAGGTATTATGGAAAAGAAAATGAGAAGGCATTTTTTATTTTTATTTTTTTATTTTCTAGAAAATGTTATTTGCTTAATTTGTATTTTTTAATTTTATTTTCTGAAAAAAGAGATATCATTTTTTAAGAAAATAGAAAATATGAAAATGTCATTTTATGAAAAAAAAGAAAAATACGGCGGAAAATGGAAAAATGCGGCGCCGTTTCTTTATTCCTCCTCTTCCACGAATCCAATTTTCCTCGTGCCCTATCTCGCGCTCGCCCCTTCTCCGCCGCATCACCCTTCTCCGCCGCATCCTTCTTCACCTCATACGCTCGCCCCTTCTTCGCCGCATCTAGTCTTCGTACGCTCGCCCCTTCATTGCCGCATCTCCTCTTCGTGCGCTCGCCCCTTCTTCACCGCTACTTGCCGTCTTCGCCGCGTCTCCTCTTCGTGCACACTTTTTTATTCTGCCGCACCACCACTCTGCCCTCGTTTCCTCTTCATGCACACTTTTTCTTTGTTGAAGCGCAAGAGAAAACAAACCAAATCTGGTTTAGGAGCTTTAAATGGAAAAGAGGACGCTTCTCTAATTTCAGTGTCACTGTTGAATAGTGCAGGTAAGAGGAAGACTAAAAAATGACATCAATGCTTCTGCTAGAAAGACCAAGGAGCATGATGGTGTAAGAACTACCATCCTTGCTAATCGTTCATCTTGCTTTCTTGTATCATTATGTTGGTGCATATAATGCTTTATAGAATTACATTTATGTTCAAATTAGAAAGGATAAAAAAATTATACCAGTTAGAAGCAACCTTATGTGTTACGATGTGAAAGTATAATTGGACCATAAGTGAAGTGTATCACACATATTGTCCAAGAACATTAGGAGCCAGTTAATAGAGTTGATTTTATTTTCCATATTTTTCTGTCGAAGAAAAGATTTCGTTTTTAGTTAGTTTTAGTTTAGTAGAGCCAATTGAACTTCTTGCAGCATCTTGCATGCATTTCTAGCATGCTTACTAATCAACATGAATCTAGGATGATGCCATATCTACCAGAACCTCATTTTAGTGATTTTGGATTTGGATACTGAGTCTGTCATTGCTCATTCTTGGCAATTGTCTGCGAGCACATTTTTGTCATCATTATGATTGATTAGGCCAATCTGTTACTATCAATCTCTTACATTCATCAAGACATCATCAAAATTGTGTTTTAACTTTTAAATTCCATCAACCATTGTGTTCTAGGATCTCATCATTCTTACACCTCTTTTCCTTCTTCCCTGTAGCATTACTATGAATGTGTTGTATGTGATCTTGGTGGCAATTTGCTTTGTTGTGATAGTTGTCCCCATACTAATCACCTTGAATGCTGTGCATCGCTTTGATTCAAAATTCGGAGAATCAAACACTAGCTAAGATGTTAATCTATTGTCTAGCCTAAAATCTACAAATTTAAAATATCTTTTTATATTGTCAAGGAAGGACATCTCAGTTCAATTTGTAACTATTTTGAATTTCAAAGAGAGATTCATTTTTTCTAAAAGGAAATGTTGATTAAAATATTATTTAAAAAATTTTTAATTAAAAAAATTATTTCTAAAAGGAACTATAATGCTGCATCGATTTTTATTTAAAAATTATTTTGTTTATAATTTTTCATATTCATATATCAAATGTATGTTCTAGGTTTCTTGTCTAGAAAATAGAATTACAGTATATCCTACCTGATTTGAACATTTCTAAAATATTTATATGATTTAGGGAAAATCCAAAACTACTTATGCTCTTTTGGTAAAACGCATTAACATTTGAATGAATTAAATTCAAGTTAAATATATCCAAAAAAAAAAATCAAGGGAAGTTTGAATGATTTGAGTCCTTTTCAGTTTATCTTAACTTTATTTATTTATTTTATTAAACAAGATTGAATAATATATAGTTTAATTCGATTTAGCTCTTTTATAATCCTACATTTGAGATAGAGAATTTTGAAGTTTGATTGATGTTGAACTTCATCAACATTGACGAAAGTGCTTGACATTTTTTTTTATTTTTAATAATCCAAGTATTTTATTTTCACAATAAATTTAAAATATAATTTATATACATATATAAAATTCGACAATATTCAAAACTTAATCTTCTTATCAATTCTCTTCATTACAGCCGTACGTAGGTAGGAGTTTGGAGGGAGACTCATTAATAGTTGCGTTATTACAGTTGATTCGTATAAAAATAACACAGTTGATTCATGTTAAAATAATATTATTAATAAATTTAGAATCGATTCTTAATCGTATAAAGCGTATTAATTTTTTAGGCATCCATAATCCTTTAACACCTTTAATTTTATAATACCTATCTGATAAAAAAACCTTTAATTTTATAATACCTATCATCTCATAAAAAAATTATGTGATCCACATGCAACATACACATTAACATTTTCATTTTCATTCTTTCACATTTATTTAATATTCAACCCCTATTATTTATGAGGTCCACATATCACATATATATTATCTCACATATACATTCTCTCCATACATTTTTTTTATTTTCAATTTCATTTACCAATTTAAATGATTATTATTTAAAATAAATAATAATAATAATTTTAAATATTTTTATTATTATTTGAAATTAAAATGTCATTTTAAATTTAAAATAAAAGAATACAACATTAAAAAAATACACTTGTATATAATTAAAAATTACATATAAATTAACCATAAAGTGAAACAATAAAATACTAATTCAGGAGTTGTTGTTATATTATGATCAAATATATTCAACTAAGTCGACACGAAGTTGGTGATGCACATGACTGTCACGTAGTTGGGGATTTATCCGGAGATATTCAAGAAATCCTCGGTTTGAGCCTTGGACGGGTTGTGCGGGTTCGTCACTTTCATTGTTGTACCAATTTGTCACGTGATCCCCCTCATCTTCCACAATCATGTTGTGCAAAATAATATATGTTAACATAATATGTTTTAACTTTTTCAATACCAATAACAAGCTGGACCTCCGACAATTGCTCATCGAGCTTGGAGCCCAAATGCTCGTCCAACATCTTTTCTTGCAACCTCTTATCTTTCCTTAAACAATCTCCTCTTGGGATCTTCGGGGCAAGGAAAAACCTTCACGAAAGTAGCCCATTCTGGATATATTCCATTTGTTAGACAATACCCTTTCTTATATTGAGTGTCGTTGACTGTAAAATTAATCTTCGGGGCATTTCCTTGCAAGACGTTATTAAATATGGTATATTCAAACAACACATTAAGATCATTACGTGAATCTGCGACACCAAAAAATGCATGTCATATCCACAAATCTTGAGATGCGACCGCTTCAAGCATGATTGTTGGTGATCCATGCCCTTTTGTAAATTGGTCTTTCCAAGCAACTGGACAATTTTTTCATTCTCAGCGTATGCAATCAAGGCTACCTAACATTTTAGGGAAGCCGTGTCTCTCATCATGCAATTGAAGAAGACGTTGAACATCATCAACATTTGGCCTTCTCAAGTATTGATTATCAAAGAATTCAACTATATAAACACAGAACTTGAAAATGCATTGGATGACGGTTGATTCACACATGCGTAGAGTCAAGATGGTCGGCTGGGACTCCATAAGCTAATTGACGAATCACATACATTTTTATAGCGGTGTCAAGCCTTGTTTACTCGCAACATCATCCCTTTGCTGAAAAAACGATAAACGACTCTTAACTGCATTAACTATGCGACAAAATAAATCTTTTTACATGCAAAATCGTCTTCGAAATATTTGATCTGGATACACTGGATTTGTGGAGAAATAATCATTGAAGAGCCTCACATGCCCGTCTTCATGATTTCTTTGGATGAACCTTCTTCTTCGCCGCATCTCGTTATTACTTTTATATACTTCAACTATTTGTCGGCTTTGTTGAAGTATAAATGACATTAGCTCATTCCCTGGATTATAACCTTCGTCAACATCTTCAACATGGACTTCATCTTCACTTGTCGAGTCGGATGTGATGCTACTTGAAGATTAAGACATATTTGGAGGAAACAAATTCAGGGCTAATGAAGAATGATAAATTATAGAGCAAAATGATCGAAGAATGTTGAATGAAGAGGAAACAAATTCATCAACTACTTGGAGAATGAAGAATTATAGAGCACAAGGTATCTATTTATTTATTCTTGTCAACGATTATATTCTAACAACTATATTACAACGGCTATATTCTAACTGTCATATTACAATAGCTATATTTTAACGGCTAGTTTACAACAGTTATATTAATTGATCGGAAATTATAAATATATTTTAAAAAGTAAAATAATAAAAAATTATATTAATTTTAAAAAACAATGTTCGAAAATTATATTAATTGAAAAAGTACAATAATTGAAAATTAAAATAAATGAAAATTACATATTTCATCTCTTCCTAATCTCTTGACATAGATATTAATAGATGATAAATTGCTCCTATGTCATTTGCGAAGTGTTCTTCGAAAGGATTGCATATTCCTTTAATTGAACTTTGGCTAAGGAATCCTTTGTTTTCATTTCAGCAGCTTTTGCTTTCATCTCATTAACTTCGAGTTGTTTTTGTTTCATTCCAACTTAAGTTATTTTTATGCTTGTATACTCAGTACTTTGCAAACATATTATCCAAGTTTGTTGTCATACCTTCAATGTCTGATTTCATTTTGTCTTTTCCTTTTCTTTTTGCTACCTTTTGACCTATTGTACGAGTTTCTTCTTCGTTTAAGTCTACGTATAGCTAGCATCTTGGTTAGATGAGGTTTTGCTTGCTCCCGACTCTGAGGTTCTTGCCTTCTTCGTGCTAACAAGGTGATCAACGGACTATGAAGTAAACATTGGACCGTCTTTTACGATCCTCCATACATGCTCGAGATTAAATGCAATGCTATTATTTTCCCAACGATATTTTTCATACGCAAACCATAATATATCCTCGCCATTATGGCCGCTACGATACACACTATAAATGCTATTAAAATTTGTATTGAAGTGATATACCTTTTTTTGTATGGTATTGTGTCAGTGCGATCGTATGATACTTGCATTTTTGTTGGGTGTACCTTGAGGATGATTCTCATTGTAGTAACTAGCAACACGACCTCAGAAAGCATCTATCTTCTGATCATTGTCGATGATTGGATCATCGCTGATAGTGACAAACAATCTGACCAAAATTTCATCTTCAGGCTTACTCCATGTTAATCGTTTTCTTCTATCCGCAGCGTCAGAATCCGCTTTCTCTAAATTAACAACTTCAATTGAAGATTCACGGTAGGACTTGAGTCTCTGGAACAAAAGTCAGAGTAAATGGATCACTTTCCATCGAAGATGTAAAAGTCATGCCGGTTGCAGGTGGATTGGATGGATAATTTTGTGGATATTGATTATATGGATAATTTGGTGGATATGAACCATATGAGTTATTTGGTGGGTATGAATTATGTTGATAATTTGGTAGGTATGAAAAATATGGATAATTTGGTGGAGTTTGTGAATTTTGGGAAGAAGTATTTTCTAAAAAATTTATAAAAAAACCAAGATTATTTTTATCCATTTCGAAAGAAAATAGTAGAGAGGAGATTTTTAGAGGGAGAGAGGGAGGTGTTTGAAGATTGGAATGAGAGTGCTTGGGAGGGAGGTGTTTGAAGATTGGAATAAGAGTTGTAAGGTGATGAATATTTATAAATAAAAATTTATTTATTTTTATTAAAATATCCGTTTGTGACCGTTTCATGACCGTTGTAGGCGTTTACTAGTCGTTTAGGTGACCACTGTCGATTTTCAATCCATTACGGCTGCCCCAATCAATTAAAGACATCCCCAACCGAATCGATTAGGGACATATTACGAGTGCCCCGAATTGATTGGGGTTGCGCCTAATCGATTGGGACAGTCCCAATCGATTGGGGATGCTATGTCAGTTCTATTTTTTTTATTGATGAACGCGTTCAAACATCTGAATGCGTTTATCGCGTCAGCGCTTTAACGCGCTCATCGCAATGATTTTAATGTGCGCGGTGTGTTAATCGAGCGTTATAACACTTGGTTAATGCACTATTCCAGGTGCTCTTATATGTTATTTTTGCTGGGTGAATAGTAGGACCATACTGGGTCGTCGTTCGAGGATTTCCATATTTTTTTGCCGATTGGAAGGAGGCGCGATAAAAAAATATTGGTAGTGATCCTGATGCAAGATCCCTATCAGAAGGAGTTCGGATAGTTATAGGTGGTAAAGATAGAGAGATTCGTTCGTCCCAGTATTCTCATAAATTATCTCAAAATTAATACGAAAAAATTAAATCATACGAATTACTAATCTAAAAAGGATTAACGACCTCAGGTGACTGGCCCGACCCCACGAAGTTTTTTCACCAACCACTAGGGTAAATTAGAAAGTACTCACGGTGGACGATCCAGAAGCCCAGCGTCCCAGGGTTCACATCCCATTTGGAAGAAAAATTCCTGCAAAATACGCCGTAGTTAGGGATGGAACCGCAGATGCTTGGGTTGATAACTTAGTCACCCTTCCGCTATACCATGGCCCTGGGGCAAAAAAATGATTAACGAGGTTTTTCCAACCTCGAACGACCGCATCGACCCCACGGAAGTGTTCCACTGGCCGCTAGGGTAAATCTGGAAGCGCTCACGACGGGCAGTCCAGAAGCCCAGTGTCTTAGGGTTCACACCCCATTTGGAGAAAAAATTCTTATAAAATACGCCGTTGCTGGGGATCGAATCGTGAATGCCTGGAGCAAACACACAGAGGGAGGACAAGCATATTGACACGTGATGAGGACAGACATACTGATTTTACCAGATTTTAATCCCAGACTTTAAGATGACAATATCCACGTGTTAACCTTTAGTTCATCCCGTAGGGATAAGTTCGGATGATTAAAAAAAAAGATAGGCCCACTAATTCAACGGTCCTTTAGAGCAGATCTAACGAATATGGAGGGAGGTAAATACAGATACACAGACAGAAGACGTATGGTGGAGAAGCACCAGGTGACAGTTCTCGAGAATCGATCTTTGACCATTATGTCAGAATTGTCATACGTTCATCATCTATCTTATGTCCTAGGAGCATAAGTTCGGATGATTAAGATAAATCGCTTGTCCCCAGCGTCCCCGTCGTACCCGTCCCAAGGCCAAGTTCGGATGATTAAGAGAATATAGTTGAGGTGGTTGTGATACTAGAACAAACACGTGGAGGAGGAAGCTCGCAAGGGAAGAATTATAATTTGGAACATATGCACATAAAGAAAAAAAGTTAGAATGATGTTAGAGATTTTTCTAAGCGATATTATTCCAACGCTAAAGTCAATATCACGGAAGAAAAAATTAACAGAAAGTAAAGAGTCTTCAAATTAGAGAGACCTACCTTTTCTTCATGCCGATGGTACCTTTTATACTACTTCCAGCGATCTTTCATTTTCCACGCATTGTTAGCTCTGAGACCGTTACAATCACCCTTTTGATCATCTGACGATTATAATTTCAGCATACTTATGGTTGCAGCGTATTTAGCCTCTGTACTTATTTTTATCTTTAATACTTGTAGGCCCTCATCTGTTTATTAATAGGAGAAACTTTTATGATGGCAAGTGTTGTTTATTTAGGGCTGTTTGATTGTCATCACTTGTCCCCGTACCCATTCGAGAATTTATGTAAGAAGCGATCCTCTGCTCGGCCCGGATCAATATGCAGGTGGTCAGACCTCTATTCGGTAGTCATACAAATAAACTTCAGCTCTACAGAATGAGTTCGTTTAAGAGTATCCACTCGAACATTATCATCCCAAACAGGGTGATCCTGTCGCCGAGCGTAGTGGAGCCGTAACCGGATGACGGTGTAGCGATGAGTGACGTGGATGCCGACGGGACGTCCTCGCGCAGAATGACAGCGCCGTAGGGGGTGTCGTCCGACCGGACGTAGGTGGAATGTCGCCTAGTGAACCGCCGACCGAACGGATGTAGACCTGCGGGGAAGATGACCGTTAGCAACCTAGCCGGGAAGCGTCCCGGCAAGGCACTCCGACGGTCAAGTCAGTACTCCGATGAACAGTAAAAATAATGGAGCACCGTAAATGAGGGGCTTCGCGCGCGTACCTGATAATGAGGAGGGGAGTGACTTATATAGCCGGGGAAAAGGACCAAGTCTGACCTGTGTCAGGATTCTCTGACCTGGTCGAGGGATATTCCCAGATTGTCTGCCGGGTGTCAGGATTCTCTGACGGAGTCAGGAGATATTGTATGATTTTGTCGATTTGTAGCCGACATTCCTTGTCGTATACTCCTTGTCTTATGTGAGGATACAGACAGGTGACCGGCGCCGCCTGACACCAACGGCGTGACAGGGCGGCGTGCCAGGGAGTGTCAGTTCACACAAATGGTGACAGCCAGTTATCTGCAGCTGGTGCAGGTGTGTTTTGTCTTTACCCCAGGGTGGTTCCGAGAGAGTGCCCGAGTGGGCACCGGGCGTGCAAACCTGGGGGACTATGTATGTGAAGGGTTGCCGGGCGGATGCACCTGAACGATTAGGCGTATAGCCCTTATGTGGCCGGGCGACAGTACCCGACTAAACGATTAGGCGTGTAGCCCTTATGTGGTCGGGCGGCAGTGCCCGACTAAACGATTAGGCGTGTAGCCCTTATGTGGTCGGGAGACAGTGCCCGACTAAACGATTAGGCGTGTAGCCCTTATGTGGTCGGGCGGCAGTGCCCGACTAAACGATTAGGCGTGTAGCCCTTATGTGGTCGGGCGGCAGTGCCCGACTGGCTGGCATAGACCCTGGGTCCAGCTAGGGTGTCCAGCTGGCTACCCGCGTAATGACATGGACCCTGAAGTCGGCCAGGCCGTTTGCCACGTTGGCTGTCCGTACGGTGCCAAAGATAGGGCGGGATCAATAGCCTTCCTCTCAAGTCTAGTCGAAGGAGGCGATCAGTCCGACTGACTGGACTACAAAGGGGGTACAACAATTCCGCGGCCGAGCGATTTTGCCCTTTTAATATCTGGCCGGCTTAACACGAGGCTCAACAGCTGGTGCTGTGTATGTCTGCCCTGTCTGGGCGGAAAAAGATTGTTAGTCGAGAGGGGCGTGGGCCGCCACGCGCCCTTCTTTTTTAACGAGGTCGTCCGGCTGGACGAAGCATGATAGGGGAGCGTGGGCCGCCACGCATCCCCGACTAGCCATTGACATGATGAAGATGTCCGGGCGGATGAAGATTTTGACCGGAGGAACGTGGGCCGCCACGTCCTCGTAAATTGTTAATGCGTCCGACCGGACGAATGTTGTTAGTCGATGAGAGGTATGCTGAACATGTTTGGGCGGGAGAATGTTTGCCTTAAGTTGCAAGAAATGTGGAGTGTCACGCGCACCAAGACGATTTTCTCGGGATAACCCGAGTCAGTCAATTAATAGAGGCGTGACATTCTAAGTCGAATGAGGTGATGTGATATGCCCGATGCGACCGGCGCCATAACGGCATCACCTCAGCTTTAATGATCTGGGCCACGTGGCGCGCGCTGGTTGGCCGACCGGGATGCGATTTATCCCCATGATTACGAGCTTTTAATGGCCATTAACGCGCGTAATTCTTTCCGCCACGCGGCAGCCTCCGGCTGGCTGACACGACGACGCGCCCTGTCGCCGCTGCAGGCGACGTCAGCGCCTGAGGCGCGTCTTTTCGAGGCTGATCGTGGGACGCCTCAACGGCATGGATGAGGCGATCTCCGTACACGTGGATCGCCATCGGACGGTCTCCCTTCTTTCGGCCTAGCTATAAATAGGCCTCCGCATTCGCCGAAACCCTCATTTGCTCTTCACTGTTTTCTTCTCTAACTCGGTGCTTCTCGCTTCTCGCCGCCGTCTTCGCGTGTCGCCGCCGCCCTCGTGCTTCTCCGTCGGTTAATCCTTTCCGCCACCACCTACGGTCAGATTCTCCCTTTTCTTCCCTTTCTTTCCGCTCCATGGCTGCCCTTGCGTGGTATACCTCTGTCGAGTCTTCCCTTCACGACGAGACCGTCTCCGACCTCCGACTGGTCTACGACATCCCTGAAAACTACCACATTGTCGTTCCTACAAAGGCTGACAGGCCACACAATCCCCCGGCTGGCTTCTTTGTGTTTTTCCGGGACCAACATATGTCTGGCCTGCGCTACCCTCTTCATCCCTTTATTGTAGACTTCTGTAACTTCTTCCATGTTCCTATCTTCCAGCTTTCTCCCAACGCTATTCGTATATTGTGTAACATAATAGTTCTCTTTACCCTTTACCGAGTCCCCCTCCGACCGGAGGTTCTTTATTTCTTTTATTACCCGAAGAAGCAGGAGGCCGGGAATTTCTTTCTCCAAGCCCGGGCCAAATTATCCATAGTGGAGAATATTCCTTCCTCGAATAAGGGATGGAAAACTCATTTCTTCTTCATAAGCCCTCCGACCAGCCCTGGGTTCCCGGTCGGATGGGTCGAAGACATGCCCCCTATAGCTCCCTTAAGAAACTTTAAATCCGACCCCTTATTTATAAGGGCTGCTTCTCTACTCGGCGGCCTCCACTTCGACGGCATGAAACTTCTCAACGACGCCGTCTTGTACATATTTGGGCTAAGCCGAGTGCCTGCCGCCTTGCCCGGCACCTTCTGTAAGTCATTTTTTGTTTCATACTTCTTTCTCCCTAACTCAACATCTTCTGATTTTGCAGCCGAGATGATGTGGGAAGCGGCCCTCGATGAGGCCCTGGGCCTGGATGACGAAGAATTAAACACCCGGGCGGCCGAACAACTGCGTCTGCGCCAGGCCAGTCTGCCCGACCCACCTACGATTCCTGAGAGCGCGGAGCCCGCCCCTCAGGCTCCTTCTGCCCAACCAGTGACGACTGGTTCTAGGGAGCCGGTCGGCTCATCAAAATCTTCTGCCCCTGCAAGATCCTCCGGCAAGCAGAAGGTTCAGCCTTCCATGGAGAAGCCCCAGCCTTCCAAGCGGAAGGCTAGCGCTTCTATCCGTATTGAGGAGCCGACGGAGGTAGGCCCGTCCTCTTCTGATTCTCCTGACCCGGAACCTTTGCAGAGGCGCCCGAGGACTTCAGCGACGGGCTCTCCCTCTCAACCTGCAGAGGCAACTGCCAGCCCGGCTGGAGCGAACCGGTCAGCTGACGCACCGGGTTCATCTCGCTCAGGGGGACAGCGCTCGCAGCCGTGTGGCTATGGCGTATATCTCCCCTCGGTCGACCCAGCGACCCCCTTCGAAGTCCAGCAGCGGCTTACCCTTTACGGGGAATTGGCGGACTGCTGGGAGCAGGGTATGAGGGAGGGGACTTCCAGGCCCCCGATCCGACTGGCAGACCAATTTCTTCAGGACGCTACGCATGTAAGTCCGATGCTTCGAAGCTTAATCACCTTGCTTCTTTCTAACATTTTTATTGTAGTTTTGGGCCTCCTGCTCGAGCGTCTCCTATTCCTTGGTTTTAAACGCCAGGGGACGCCGAGCGGCCGAGCGGCGGCTCGAGGAATCGGAGCTCCGCCAGGCGCACGCTAACTTACCGGCCGGCGAGGAGGGAACAGCTATTCTCCGTTCGGAGATACTGGACCTTAAGGAGAAACTCCGTTCCGCCGAGGCGCTACTGACGGAGGAAACCACCCGAGCGGAGGCAGCTGAGCGGCCGTATGCCAGATCTTCCTCCCTGCACGCGACCCTTGAGCAGGAGAGGAAGAAGGCTTTGGCTATGCAGCGTCGTGCCCGATCGGACCTCGACAAGAAGGCTGTCGAGGCCCAAGCCTTGAAGGCGGAACTGGACAAGATGATGAAGTCTTCGGAGGAGCTCCGGGCAACCCTGAACGAAAAAGAGCAGGAGCTGGCGACTCGGGAGTCGGACTTAAATGCCAAGGAGAAGGCTTTAGACGCCCGAGAAGACGAGCTCCGCTTGTCTGAAGGACTGCTGGCTTCTCAAGCTGTTGCCCTGGAGGAGAAGGACAAGGAGCTAGCTAACCTCCGGGCGGAGATTGACAGCCTGAAGCTGCATCAAGCAGGCGAGCCCGCCCGGATGGACGCACACCGCTTGGCTTACATCAATTCTAAAGAGTTCGGCAAGCAGTTGGGCAAGCGGACATCTGACATGTTCAAGATGGGCTTAGAAAGCGCTGTTCTGCAGCTCCAAGAGAGCGGCCATCTGCCTGCCGACCTTCCTATCAATGCCGTCCAAGTGAGCCGGGTCAAGGAGCTGCTACCCAAAGACTTCTTCCAGCCTTTTACCTAAATATTAACCGTGTAATCCTAAGCCGCCGGTTGGTGCTCTTCTTTTTGTAATGCTTCCGAGTCAATCAGCAATGAAGAGTATTTTCCTTCAACGAGTTATTTTAGATATTGATTAAGTAGATGTTGCCCGACCAGAGAGCCGAACTAAGCGCGGGATAATGGTTGTCAGGTAGCCGACCGGTTGATCTGACTAAGTTGTGAGTCACCACGCGCCCGGTCAGGGAACTAAGCTACTTTAGAGAAATGGCTGTGTAAGCTAGACGACTGATTGGTTGTCATTCCCGAGGGATGTGGATCGCCACACGCCCGGTCAGAGCTAAACTAAGGAATCCGGCCAAGTAGAAGCCCACTGGTCGGGGGTTCGGCCTACGGGATGTGGATCGCCACACGCCCGACCGAATTCTGATACGCGCTTCTGGGCGGGCTGATGTTTAAATCAGTCGTCGCCTCAGGCTTCCAAAGGGAACCAATCTTCTGCGTGGGATGCCACGCATTCGACCGGACACCGCTTTGGGCTTCCGGATGGGCAAATCTTCCACGTGGGCTGCCACGTTTCCGACCGGGAACCAATCCGGGCTTCCGAGTGGAGTGACGTTTTAAGTCAGTCGCCGACTCAGGCTTCCGAAGGGCACCAATCTTTTGCGTGGGTCGCCACGCCTCCGATCGGGAACCGCTTTAGGCTTCCGGATGGGCCAATCTTCCACGTGTGCCGCTACGCTTCCGACCGGAAACTAGTCCGGGCTTCCGAGTGGGCTGACGCTTTAAGTCAGTCGCCGACTCAGGCTTCCAAAGGGCACCAATCTTCTGCGTGGGTCGCCACGCTTCCGATCGGGAACCGCTTTAGGCTTCCGGATGGGCCAATCTTCCACGTGGGCCGCCACGCTTCCGACTGGGAACCAATCCGGGCTTCCGAGTGGGCTGACGCTTTAAGTCAGTCGCCGACTCAGGCTTCCAAAGGGCACCAATCTTATGCGTGGGTCGCCACGCTTCCGATCGGGAACCGCTTTAGGCTTCCGGATGGGCCAATCTTCCACGTGGGCCGCCACGCTTCCGATTGGGAACCAATCCAGGCTTCCGAGTGGGTTGACGCTTCCAGTCAGTTGCCGACTCAGGCTTCCAAAGGGCACCAATCTTCTGCGTGGGACGCCACGCTTCCGATCGGGAACCGCTTTAGGCTTCCGGATGGGCCAATCTTCCACGTGGGCCGCCACGCTTCCGACCGGGAACCAGTCCAGGCTTCCGAGTGGGCTGACGCTTCCAGTCAGTCGCCGACTCGGGCTTCCAAAGGGCACCAATCTTCTGCGTGGGACGCCACGCCTCCGATCGGGAACCGCTTTAGGCTTCCGGATGGGCCAATCTTCCACGTGGGCCGCCACGCTTCCGACCGGGAACCAATCCAGGCTTCCGAGTGGGCTGACGCTTCCAGTCAGTCGCCGACTCAGGCTTCCAAAGGGCACCAATCTTCTGCGTGGGACGCCACGCTTCCGATCGGGAACCGCTTAAGGCTTCCGGATGGGCCAATCTTCCACGTGGGCCGCCACGCTTCCGACCGGGAAATAGTCCAGGCTTCCGAGTGGGCTGACGCTGTAGGATCGATGCACGTGAGAGGGGGGGGTGAATCACGTGACTTTTAAAAATCAAAGTGCTTTAAAAAGCGTGCACAGCGGAAATGAAAGAAATGAAAGATAAACACAAAAACACGAACGATTTTTACTTCGTTCGGAGCCTTCGTCGACTCCTACTCGAAGGCCCAGGTCCCTCGGACCTTTCCGTTGGGCAATCCACTAATACTCTCTATCGGTCAACCCCGATAGAGTAGGCGAGTACAAATGAATCGAAAGTGTGACAACCCCACACTTTCAAGTACTTAAATGCAACAATATATATATTAAAAAATTAACTTTTTACCGACGTCCGAAGTAGGTCGACTCTTTCGGGGCAGCAGGACGTCGTCGGCTCGAAGTGGAACGTTTCCGGAGCAAGGCGCGAGCGTAGAAGAACTTGAAAGCTTTGGAAGTAGAGTTGTTCTTTGAAGAGGGTCGAGGCCCTCTTTATATAGGGCAGGGGGCGCCCGACATGCTCGGGGCGCCCCCCACGTGGCTGTAGATCCGGCGATGCTCCGGTCAAAGCTAATCTCGTCTACTTCGGGATTGCTTTTGACTGGGGCGCCCGACGCGCGCGGGGCGCCCGATTGACCGGTCAAAATCCCATCTTCTGGCTTCGCGAGGGTGAGCTTCGGCAGCTGGCAGTGAGGTGGCACAGGGGGCGCCCGATTCAAGCGGGGCGCCCCGAATAGCGCTGCTGTCGGGGCGTTTACCTCTCCGCTGACTTTGGTTGACTCTGGGGGGGCGCCCTACACATCCGGGGCGCCCTGCTCAGCTACGGCCTCACTCTTTTGAGGCTCTCTGAGCTGCAGAAACATAGTCCTTCGTTCCTGCATCCAGGGTTAGTCCAAAACAAAGCTAGCACAATTTTATATGGACTAAAATAAGATATAATTCTAAGTTAATTAGATCCTGTCTCCCAGACCAGGATCTAACCAGGACTCAACTTAGATCACCTAAATGGGTCTAAGTTGGACCGCGCCTAAGGTCCAAGATTGGACTCGTCCTCACTAGGTCGCTCCTCCAGTGACTTACCTTACTTACCCATTGTGCAGCTCTACTTGACTTCTTGACCCTACCAGGACTTCCTGCCAAGGCTCAACCACCTTGGTCTTCCTGCCAAGTCTCAACCAACTTGGTCTTCAGCCAGTTGTCAGGTCCCGCGGACCCAACTGGACTTCCCGCCAGGACTCAACCATCCTGGACTTCAGCCTGGAGTCTGGTCCTAAGTCTTTCAACCCTGCACACTTGGTAAAGAGGTTAAACACACACAACCCTAACTTTAACCACTTTGTCATACATCAAAACCCGAGTTTGACCGTTAGTGCAAACTGCACCAACAATCTCCCCCTTTTTGATGTATTGACAACTCAGGTTAAAGTTAGAGAAAAACTAGCAGGTACATGCAAGTAAATAAATAAGCATGAAAGTACATGGTGCAAAAAATTAAGTAGCAAATAGAATTTTCTAAGCTTTAACCCTACTCTCCCCCTTTGTCATTCATCAAAAAAACATACGTATATTAAGTTACGGAGAGTAGAATCCAAAGCTAAGTGATAGGGAAAACTAGACTTAGGCAAAATAGATTAAGTAAGATAAATAGCCTAAGTAAAAAAAAGGAACTCCCCCTAAATCAATGAACTTAGCTTTCATTAACTTAGCTTTCAAAACTAACAAATAGTTTTCAACAATATTATTTTTGAAATGAATTAGAAATATTTTCAAAGTTAAGCTTTGACAATTTTTTTTTTAAAAGAAAATATAAAAATTTCCCAAATACATATTTTTCAAAGCCAAAAGAAACTTTGCTACTGAGCTTTAACTTAGAAGAAGGAAGATATTCTAAGAATAAGCTTTAAAAGTTTCGAGGCCATTATGCAATTTTTAAAACTAATTTTTCAAGAATATGCCTTAGACTTAATCAAACTATTCTTAAAATTAATTTTCCAAGTTAGTTTGAACTCCCCCTTAACTTGACAAGCCCTTAGAATTCCTTGTCAATTTCAAGGTAAACATTCTATTATGTCCTAGGGATATCCAAACTACAAATAAAAATATTTCAAAAGAATCATTTTTGGAAGTAGATCAATCAAACTATTTTGATACTTTCTAGTATAAGAACAAGCTAATAGTGGATTTTCAAAAAACATAAGTGTTTTTATTTTAAAGTTAATTTGAAAAAGGAGATTTGCAAGACCCAAAAATACGGATTTTTCAATGCTAAATAGGAATTGCAAGGAACTATTTATAAGCATAATAACTTTTAAGGGAGTAGAAATATAGGCTAATTGTTAAAAAAACCAGTCTTAAATTTATTAACTTAGCTTTAAAAAAAATTCTTTTTTTTTTGAAAATATAATATCAAAAAAAATTTTAGGGATCAATGTTTATCAAAATTTTCAAATGTGTTTTGTTAAAAATGACATTTTGAAAAAGTATTTTGACTTCAGCTCCCCCTGGACCAAGTAATGATTGTGGTCTCTTTTCATGTGTCTAACTCTAGTTACTGACTAACTATCTAGATGATAGTAGTGTTCACTGAGTTAGTCAAGTCAAGTAATAATGTCTAGCTCAGCTTTTAAAGCAAGGCTACTTGACTTGATCACTGTAACGTTGGTATTTTACGCCCAGACTTACTGTGATGCACTGACTTAAGCATTCGGAAGTCCAGACAGAGTCCTATGCATCTCACAACCGTTCTATGTTTTTGCAAGCACAAACAAGTTAGTCTTAATGTGTTTTGTGAGATGCGGCTACCTAAATCTATAGGTTCATGCAATTCTAGGGGTCAAGCTTAGGCTAAGTCTGTCAGTTTTGAAAATCAAATTTTTAAATACAATAAAGTTCTTGAAAATCAAGTTTGAAAAATTCGTGTTTAAGTTTAATTTTGAAAAGCAATAAACTTTTGAAAATCCATATTTTTAAAACCAAAATTCAACTTAAGTTTATCAGGACATTCCTAGTCTATAACACACATTCCTATTAACCTTCTTAAGTTGCTAAATTCAGATTCAGGAAGTGGTTTGGTAAATATATCAGCTAGGTTAGACTTAGATTCAACATGGTTAAGTTCAATTTCTCCTTTATTTACATGATCTCTGACAAAATGGTGTTTGATTTCTATATGTTTGGTCCTAGAGTGGTGGATTGGGTTTTTGGTTAAATTGATTGAACTCAGGTTATCTATATAAATTTTGACTTTCTTAAAATCTAAGTTAAAATCTTTTAAGGTATGCATCATCCAAAGCAGTTGGGCTACACATTCACCCATTGCTATGTACTCAGCTTCAGTGGTGGATAGGGCAACACAATGTTGTTTTCTACTGAACCAACTAACTAGTGAGGGTCCTAGAAGTTGGCATCCACCACTGGTACTTTTTCTGTCTAATTTACAGCCAGCATAATCTGAGTCAGAATATCCAATAAGTTCAAACTGGGCTGTTCTAGGGTACCAAATTCCTAAATTTTCTGTCCCTTTGAGATACCTAAATATCCTTTGAACTAGGGTTAGATGTGATTCTTTAGCACATGTTTGATACCTAGCACACATACTAACTGCAAAGAGAATATCAGGTCGACTTGCAGTTAAGTAAAGTAAGCTACCTATAGCACTTCTATAATACTTAAGTTCAACAGGTTTGCCATTTGTGTCACTATCTATAGTTTGATTGGTAGCCATAGGTGTCTTAATTTCTTTAGCACTATCCATTCCAAATTTTCTAAGTAATTCTTTAGTGTATTTTTGTTGATAGACAAAAGTACCCTCACTAGTCTGTTTTATTTGTAGCCCTAAAAAGAAAGTTAATTGACCTACTAAACTCATTTCAAATTCAGTTTCCATTATCTTTGTGAAATCTTGTAAAAAGTTTGAGTTAGTTGAGCCAAATACTATATCATCTACATATACTTGAGCTATAAAAATATCAGTTTTTAGAGTTTTAACAAATAGTGTTGGGTCAATTTTGCCTTGGTTAAAGCCTTTAGAAACTAAGTAGTTAGACAGTCTTTCATACCAGGCCCTAGGGGCTTGCTTAAGTCCATATAAGGCTTTCTTAAGTCTAAAGACATAGTCAGGGTGTTCTAAGCTTTCAAAACCAGGGGGTTGACCTACATAAACCTCTTCTTTAATTAGGCCATTTAGGAAGGCTGACTTAACATCCATTTGAAAAAGCTTAAATCCCTTATGGGCTGCATAACTTAAGAGCATTCTAATGGATTCAAGTCTAGCTACAGGGGCATAGGTTTCATCATAATCAAGACCTTCTACTTGGCTAAACCCCTTAGCTACTAGCCTAGCCTTATTCCTTACTGTTTCTCCTTGTTCGTTAAGTTTATTCCTAAAGACCCATTTAGTTTCAATAAATTTCTTGCCTTTAGGTAGGGGTACTAAGTCCCAGACTTGACTACGTTCAAATTGGGCTAACTCTTCCTGCATGGCTATGATCCAATCAGGGTCAAGTAAGGACTCTTCTATAGACTTGGGTTCAATTTTTGAAATCAATGCAATTTGACTAAGGTTCCTAAAAGCTGATCTAGTCTGAACCCTTAGTTCTGGATTACCTAAGATTTGATTAGTTGGGTGGTCTGAGCTAACTCGTACAGTTCTGGGTTGGTTAGGTTCAGTTTCAGGTGTGGGTTCAGTTAGATCATCGTTTTGGTCCTCAATTGACCTTTCATCAGGGTCAGTACTGGATCTAACAAAGTCAATTGGTTGGTATGTGGTTTGATCAGAGTTATTTGGGTCAGATTTTTCATCAAATTTTACATTTGTAGTTTCTTCAATTTTTAGGGTGGTCTTGTTATAAACTCTATAGGCTCTACTGGTAAGGGAATAACCTACAAAGATACCTTCCTCAACCTTAGAAGTAAATTTTCCTAAGTGTTCTCTAGTATTTAAGATATAGACTTTACATCCAAATACTTTAAGGTATTTAATGTTAGGTTGTTTGTTATAATAGATTTCAAAAGAGGTCTTTCCTAGGTTTTTAATTAGAGTTATTCTATTTTGTACATAACAAGCTGTACTAACAGCCTCAGCCCAAAGGTATTTAGGTAAGTTGTATTCATTAAGCATTGTTCTAGCTGCTTCTTGTAGTGTTCTATTTTTTCTTTCTACAATTCCATTTTGTTGAGGTGTTTTAGGGCAAGAGAATTCGTGATGGTAGCCGTTTTCTAGACAAAATTGATTAAATTTATGATTTTTGAATTCTCCGCCATTATCGCTCCTAAGTCTTTTGATTTTAATCCCTTTTTCATTTTCTGTTAATTTACAAAATTGAGTGAGTATATCATAAGTTTCATCTTTATTTTTTAAGAATTTTACCCAGGTAAATCTTGAATAGTCATCTATAATTACTAGGCAGTATAGGTTACCATTAATTGATTTAACCCCATGTGAGTCAAATAGGTCTAGGTGAATTAATTCCAGAATTGACTTGGTTTGAGTTTGATTAGTTGGTTTGTGGGTTGACCTAGTTTGTTTTCCTTGTTGACAAGCATTACATAAGGTTGACTCAAGGTTAGATAACTTTGGTAGGCCTCTAACTAAACCATTTAGTTTAGGTAGTTTTCTGAAGTGAGTATGTGAAAGTCTCCTATGCCAGAGCCAAGTCTCATCCTTATGGGTTAAGAGGCAATTTTCTAAGGGACAGGTTAACTTAATTTCATAAATGTTATTGTGCCTAAGTCCTCTAAGTGTGATGTTTGGGTTGTCATTGTGTTTGATCAGACATTCATTGGATCGGAACCTAACCTTATAACCAGTGTCACACAATTGGCTAATGCTTAGTAAATTGAAGTTGAAATTTTCAACAAGTAATACATTTGTTATTATGAAATCAGACTCAAGTTCAATATTGCCTAGGCCAATTACCTTAAGTTTACCGTTGTTTCCAAAAGCAACGGTCCCTAGTCTTTTGTACTTGAGTTCTGTAAATTTGGTGGGATCCCCAGTCATGTGTCTGGAGCATCCACTGTCAATGATCCATTTGTTTTCCTACAGTTAAGTAAAAGGTTTAAACCTTGAGTTTTAAACGAATCTTAGAAGATTTAAAAACTTGATTTTGAATTTGAGTTATGTTAATTTTGATTTTGAATTTTTATTTTTGAATTGAATTTTAATTTTAATTTGAATTTGAATTTTCTTTTTAATTTTAATTTTAATTTGAATTTTAATTTTAATTTTAATTTTAATTTGAATTTTAATTTTAATTTGAATTTTAATTTTAATTTGAATTTGAATTTTAATTTTTGAATTTGAATTTTATTTTGAATTTTAATTTTAATTTTGATTTTTAATTTGAAATTTTAATTTTAATTTTAATTTGAATTTTAATTTGAAATTTTAATTTTAATTTGAATTTGAATTTTAATTTTTGAATTTTATTATCAATCAATAATTTAAATTTGGTTATCCTTATTCATCTCACTCGGTCTAAGTTATCAATCAAGGGAGTCCTATGATTTTGTGAGATGATTTTGAGTTTGATTAGAAAAGTTAACTTGACCTTGTGTTAGATCCAAGTTTAACAAGTAGTAATTTAAAAGTACACTTCCATAATTGGCTTCCAGGCCATGGCGAGGCACAGTGGCCTTCTTTGGCCGAAGCCTTATTGGAGCAACAACCATTTTCTAGGCAAAGCCGCTTAAAGAAGTTGAACTTTTAACTTACTCATTGAAAACCTTGGTACTAAATAATACAAGATTCAAATTAACTTTGAAGCTAATCCTAAGTGCCCACCTGGGCAGAGGCTGATTTTAAGGTGCCAACTAGTTTGGAGCCTCCCCCTAAATTGTAGACTGGGTATCTAGGGTCAATGTAATGGATGTCCCTTTTTGGGACATAAAATTGATTCTGACCTACTTGCTTTGTTAGATAAGCTTTCGGTACCCACGCTTTTCGTTGATTTTTGCGGGGGTGGATAAAGGAGATAAAAGATCTTTGGTTCGATCTTAATTTATATCCTATCCCAGATTTGTTGTACATGCCCTTTTGTGATCCAAGAATAAGGTCAAGGTTCTTGGATCGGGTTGTGAAAGTTGCTAGTAGATCCTTAAGTTTTAGGACTTCACCCTTTAGGGTTAAGTTTTCAGTTTCAAGCTCAATTAATTTTTGATTTTGAGTTTGTTCAGTTAATGTTCTGGTATTAATTAATTGCTCCTTAAGGTCTTGATTTTCCTTAAGAAGCTGGTCATTTCTAGATTCAGATTCAAGCAATTTTTTATTTAAAACAGAAATAATTTTAAAGAACTTTTCATTTACTGAATCTAAATATACCTTAGTTGAGTCGTCCGAAAAAAGTCCGATCTCTTGACTCGACTCGTATTCGGAATCCTCGTCTTGCTCCGAGTCCGATTCTGGTCCGGTTGCCATCAGTGCGAGGTAGCTTGCATTCTTCGGTTGTTCATCGTCGGAATCGTCCGAGCTTTCATCCCACGTGGCTTGAAGAGCCTTCTTCTTTTTGTTCTTAGTGGGTTGGTCCTCTTTCTTGTAAGGGCATTCATGTTTGAAGTGCCCTTTTCTGTTACAGCCGAAGCAGATCATTTTGCTTTTACCTTCAGTGCTGTAGGGCTTCATCACCTTTTGAATATCCTTCTTTGAAAGTTTGTTCTTCCTTCTGGTGAACATTTTTCTTACCAAGTTCACCAGTTGTTCTTCTTCATCAGAGCCTGACTCATCTTCAGGTTCTTCTTGGACTTTTCTCTTTGATTTGGCTTCCTTTGGTGAACCTGCAAATAAAGCTAGCCCTTTCTCGGCCTTGGCGTTAGTCTGTTCGTGCAGTTCTAATTCACAAAACAATTCATCTAAATTGATTTTAGAAAGATTCCTAGAAATTTTATAAGCATCTATAATAGATGCCCATAGTGAATTTCTAGGGAATGCATTTAAAGCATACCTTATGATGTCTCTGTTTTCTTGTTTGTGCCCGATTAGGTGGAGTCCATTTAGTATGTCCTTGATCCGGGCGTGGAGTTGGCTTGCAGATTCTCCTTCCTGCATTTTGATGTTAAATAATTTATTCAAAAGTAAATCCCTTTTTGTTACCTTGGCATCAGAGGTGCCTTCATGTAGTTCAATTAATTTGTCCCATAGCTCCTTTGCTGAGTCGGTTGGTCCAATTCTGTTTAGCTCCTCTTTGGTAAGTCCGCACTGGAGGGTGTTCTGGGCTTTGAACTCGGTCTGAGCCTTTTTCTTCATCTCTGGGTTCCATCTGTCGGGCCTTAGTGGAGCATTATTTCCCTCATCCATTGGCGGTGTGTAGCCTGTTTGAACTGCAAACCACTGATCCATGTCGGTCTTCAGATACACCTCCATCCTTCTCTTCCAGTAGGGAAAGTCTTCCCCATTAAAGAGGGGAGGGCGAGCAGTGCTATAGCCTTCACCTTGGGCCATTTAACTTCTGTGCACACGAAATACAAGTAGAAAAAATATCCCAAGACTGGGTCTTGGATTAGTAGTGCGGGAAATGATAAACTAACTAAAAGCAACTTGAACGGTGTTGCACCAGATTCAAGTAAAATCAAACGAACGAAAGATAATCCAAATGTAGGCAACGATACCTAATTTAGATCTTGTGTAGCGAAAAACCAAAAAATCAAAAAAAACGGATTTCCCCCGGCTCTTATGGTGGTTGCACCGATACAGAGCGTACCAGGCTCTGATACCACTTGTAGGATCGATGCACGTGAGAGGGGGGGGTGAATCACGTGACTTTTAAAAATCAAAGTGCTTTAAAAAGCGTGCACAGCGGAAATGAAAGAAACGAAAGATAAACACAAAAACACGAACGATTTTTACTTCGTTCGGAGCCTTCGTCGACTCCTACTCGAAGGCCCAGGTCCCTCGGACCTTTCCGTTGGGCAATCCACTAATACTCTCTATCGGTCAACCCCGATAGAGTAGGCGAGTACAAATGAATCGAAAGTGTGACAACCCCACACTTTCAAGTACTTAAATGCAACAATATATATATTAAAAAATTAACTTTTTACCGACGTCCGAAGTAGGTCGACTCTTTCGGGGCAGCAGGACGTCGTCGGCTCGAAGTGGAACGTTTCCGGAGCAAGGCGCGAGCGTAGAAGAACTTGAAAGCTTTGGAAGTAGAGTTGTTCTTTGAAGAGGGTCGAGGCCCTCTTTATATAGGGCAGGGGGCGCCCGACATGCTCGGGGCGCCCCCCACGTGGCTGTGATCCGGCGAGCCTCCGGTCAAAGCTATCTCGTCTACTTCGGGATAGCTTTGACTGGGGCGCCCGACGCGCGCGGGGCGCCCGATTGACCGGTCAAGTCCATCTTCTGGCTTCGCGAGGGCGAGCTTCGGCAGCTGGCAGTGAGGTGGCACAGGGGGCGCCCGATTCAAGCGGGGCGCCCCGAATAGCGCTGCTGTCGGGGCGTTTACCTCTCCGCTGACTTTGGTTGACTCTGGGGGGCGCCCGACACATCCGGGGCGCCCTGCTCAGCTACGGCCTCACTCTTTGAGGCTCTCTGAGCTGCAGAAACATAGTCCTTCGTTCCTGCATCCAGGGTTAGTCCAAAACAAAGCTAGCACAATTTTATATGGACTAAAATAAGATATAATTCTAAGTTAATTAGATCCTGTCTCCCAGACCAGGATCTAACCAGGACTCAACTTAGATCACCTAAATGGGTCTAAGTTGGACCGCGCCTAAGGTCCAAGATTGGACTCGTCCTCACTGGGTCGCTCCTCCAGTGACTTACCTTACTTACCCATTGTGCAGCTCTACTTGACTTCTTGACCCTACCAGGACTTCCTGCCAAGGCTCAACCACCTTGGTCTTCCTGCCAAGTCTCAACCAACTTGGTCTTCAGCCAGTTGTCAGGTCCCGCGGACCCAACTGGACTTCCCGCCAGGACTCAACCATCCTGGACTTCAGCCTGGAGTCTGGTCCTAAGTCTTTCAACCCTGCACACTTGGTAAAGAGGTTAAACACACACAACCCTAACTTTAACCACTTTGTCATACATCAAAACCCGAGTTTGACCGTTAGTGCAAA
>JAGFNQ010003419.1:243403-266549 GCA_024364735.1 Boesenbergia rotunda | reverse complement strand
GGCCGAAGCCTCAGGGGCCAAGACCATAATAAAGATGGCTCCCAGCTCACCCGCCACCGGAAGACAGTTCTGAGCTAAGCGACTAGGCGGGGATGATGAGGCAAGAGAGGAGAGCTCGGGCAAAGGAGCGATCTCCTCTACCGGGTCCACTAATTGTATCCCCTATTTTTTGTATTTCCTTGAGATGTCATTGTCAATGTATTCCCCATAGAAATGAAGGGGGACATTTGTTACCTTTGACATGTAAGCGTTGCGAGCAATAATCAGATATCATGCTTGTTTCTCTTGTCTGAGGACGTTGTTTCATATCTGGTCGGCTATGTGTTAACTTTCTTCTCCTACATTCCCCCTAGCCTCCCACAGTTCATGGTCAGAGGTTGTAGGGTCTGCTTAGCTCTGGGTCGGGCATCCGCAGTACCCGAACCCAGCTTACTTACCTCGAGCATCCGCAGCACCGCGAGATAGTAGGATTTGAGACCTTGGTTGGGCATCCGCAGCACCCAGACCAAACCTACATACCTCGAGCATCCGCAGCACCGCAAGGTAGTAGGGTTTTATTTCTTGGTCGGGCATCCGCAGCACCCCAAACCAAGCCTACTTACCTCGGGCATCCACAGCACCGCGAGGTAGTAGGGTTTGAGATCTTGGTCGGGCATCCACAGCACCCAGACCAAGCCTACTTACTCAGGCATCCGCAGCACCGCGAGATAGTAGGGTTTGAGATCTTGGTCGGGCATCCGCAGCACCCAGACCAAGCCTACTTACCTCGGACATCTGCAGCACCGCGAGGTAATAGGGTTTGGGATCTTGGTCAAGCATCCGCAGCACCTAGACCAAGCCTACTTACCTCGGACATCCGCAGCACCGTGAGGTAGTAGGGTTTGATATCTTGGTCTGGCATTCGCAGCACCCAAACCAAGCCTACTTACCGCGGGTATCCGCAGCACCGCGAGATAGTAGAGTTTTATTTCTTGGTCGGGCATCAGCAACCCCCAAACCAAGCCTACTTAACTTGAGCATCCGCAGCACCGCGAGTAGTAGGGTTTGAGATCTTGGTCGAGCATCCGCAGCACCCAGACCAAGCCTACTTACCTCGGGCATCCGCAACACCACGAGATAGTAGGGTTTTATTTCTTGGTCGGACATCCGCAGTACCCAGACCAAGCCTACATAGCTCGGGCATCCCCAGCATTGCGAGGTAGTAGAGTTTTATTTCTTAGTCGGGCATCCGTAGTATCCAGACCAAGCCTACATACCAAGGGCATCCGCAGCACCGCGAGGTGGTAGGGTTTTAGATAGATATACAGGCACTTTTGTGATGATATGTCTCTTTATTTCATGAATTCACTACAATGCAGCATGAATACACAGACAAGTACATAGCATGTCTCATAAATCTTACCGAGGATGACAAGACTGAAAATAGTTAATCTGCCATGGCCTCTTCAACCTTTTATCCCTGTCCTCGTGTGGTTCTAATATAAGTTGCACCATTCGCTGACCGATGCCTTTGGTTCAGACGAAGGTGATTTTCTCTGATAAGGCGTGAGCGCAGTTTAGAGTGGTCTTTGCTTCGGATGCATTTGTGATTGCCGTGCTAACGGAAGCAAAGGTAAAATGAGAAATGAACCACTAAGGCTAGGTAATTTGGACAATTCCAAAACCACCTACGTAATGCGGGTAAATTGCATAATCACGTACATTGTTTGGGAAATCATTGTTATTTGATTGTCGTGATCATCATGAACGTTGGGTAAAAATCAAAGGGGTCCCATTTTATCAAGATCATCACAAAAACACCCCTTTTGTTTTTAATCAAAAGCAGCTCACTAGCCCCTTTAAAATAATATAGCTGCCTCCACTGTACTATTCGACATTATCATCTCTAGTCATACCTTAATTAAGGTCTCATGAGTGAGTTGCATGAACATGATAAGTTTGTGTTCTAGCCGCTATTGTTTAATAGTTATTACCATAGTTATAGTTATAGTAGCTACAATTCATAGCTATTACAATGTGAATGTTGTTGAATAAGATAAGTTTTTGTTATAGTAACTGATGAGGTTGATCATCCCGTGGCTGACATATGGACTGAAGAAGGTATGTGGTAAGATCTACTGAGTCTGGACAACTCTCTTTACGTGGCGCCCGAGGCCCCCTCGGGAATGTGGGTTCCCGAGAACACCACGAGCAGGCATACTCTGGAGACCGACCTGGGAAGACACACGTCCGAGATCACCTCGGGAGGTCAGGTCCCCGAGACCACCTCGCGATGGTAAACGCCCGGGACCTCCCGGGCCAAAAGACCCCGAGATCACCTCGGGGTAGCGGAGCCCAAGGAGCACTTGACCTCAAGTAACGGTCCCCTTTTCTTTAGATCTGCGGATAATCATCACCAATTATTACGAGATAATCATGACCCATAATTACCGCAACGGTTCGGATTTAATGGCTGCGTGGACCGTTGTAAGGGTTATCCAGTAACCGACAATTGGGGGACGTGGCCATGATCGTGGAGACACGTGTGATTGCCATCTCAGGTATAAAAGCTACTCCAACCCCTCCGATAAAGGGGTTACGCACTCTCTAACTTACACATTCTCCTTGCTTTCTGCCATCTTCTATACGGAGGCACTGACTTGAGCGTCGGAGTGGGTTCCGCCAGACAACCTCCGGCGTGTTCCCATTAACGCTTGTGTTAATCTCGCAAGACAGGAGCTTTTCCTCTCTTGTCGTCATCCCGGTGGATTGGACTCTGGTGACGGGCCATCGACGTCGATTCCTTCTAGAACAAGTTTGGCGTCGTCTATGGGAAACCAGTAAAACACCAGAAGGAGCACCGATGGCAGAGCCGACGGGACAATCTATCGTCCTGACAAAAGAGGAACTAGATCGCTTGGTAGTCAACGTCGTCAAAGGGGCGCTCGAACAACACCAAATCGAGCAGGCCGTTTCACGGCGAGTCGCTCTGTTCAGGAGGAGATCTCTAGAATCTCCATCTCGCACCCCCAAACACGGAGATCTATGTCACCACCGGGGAGACACGCCGGAGCAGTCTCAGACCACCGGCGGGATTCTCCTGGAGATGTGGAGAAGGCCAACTTAGTAGCCTCCAACGTGCTAAGACAGGAAGATGGACTAAGGAAGAAGGAAGAACCTAAGGCCTCCCCAAAGGCTCCCTCTACCCCTTTCTCATCAGAGATTGTAGAAGACCCCATACCGAAGCAGTTCCACGAGCCTGGGATTGTTGATTACAATGGGAAGACAGATCCTGAAGATCATGTTTGTAAATTCGAGAACGCGGCACTCCTGCACCAGTACACCGATGGTGTGAAGTATCGGGTGTTCTTGAACACCCTATCCAGAGCAGTCCAACGATGGTTCCAGAGGCTGCCCCTAGTTCTATCAACTCCTTCATGGAGTTTAGAACCGCCTTCCTCCACCATTTCGCCACCAGCCATCGTTATTACAAGACATCATTAAACTTATTTGCTCTCAAGCAAAAACCAAAGGAACCACTCAAGGAGTACATCCAGCGATTCAATCGAGTGGCACAGGATATGCCAACGGCGACGTCAGAAATCCTCGTCAGTGTCTTCACCCAAGGGCTCTGGGAGGGGGATTTCTTCCGATGTCTGGTGAAGAAGCCACCCACCAGTTTTGATGACTTGCTAGGGCGTTCTGTTAATCACGTCAACGTGGAGGAAGTGCAACAAGCCCGCCGCAAGGAACCAACCGGGTCCTTCCTCAAGCCGTTGTACGATAAGAAAGGAGGGAACCACCGGCTCCAACCCGAGGAAAGGATCTCTGCCTGGGGAAGGATCAGTGGGTTGGTAAGCGGAAGCTGGTCGAGACAGTGGACACCGAGCAACCAGAACCACTGATGAAGTACTGCGACTTCCACGGCAATATGACACACTCTATCGAAGAGTGTCATGCCTTGAAGAAAAAATTAAGTGAGGAAGTAAATACCAAGCCTCGGAGGAAGTGGAAGAAGATGGGGTATTGCCGGAGGTCTCCTCGGCGAAGCCTCTCTCCCCGGCAATGGCAGTAGGTAGAGAACAAGACCGAACATAGGGCTCAGTCCCGTCCTGTTCAAGGGGGAGAAGTCGGGGAGCTGCACCCCGCAGGTCTCCCTCATTGGAAAGAGACCCCAGGAAGGGCAAGGCCCCTACACGTGGCCCGCCCTCGGAACACATGGGGGTGATCTCCCGGAGGACCAACCGGGGGAGATTCCCATCGAGCAAGGAAGGCTCACAGCCGGCAGCTGGAGAACTACGCAATTGGGACGAGTCGGAGTCAGGATCGCGGCCCTATGATCTCTTTCATCCCGGAAGACTTGGAAAAGGTAGAAGCTCCCCATGAAGACGCCCTGGTGATCCTTGCCTGCATCGCCAATTATGAGGTCAAGCGTATCTTCGTGGATACAGGAAGTTCCGTGAATATCCTATACAAGGCTGCTCTGGACCAGATGCAGATCGATGAGGATGAACTGCTTCCGGTCTCGACCCCGCTATTCGGCTTCACCGGGTACCGAGTACAACCAATAGGGCAAATTACCCTATCGTTGTCGTTGGGTAGCGACGTGCTGGAGAGGACCAAGAGGACCCCCTTCTTGGTTGTGGAGGCTCCCTCATCCTACAATGGCATCTTGGGTCGTCCGACGTTCAATGTCTTCCAGGTTGTGGTCTCTATCCACCACCAGAAGATAAAATTCTCGGTAGGCGACCAAGTGGCGGAAGTTAAAGGGGACCAGTTGGTGTCTTGGCGTTGCTACGGTGGGGAAGTCAGATCGAAGTCCCGAAAAAAAACCCCTAGGGGGCAAGAAGGTTAACCAGAGGAAGCTACCATCCACAAGAGGACAGGTACAAAAAGCTGAAGAGGCCAGGGCAGTCCAACTATCTCCAATCCTATCACCCCCGGTAAGATTTGTGAAACATGCTATGTACTTGCCTGTGTATTCATGCTGACTTGCAGTGAATTCATGAAATAAAGGAGGCGTGCCATCACAAAAGTGCCAGTACATCTGTCTAAAACCCTACTACCTCGCGGTGCTGTGGATGCCCGAGATATATAGGCTTGGTATAGGTGTTGCGGATGCCCGACTAAGAAATTGTTGGGTTCTCCCGGCACCAAAACACAAAAACGCAGCGGAAACAAGAACCCTCGAGCGATCCATACGAAAGAAAACTCGTACGAAGTTCGTCTATCTAATAGATTTATCTACTGTTTATACCTTTGAAGTGTGCCCTTCGTTTATCCTGCTCGTCCAAGATGCGCCGGATCTCTTTCACGTTCAAATGTTCGTGCCTCTATTCGTATCCACACGGACACGATCTCTCAACTTCGGGAAGAACTACCTTAGTTGTGCTAGCAACTTGAGGTAGCTCGCAGAACACCAAGAACCTTACAATAAGGTTTCGGCCAAAAGGGAGGAGAGGAAGAAGAGAGGAAGGGAAGAAGCAAAAGCACCACCATTCAAAATGACAAGTCCCTCTTTTATATTCATCCCATGAATATGAACAGTCTTTTGTCTCTTTGACTTCCCTTCATTAAAGCCAATAAAGAGCACATCATTTCATGTGACTCTTTACCTTCTCTTCATCTAATGAAGAGAGACTTTTTCTTTCCCCATGCAATTCCGACCGAGCCTCTCGGGCTTCCGACTCGGTCTCCCGACCAAGTCTCCCGAGTGTCGAGCTCCTGACCCAGTATGCCGAGCTCCGACCCAGTCTGTCGAGTGCCGACCCAGTCTGCCAAGTACCGACCCAGTCTGCCGAGCTCCCAGCCAGTCTGCCGAGTGCCGACTCAGTCTGCCGAGTGTCGAGCTCCCGACCCGCGCTCCCTAGTTCCCAACTCGAGCTCCCGAGCTGACCTTCCGAGTTCCCAACTCAGGCTCAGATTTCCCGAGTTCCCAACTCGGGCTCAGGCCTCCCGAGTTCCTAACTCGGGCTCAGATCTCCCGAGTTCCCAACTCAGGTTCAGGCCTCCTGAGTTCCCAACTCGAGCTCAGATCTCCTGATCAGATTTCCCGAAGCATCGTATCCTTAGTGTGTGACCCAATAGGTTTTCGTGACGTTGGCAATGCGACTAAACACTTTAGACACATAAGCAATGAGCGGCATCTAGCAATGCATCATTGCTACCCAAGTAACAAGAAAAGTCGAGATCCGACTAAACCTCTGTGACTATGATAATGTATAATCTTGTCCTTCTATCCTTGATATTTAGATTGACCAATGAGGCATAGACCGTGTCATCCCCGATCAATCTTTGTGTTTCTTGATCCTCGAGTAGACTCACTCAAACAAATGAGCTCAATATCTCATATTGACTCATTTGAGCATGGTCATGCGTTTCAGTAGTCCTACTCGATCAAGGGGCCCACAGATATCACTCCCGTCATATGGGAGGGATAGATCTCATCTACATCACTCACATCCCTCCGCATAATTCATTACATACCCAGTGATCGCCTTTATAGTCCACTCTGTTACAGGTAACGTTTAACGATATCAAAGTACATAACTCCTTATGTAGGGAACCGTAGTGACTTCAGGTCTAAGGACTATTCATACCAATAGTCACATGAGAAAGTTTATGACACTCATATGACAATCTATGAAATTTTCTCATGGCGGGTCAATTCAGTACATATTCTCCAATGCATACTCATGTGTCAACTTGACATCACATATCCATGACTTGTGAGTTCAAGTCATCAGTTGACCTACATGCTAGTCTCCATGCATTAATATTGTCCCTGAATATTAATGCTTGACTAGGAATAATTTAGAGTAGTGTTCTCTACATTATCTCACTATCGATTCAACCAATCGATATAATGTAGATAAGAACCCACTACACAAGGACATTATTATACTTAGTTATTCGGCACAGAATATAAAGTAAATATAATAACCAAAATGTCTTTATTAATGATAGAATATGATACAAAATGTTCCTAGTTAATCATCACATAATTGGCTCTAGGGCTCCTACTAACATAAATAAACCCCTATTACCTCATGATGCTGCGGATGCCCGAGGTATGTAGGCTTGGTTTGGGTGTTGCGGATGCTCGACCAAGAAATAAAACCCTACTACCTCACGGTGCTGCGGATGCCCGAGGTAAGTAAGCTTGGTCTGGGTGCTGCGGATGCCTGACCAAGATCTCAAATCCTACTACCTCGCGGTGCTGCGGATGCCCGAGTTAAGTAGACTTGGTCTGGGGGTTGCGGATGCCCGACCAAGAAATAAAACCCTACTACCTCGCGGTGTTGTGGATGCTCGAGGTATGTAGGATTGGTCTGGGTGCTGCGGATGCCCAACCAAGAAACAAAAATCCTACTACCTCGAGGTGTTGCGGATGCCCGAGGTATGTTGGCTTTGTCTGGGTGTTGCGGATGCCCGACCAAGAAACAAAAACCCTACTACCTCACGGTGCTACGAATGCCCGAGGTATGTAGGCTTTGTCTGGGTGCTGCGGATGCCCGACCAAGAAACAAAACCCTACTACCTCGCGGTGCTGCGGATGCTCGAGGTAAGTAGGCTTTGTCTGGGTGTTGCGGATGCCCAACCAAGATCTAAAACCCTACTATCTCGCGGTGCTGTGGATGCCTGAGGTATGTAGGCTTGGTCTGGGTGCTGCAGATGCCCGACCAAGATCTCAAATCCTACTACCTAGCGGTGTTAGGAATAGCTCGGTGAGTTTCCTAAGCGAACACGGGGTCATCCATAAGAGACCTCTCCATGTCTACGGATTAAAAAATTTAATTCAAATAGAGACCTATCTCTCAAACAACCGTCTCATCGTCGTACTAATTGGTTCAAGTTACAACTTAAACAAACTCAAAGTTCGAGCCTTGTAACTCGCCTCACCAATTTGTCGGGAAAAGACGATGAGCGGATCGCCGATATTTGTGTTTATTATCGGGGTCCATGACATAATTAATTATCAACATTAATTAACAAATAATCAAAACCATGATAATTAATTAAAACCACACATGCAATAATAGAAAAACAAAGGAGCCGTAAGAGAAGGTATACCTCTCGTTACCTCGCGATCTTCTATCGTATGACCCTCCCCTCTTGGGCGTCGTGTGAACGACGATCTACCAAGAACCGGAGTTACCAAGTCCTTCCAATCCTTCACCTTCTTTCCTCTTCTTCCAAACACCAAAACCCTAATTACAAGGGGTGATGCCGTCGGCCACCAATGGAGGAAGAGACCTCCTCCTTGCTTGCTCTGGCCACCAAGTGATGAAGGGAAGATGAAGAAGAAGAAGAAGAAGAAGAGCACTCTTCTTCTCGGAATCACAACCACAAACCTTACTTCTTCCTCCTTTGCATGCGTCGGCGCCGCCCACCTCCAAAGTTTGCCGCCGGCCCAAAGCTCCTCCACTCAGCAGGACGCCGATCACCACCACTGGTGGAGAGGAAGAGAAGGTGAACTCGGAAGGAAGAAGAGTAGTAAACAACCTCTCCTTGTATCCCTTCCAACCGGCCACCTTCCACTTCAATCCCGCCGGTGCCACCCTCCTTCTTCCTCCTCCACCTTGCGCACACCCACAAGGTGATGAGAAGATTCTCCCTTCACCTCCCGTGAGGTCTTTGCACACCAACTGATGGAAGATGAAGAAGAAGAGGCTTCCCCTAGCTTGGTTGCCACCGTCCAAGGAAGAAGATACCACCTCCCTTTGCCGCAACCCTAGGAGAGAGAAGGAGAGAGGAGAAGGGCTTAGGGTTTTTCCAATTGGAATTGGATGATCAAATTAGCCTTGGTTTCATAACTCCTATGGGGTATTTATAGGGATACAATAGGGACCATGAGGAGGAGTTGAGTCTTGGTCTGCTAATGGATCCAAACCCGATCCATTAATGAAAAGTCATTCCACTAAAGGCCCTTCATTGAACTTCTTCACCAACCCCCATATTTGCATATGAGCTCCACCTATTATGAGTATAATTTCTCCCTGTGTTTAAGATATCGCATATCCGTTGATTAATTTAAATTACTGACAATTTTAATTAATCAACATCTAACTCCTTGACTAGTATCACTCATCCTTATCATCATGTTGGACCAAGCCCACTTGCAAGATTTAATATGATGAACCTTATGAGCTCATAAGGGGGCAGCATCATCCCGATTCACCAGGACACAGATTCCGTCTATAATCAACGACACACCATGTAAATAATATTATTTTCTAACGTACCAGACCTATCGATTTAGCAGAATAAATCTCGTCTATTGGTAAATCAAAGAAATAACTATTAAGTACATGTGCCTGTTATTATATCGGGATTCAGAGCATGTACTTCCATAATAAACCGAGGTTTGATCCAATTATGAAGTCAGTATAAATTGGATTACCTCTATGTTGGTCCTACTCAATACACACAAAGTGCACTAGTGTAATTCTATGGTCAAGATAAACCACACCTAATTATACTACAACCATCCCGATGGTTTGTCCAACTCCATCTCGGTTGTGAGCCTCTACTTATACTCTGCAAGTGACTGATAACATGATCTTCTGTGTGTCACCACACACTTTGTTATCTACAATGCAAAGTATTAGACAATTATGCATATACTAGTATAAATATGCAACAGTGATTTTGTGATTCTCTTTCAAAATATAGATGTTTATACAAAAAGTAAGACTTTTAGTATACATCCTAACACGCGGTGCTGCGGATGCCCGAGGTATGTAGGCTTGGCCTGGGTGCTGCGGATGTCCGACCAAGATCTCAAACCCTACTCCCTCGCGGTGTTGCGGATGCTCGAGGTAAGTAAGTTTGCTCTGGGTGCTGCGGATACCCAACCAAGATCTCAAATCCTACTACCTCGCGATGCTGAGGATGCTCGAGGTAAGTAGGCTGGGTTTGTGTATTGCGGATGCCCGACCCAGAGCCAAGCAGACCCTACAACCTCTGACCATGAACTGTGGGAGGCTAGGGGAAATGTAGGAGAAGAAAGTTAACACATAGCCGACCAGATATGATGCAACGCCCTCAGACAGGGGAAACAAGCATGATATCTGATTATTGCTCGAAGCGCTTACATGTCAAAGGTAATAAGTATCTCCCTTCATTTCTATGAGGAATACATTGACAATGACATCTCAAGGAAATACAAAAAAATAGGGGATACAATAAGTGGACCCGGTAGAGGAGATCATTCCTTTGCCCAGACTCTCCTCTATTGCCTGATCATCCCCGCCTGGTCGCTTAGCTCAGAACCATCTTCCGGTGGCGAGTGAGCTGGGAGCCGTCTTTATTATGGTCTTTGCCCCTGAAGCTTTGGTCGCGGCTGGGACTTCTTGGTCCTCCATTCTTATAACCACCGACAGACAAAAAGGAAACAGGAGTGACTTGGGGTACACAGGGGAAAGGAATGAAACAACTCCAAAGGCCCTGATTACTTCTTACATTCAACTCACATTTAGAAACCAAGATGAATTGCAAAATACAAAGGGAGGAAAGGAAAAGCAGCGGCTACAACTCCTCCTCAGATGACAACCTACTCCATGCCTGACCGACGCCTGAGGTGGACGACCGGCTGATGCCCAAAACTCGAGGAATTGAGTGCTTAAGTGGTGGAGAACATTTGAAATGGGTCGGGGATGCTCCCTGGCGAAACATGTGATGTCTCTTCTGGACTCTCCGGTGAAACATATGGTTCCATTTCTGTTGTGCTCTCCAGTGAAATCGGCGACATCATCTCTGCTATGCTCTCCGGTGATGCGGACGACCCCTGTCAGAAGGGAGAATGGTGGAGGATGTACTGACACGCTATAAGCTTCATAGGTAGTTCTGAGAGCACCTGGCTTCGCTTGTGATGAAGTGGCTTCGCGCCCATCTGGGCAGCGAACCTCTTCCCTCTCATATCTCGCCCTCAGGCTACGACCTCTTTTTCCTTCCTTGCTCATGGGTTCTAACAAGAGGAGGAAGAAAAGATGGAGGAGGAAGAGCGGTTTGACCTTCCACCTTTATAGTGATAGCCACCCTTTTGCATTTAATGAGGGCAAGGCACGGGGTAATAATGGACGTCAATCCTGAAGCGTCGCCTCTTTCTTGTCGCTATCGATTGACAGGTCTCTGCGATGCCTCAGAATTCGCAAACCCTTATGGATCACTTCAGGGAACCGCCTAGGGCCCGGAGACGACTGTTCGGACTCCGCGAACACACCAAGTACTTAGTAGAGAAGGGAACCAGTACGGGTCCCACGGATGAATAGCCTCAGGATTGGCAGTCGAACCTTCAAGGTTACTTTGAGAAGACCCACACCCAAGGTTGAACCCAAAAATCCCTTAGGTTGTCTCGACCCCAGAGACACCTAGCATCACGAGGGGCTCTGGGTTCCTGAAACCAACCTAAGAGGCTGTTGGGGACGAGCATTGGCTCCCTGGCTCCCTTGCCCCATGGGTCGGGAAGGAATACTTACTTTTCAAGAATGTTAATATGCGAACTGGCTCCTAGCATAGGGGAAAAACACTGGCTCTCCAATCCCCTTGGTCCTCACGTCAAGGACAAATGACACAAAGAGTCAAACAAAAAAGATACTCAAAGCAGTAAGGCGAAAAAGTTTTTTTTCTTACGAATCAAGATGGGTACATCGGGGGAAGATAGTTAGCCTGAACAGAAAGAAGGCCAAGCTCCTGGGGGAAAATAATTCTACAACTCCTTGTCTACTGGCGGAAGCTCCTCCCATACTAGGCCAATACTCATAAAGCTCAGGCCGACATTCGACGACAAGAGTTGGGTCTTCCTTAGCTCGTCGATGGCCCCATCGAAGCCCTGCTTCAAACGCTTCATTACTTAGTCGGCCAGGATGTCACCAAATTCGTCTGACTCCAAGAACTTGGCCTTGAATTCCGCCTCAGCCTTCTTGAGATGGGAGTCCTTGACCGCCCAGAGATCATGTATTTCGGCCACGGCTGCCTCCTGAGCAATCTTTAGCCGAGCCACCTTAGAAGACATTTTGTCCTGGTCTTCCCGGCCTTCTCTGAGACTTTTTGAAGTAGCCAGAGCCTCCGATCGCGCCTGGGTCGTGTCCTCCTCAAGGTCAGTCACGCGATCAGTTGCCGCCATGAGTGCGTCTTCCTTCTGGGCCAACTGGTGCGCTTGGTCCTTGATGCGCTCATTCGAGGGTTGCGTCAAGTCGTTTGCGTTGGCGGTCGAGCTGCATCTGAGGGTTGGTAGGCAATACTTGCTACCTCTCGGGGCCTCGGAAGGATCGACCGGGGAGGAACCAAGGGTCGGACCGCCTGTCTCCACAGAGGTAGTCGGCTGGGAAGGTGGAGATAGCGGGACGATATCCTCGTCATCGGAGTTAGGAATGCCTTCCTCAGGGATGGAAGGGACCATGCTTGGGCTAAGGGGACACAACCTTTTTCGTGTCGGGGATAGGCCTTCCGGGATTTTTCTCTTATGCCTCCCAGAGAATTTGGGCATTTGTGGGTCGGCGGGAGGCGATGATCTCTCTGCGGCCTCCCCCGTATGGACAGCAGCAAGAGGTGGATCAGTCCCCAAAGGGACGCCGGTCCCCAGGCTGTCAGACACACCTGGAGTCCCTTGATCGGCAGGTGTCTGAGGCACAATGGAGCCTCTGCTAGCTCTGGCGCGACATACTCACTGGAGGATTCGACAGTCCCCTCCGAGGACTCAGCTGAAGCATAGGGTGAGGAGAGAGGATTGGATGGGGATCCAGGGCCCCCTTGTTGGCTTCATTCCACTTGATGAGTCGGTGCATAGCCTTGGAGAGCATGATGTCCTTTGCAAAAGACATACAGCAGAACATCAATTAGAATTAACAGACATTGATGGAAAAAGGAAACTTACCAAGGTTAGGGCTGATGCAGGTCGCTTTAGGGTTGAGGCCCGCTCGGTACATGAGCTCCTCACTCCGTACCAGTCTCGGGCCGCTGAACTCTATGCCGGAGAGAATGCTCTTAGCTCGCTGGTAGGCGGGATCATGTAAAAAATTCCCTAGTATAGGGGGAGCAGGCAGATCCTCCGTCCAGCGATGGGAGCTGAAAGGACTGTAGGGTAATCGGATGAAGAAAAACTTCTCCTTCCATCCTTTGTGAGAAGAAGGGAACCCTCCTAAGAACCTATGGCTTAGGCGCATTGTAAAGCTAAATGCCCCTCGCGAGCCAATCGGAACGAAGAAGGAGTAGAAAAGGCGATGGGTCAGAGGGATGTCAAAGAGTTTAAAGATAATGTACGCCCCGCCCATCTGAGCAAAGGCGTTGGGAGCCATCTGGTGGAGAGAGATACCAAAATAGGAGGTCACATTCATGAAGAAAGGAGGAATGGGGGAAGTAGAGCCCTGACTCTACTTGCCCTAGGAAGAAGGTAAAGAAACTTATGGGAGGTTCCACCGGTGTCTGATCCACTCTAGGGATCACCACCGCGATCTCGGTCAGAATGTCGTAAGTCTCAATGGCCGCTTGTAGAGCTTCCGACCTCATTCTAGAAGAGGCGGACTCATACCACTCCGCTTGATAGCACTCCATGGTTCCTAAGGAAAAAGACAAGAAGGAAGCAGAAGACTTACGCGAAAGGAGTCCTTAGGAAAAAAGACGAAGACGAAGGCTGTTGAACGATGAAGACGAAAGGTGGTCGAACGTCTTCGCCTTCCTCTCTTATACGGAGGAAGCCGCCTGCATGTGTGCAATAGGGGCGAAGCATGTGGACGGCGGAAAATAGCTACATCGAGGTGGCACCACTGAACAGTCTTTTGATGAGAGTCTGCTATAGCTGCGCATGTCAGCAAGATATCACAAGGAAAGCGGTTAGGGCACGTGGCGAAGACGAATTCGCGAAGGGGTTTTGTCACCATTAAAGAGCATCATGCGCTTTTATGTATCATGGACGACTATCATTGATGCGCCTCGAGAATTGCAGGAGCCTTTTAGGAGGGCTAATTCAAAAAGAAATTGCCTCGGACCCCGGGGTGAATTATTCTATTCCTCGGACTCAACGTGCTGCCAATAAAGTAGTAATGGGTGCATGAACCCACCATAACATAGCTTCTTCGCTACAGCACTAGTCTAATCAATCAGGAACACTTCCTTCTATTAGACTTGAAGGGAGAGACTTATGATGGGGTTGAGCACCCCGTGGCTAACACGTGGACTGAAGAAGCTATGTGGCAAGATCTACCGAGTCTAGACGACTCTCTTTACATGGCGCCCGAGGCCCCCTCGAGAAGGTGGGTTCCCGAGAACACCACGAGCATGCATACTCTGGAAACCAACCCGGAAAGACACACGTCCGAGATCATCTCGAGAGGTCAGGTCCCCGAGACCACCTCGGGAAGGTAAACGCCCGAGCCCCCCCCCCCCCTCCCGGGCCAAAAGACCCCGAGATCATTTTGGGATAGCGAAGCCCAAGGAGCACTCGACCTCAAGTAACGATCCCCCTTTCTTCGGATCTGCGGATAATCATCACCAATTATTACGGGATAATCATAATTCATAATTACCACAACGGTCCGGATTTAATGGCTGTGTGGATTGCTGTAAGGGTTATCCCGTAACCGACAATTGGGGGACGTGACGAAGATCGTGGAGACACGTGTGACTGCTGCCTCAGGTAAAAAAGGTACTCCAACCCCTCCGGTAAAGGGGTTATGCACTCTCTAACTTACACATTCTCCTTGCTTTCTGTCATCTCCTATACTGAGGCACTGACTTAAACGTCGGAGTAGGCTCCGCCGGACAACCTCTGGTGTATTCCTATTAACACTCGTATTAATCTCACAGGACAGGAGTTTTTCCTCTCTCGTCGTCATCCCGGTGGATTGGACTCTGATATAGCAAGTCGTCAACGTCGATTCCTTTTAAAATAATTGTTATTTGATTGTCGTGATTATTATAAACTAGGGTGAAAATCAAAAGGGTCATATTTTTCCAAGTCATCGTAGAAACATCCAATTTATTTTTAATCAAAAGCACCGCACGAGCCTCTTCAAAATGACACAGTTGTCTTTCAATATGTTTTTCGACGTATTAAGGTCTCATCAGCTAGTTAGATGAACATGACAAATTTATGATCCAGCAACTATCAATTCATAATTGCTATCGTAGTTATAACAATTATAATTCGTAGTATTTATAATATAAATATTATTGAATAAGACAAATTTATATTATTATAACTATAAAATTATAATTACTATAACATTATAGAGTTGCGATTTTATAACTATTATAACATAAATATTATTATTGAACAAGACAAATGTATTGTTGTAGCTTAAGTTGTAACAGTTATAAAATTATAACTATCAATGTAAATATTAATCAATTAAAGATTTACTGTATGTAAAAGAAAATAATAATATCGAATATTATATTTAGGATAACTATGTTATTTTATAATAGACTAACAGGGTGGGATGTTTTTTTTATTTAAAATAAAAAAGAAATGAAATGTCCTTTGATTAAAAAAACGCACTTGATGATTTCAAAATACAAAAATAAAAAATCCTGATTTTTACCCCTAAACGTAGATAAATTATACTTCAAATTTGTCCCATAAAAAATCTTGGGAATTCATAGAGCAGGCAAACAAAGAGTGAAGGTTGTCTATACATTAGACATTACAGAAATTTTCTTCTGGATTACTAAACCATGAATTTTGATTGCCAAAATATTCTCTCGGACTATGGTGCAGCGGTAGGGTAACTAGTTATTAATCCAGATATTCGCGGTTCGATCCCCAGCTATGATACATTTTGTAAAAAATTTTCCTCTAAATGGAGCGCGAATCCTGAGACGTTGGGCTTCTAGACTGCCTACCGCGAACGCTTCTCGATTTACCCTGACGACCGATAGGAAACTTCTGTAAAGTCGGGTCGGTCATCACAGATTCAATTTATCTGCTGCCTGATTTATTATTTTTTTTTTTTGATTGCCAAAATATCAATTTAATTAAAATCTTCTGCCAGATATCAAAGTGTTGGCAATTATGTTCCATCAACAGAACCATATCAGCAACTTTATCCATGAAGTCTATTATAAGATATTGAAAAGGTTCCATTGAATAGATGAATAATTAATATATAAATATTATCATTTTAAAATTTAAGATCAAAATTTGACAAGCATAATATACTCGTCTTCTTTATATATTAGTCATAGTATCTAGATTAGTAATCTCTATGATTTACTTCCTCCATATTAATTTCGAGATGAATTAGTAGAATTGTTAGGGATAAATGAATCGTCTTTTACTACCTATACGATATTAAAAAGAGTTCATATGCATGGAAGGAAAGAGTAGTCATATTTTATGATCCATGCAAAACATCAATGGCAACACCAAGCACTACTTAAGCTGGCCATAAGCAGTAGATATTCTAAAACGAGGAGGAAGGTCTTAGGGAAAAAAATGATGAACTAGATAGCAGACAAATTAAATCTGGGATGATCGGTCCGGTCCCATGAAAGTTTCCCATCAGTCACCAGGGTAAATCGGAAAGCGCTCATGTGGGCAGTCTAGAAGCCCGGCGTCCTAGGGTTCGCGTCTCATTTGGAGGAAAAATTCCTGAAAAATGCGCCGTAGCTGGGGATCGAACCGCGAATACCTGGGTTAACGACTAGTTATCCTACCGCTGCACCGTAGCCCCGGGGGCAAAGAGGAAGCTTCAGGGCTAGCATAGGGGACGGGCACCGGTTATCTTTAACATAATAGTCAAAGGTTAATTTTTAAAAAACTAATAACTTATATGTTTTATCCTCATCATACGTCTAACGCTTGTGTACCTGAATGAATCTCTCTCTATATCTGTCGAATAAATTCTAGGAGAATCGTTAAGATAACGGGTCCACCTTTTTGAAAAGAGGAGGAATGAGCATAGCCGAATTGGTCACTCTATAGTAAATTTATATAAATCGACAAGAATCGATTTCCAATGAAATCAGAAAAAATATCATTCTCTCACGTGATGGGCTATTCAATTTTCTAATTTATGATAAAACTATATTCTAAACTTATACCACTCAATTCTGCCAAACTCTAAATCAAACTTAAACATCATTAACAAGTTATTTGTGACCAAAACATAAGTTACTCACTGCAACCCTCTTTCTAAAATTCTTACGATTGGAAAACTCCTGAGAGAATGCACAGATAGGTTGACCGAGTAAATCGACTTTTGACTGGACCCGACCCCGGGCCGGGTCCACCCTGGAACCGGCCCGAGTGACCCGTTGACCCGGTTCGCCAGGCCGAACCGGAACCGGCCCGGCAGGATGCCGAACCGGAACCTGCCCGGCAAGATGTCGGGCCGGTTACGGTTCGGCCAGCCAAAACCGGCGAACCGGCAATTCGCCTGAAAAATTTTACAGGGAAAGATTAAAGGAATAAAAACCGAAAAGGCAAGGGATTTGAGCGGGCATCCTCTTCCAAATACCATGTATTAAACTGTCAGAAATAAATACTGACTTAATCTTAACAAAAAGATTACAAATGAATTTAATGTCTCGCCTGGACTTATATAGAGCCCTTTCCCAAATGAGCATTGATCCTGCCCTATATTTTGCACGATACGGGCAGCCAACGTGGCGAACGACCTGGCCTGCTTCAGGGTCCACATCATTATACGAGCAGCCGACTCAACAGACATTCTGACCGGGCCCAAAGCCTTCGCCAGCCGGTCAAACCCGGCCTGCCACATTAAGGCTTACACGCCTCGTTCAGGCGAGTGCATCCGCCCGGCCACAGTAAGGCTTACACGCCTCGTTCAGGCGAGTGCATCCGCCCGGCCACAGTAAGGCTTATACGCCTCGGTCAGCCGAGTGCATCCGCCCGGCAGTCCTCTATGCCCGGGCCTGATACCCACCCGGTCGAACCGTCTGGATATCCACTCAGGCACTCTCTCGGAATCACCCTGAGAAAAGGACAAAATATACCTGCACCAGCTGCAGATAACAAGATGTCACCCCTCGTACGAACTGACACTCTCTGACAGGCGCCGCCTTACCGAAACCTGTCTTTGTCCTCACATAAGACAAATAGTATACGACAAAGAAGGATGGTTACAGTCGACACAACCATGCCATATCTTCTGACCCTGTCAGAAGATCCTGACACAGGCCATACTCATATCGACAGCACCATACCACATCTTCTGACACTGTCAGAAGATCCTGACACAGGCCATGCCTGGTCCTTTTCCCCGGCTATATAAGCCACTCCACTCCTCTTTCTCAGGTACGCATACTCGCGCGCGAAGCCTCTTATTTTTCCAGTGCTCCATTATTTCTACTGTTCCTCGGAGTACTGACTTGACCGTCGGAGTGCCTTGCCGGGACGTCTCCCGGCTGGGTTGCTAACGGTCATCTTCCTCAGCAGGTTCACCTCTCGTCGGCCGGCCCTGCACCAGGCGACATCCACTTCCATTCGGTCGGAGGACACCCCCCCACGACGCTGCCATTCTGCGCGAGGACGCCCCGTCAGCATCCACGTCGTTCATCCCTACACCGTCATTCCGGTTGCGGCTCCACTACGCTCGGCGACAGGATCAAATTTGGCGCTAGAAGGAGGGCTTTCTACCTGATCGAGAGCGAAGAATGGAAAACCCCAATCCACTGACGGTTACGCTTTCGCCAGAAGAATATGAAATGCTGATGGCTGTCCGGACACAGAAGGCACAACAATCGCATCCACCAACCGGTAGTCAAGGGGCCCGGCCCCCTGGGCCCTCTGTACGGGGAAATTCAGAAGGTATGGCTGCTCAGCCCGAGCCCCGCGCTCCTAATTTTCCCCGAGCACTCTTCCGGAACGAGGCCCACTCAGTACCGACCGAAGCTTCAGCGTCCAGCCTGGCGCACCAGACACGCCCAGATAAAGGGAAAGGGTTAGCTGACCCCGCAGCGGCCTGTCCGACTCGCAGCCCTTTCTCCTCACAAATCCTTGGGGATCCCGTTCCCAAGAATCTACGATTCTTCAACATGCCAGAGTACTCGGGGGCCAGTGACCCCGAGGAGCACGTCATGAAATTTGAAAGCTCTGCCCAGTTGCACCAATACCCGGAGGGCGTCAAATGCCGCGCTTTCCTGACAACCCTCTCCGGGCCGGCTCAACGATGGTTTGGCGGGCTCCCGAGTGGATCAGTTGGGAGTTTCGCAGAGGTAAAGCGGCTGTTTCTGCAACATTTTGCAAGCAGTCGGAGGCACCATAAGACCAGCCTCAATTTGTTCGCTCTGAAGCAAGGTCCGAAAGAATCACTCCGGGCCTACATCCAGAGGTTCAATGGAGTAGCTTTAGAGGTACCCAATACCACCTCCGAAGTACTAGTCACCGCCTTCTCACAAGGGCTCCAAGAAGGTGATTTCTTCCGATCCCTGATCAGAAAACCACCGAAGGATTTCGACAGCCTGCTCGGGAAGGCAAGCAAGTATATCAATGTGGAAGAAGCACAAGCCGCCCGGCGGAAGGAAGCGATAGTTAGCCCATCGCCTGCACCTCAACCCAACAGATCGCCAGGAGGACCGATTCGCAGTCCCCGACCGGCCGATCGGCCCGGAATGAGACCCCAGCAAGTGCAGGTGGCACAGGGGAATTGGCCCAACAGATGGGCCCCATATTGTGCGTTTCACCAATGTAATACGCACAACACTGAGGACTGCCGAGCAGGCAACAGAGCTCGGACCCCACTCGGCAGGGGTCATGGGCGACAAACCCAGCAGGGACGCGGGCGTGGTCAGGGAGCCACAGCCCAGCAAGGACAAAGGCGGGAGGCCCCCGCCGCCCGGCAATTGCTTCCTCGGCCCGAGCAGGAAGAGGTGGAGGAACTTGACGAAGATCAAGCCAATCACCAAAACGCCGTCCGAGGAGGCGTCAATGTGATTTCTGGCGGTCCGACCGGCGGCGATTCCAACCGAGCCAGAAAGACGCAGGTGCGCCGACTGGAGATTCACCAAGTCGGAGTTAGCTCCTCTCAAGCTCAAGGGCCCCAAATCAGCTGGGGGCCGCAGGATTTGCAAGGATTGGAGGTGCCGCACGATGACCCATTGGTCATCACGGCTGTCATCGCCAACTACGAAGTCCACCGCACCATTGTGGACACCGGCAGCTCGGTAAACATTTTATATAAGCGAGGTTTTGATCAACTGCAAATTGAATTATCGCAGCTAGAGTTGGTGGCTACTCCCCTGTTCGGATTTACGGGGAACGAAGTACAGCCGATCGGACAGATACGGCTGGCTGTCTCACTTGGAGAGGAGCCACTCAAGAGAACCCGGTGGACCACGTTTCTGATCGTGGATGCCCCTGCTGCCTACAACGCCATCCTCGGTCGACCGGCTCTCAACGAGTTTAGAGCGGTAGTCTCCACCTACTACCTCAAGGTGAAGTTTCCGGTCGGCGACAGAGTCGGAGAGGTGAAGGGCAATCAGACCGTGGCCCGGCGCTGCTATGCTGATGATGTCCGCTCGGGAGGTCAAAAGGCGAGGCGGGCAGGTAGCAGCTACAGAGAACCCTAGAGTGATGCCAGCTTGTAAAACGCTGCATTCTAACACTAACGAAAGGCTCACCCGACCGAAAACCAGCCGGTCAGCCATGCAAGGCGAGCCCTACCTGGACGGGACGCAGGCTGACGCGTTATACCCTCCAGAAGCCTGAGTCGGCGACTGACTCTTCGTGTCAGCCCACTCGGAAGCCTGGACTGGTTCCCGGTCGGAAGCGTGGCGTCCCACGTGAAAGATTGGCCCATCCGGAAGCCTAAAGGCGGTTCCCGACCGGAAGCGTGGCGACCCACGCAGAAGGTTGGTCCCCTTTGGAAGCCTGAGTCGGCGACTGACTCTTCGCGTCAGCCCACTCGGAAGCCTGGACTGGTTCCCGGTCGGAAGCGTGGCGTCCCACGTGAAAGATTGGCCCATCCGGAAGCCTAAAGGCGGTTCCCGACCGGAAGCGTGGCGACCCACGCAGAAGGTTGGTCCCCTTTGGAAGCCCGAGTCGGCGACTGACTCTTCGCGTCAGCCCACTCGGAAGCCTGGACTGGTTCCCGGTCGGAAGCGTGGCGTCCCACGTGAAAGATTGGCCCATCCGGAAGCCTAAAGGCGGTTCCCGACCGGAAGCGTGGCGACCCACGCAGAAGGTTGGTCCCCTTTGGAAGCCCGAGTCGGCGACTGACTCTTCGCGTCAGCCCACTCGAAAGCCTGGACTGGTTCCCGGTCGGAAGCGTGGCGTCCCACGTGAAAGATTGGCCCATCCGGAAGCCTAAAGGCGGTTCCCGACCGGAAGCGTGGCGACCCACGCAGAAGGTTGGTCCCCTTTGGAAGCCTGAGTCGGCGACTGACTCTTCGCGTCAGCCCACTCGGAAGCCTGGACTGGTTCCCGGTCGGAAGCGTGGCGTCCCACGTGAAAGATTGGCCCATCCGGAAGCCTAAAGGCGGTTCCCGACCGGAAGCGTGGCGACCCACGCAGAAAGTTGGTCCCCTTTGGAATCCTGAGTAGGCGACGGACTCTTCTCGTCAGCCCACTCGGAAGCCTGGACTGGTTCCCAGTCGGAAGCGTGGCGTCCCACGTGAAAGATTGGCCCATCCGGAAGCCTAAAGGCGGTTCCCGACCGGAAGCGTGGCGACCCACGCAGAAGGTTGGTCCCCTTTGGAAGCCCGAGTCGGCGACTGACTCTTCGCGTCAGCCCACTCGGAAGCCTGGACTGGTTCCCGGTCGGAAGCGTGGCGTCCCACGTGAAAGATTGGCCCATCCGGAAGCCTAAAGGCGGTTCCCGACCGGAAGCGTGGCGACCCACGCAGAAAGTTGGTCCCCTTTGGAAGCCTGAGTAGGCGACTGACTCTACGCGTCAGCCCACTCGGAAGCCTGGACTGGTTCCCAGTCGGAAGCGTGGCGTCCCACGTGAAAGATTGGCCCATCCGGAAGCCTAAAGGCGGTTCCCGACCGGAAGCGTGGCGACCCACGCAGAAAGTTGGTCCCCTTTGGAAGCCTGAGTAGGCGACTGACTCTTCGCGTCAGCCCACTCGGAAGCCTGGACTGGTTCCCAGTCGGAAGCGTGGCGTCCCACGTGAAAGATTGGCCCATCCGGAAGCCTAAAGGCGGTTCCCGACCGGAAGCGTGGCGACCCACGCAGAAGGCTGGTCCCCTTTGGAAGCCTGAGTCGGCGACTGACTCTACGCGTCAGCCCACTCGGAAGCCTGGACTGGTTCCCAGTCGGAAGCGTGGCGTCCCACGTGAAAGATTGGCCCATCCGGAAGCCTAAAGGCGGTTCCCGACCGGAAGCGTGGCGACCCACGCAGAAAGTTGGTCCCCTTTGGAAGCCTGAGTAGGCGACTGACTCTTCGCGTCAGCACACTCGGAAGCCTGGACTGGTTCCCAGTCGGAAGCGTGGCGTCCCACGTGAAAGATTGGCCCATCCGGAAGCCTAAAGGCGGTTCCCGACCGGAAAGCGTGGCGACCCACGCAGAAGGTTGGTCCCCTTTGGAAGCCTGAGTCGGCGACTGACTCTACGCGTCAGCCCACTCGGAAGCCTGGACTGGTTCCCAGTCGGAAGCGTGGCGTCCCACGTGAAAGAGTGGCCCATCCAGAAGCCTAAAGGCGGTTCCCGACCGGAAGCGTGGCGACCCACGCAGAAGGTTGGTCCCCTTTGGAAAGCCTGAGTCGGCGACTGACTCTAACGCGTCAGCCCACTCGGAAGCCTGGACTGGTTCCCAGTCGGAAGCGTGGCGTCCCACGTGAAAGAGTGGCCCATCCAGAAGCCTAAAGGCGGTTCCCGACCGGAAGCGTGGCGACCCACGCAGAAGGCTGGTACCCTTTGGAAGCCTGAGTCGGCGACTGACCCTGCGCGTCGGCCCACTCGGAAACCTGTATCGAATCCGGTCAGGCGTGACGATCCACATCCCGCAGGTTGGACACCAATCAGTCGGCTGTTTTACGCAGCCGTTTCTCTAAAGTAATTCGGTTCCCCGACTGGGCGTGTGGAGTCCCACATCCCTTAGAATTGTTTTAGCACTCTTACAGTAAAAAGAAGCAAGCATTTTCATTGATGGTTACTCAGCAGCATTACAAAAAAGAGCCCCAACCGGCGGCTAAGGATTACACGATTCAAACTAGGTAAAAGGCTGGAAGAAGTCCTTGGAAGTAGTTCCTTGACCCGACTTA
>JAGFNQ010003419.1:166208-241976 GCA_024364735.1 Boesenbergia rotunda | reverse complement strand
GGATGGTTCCCGGTCGGAAGCGTGGCGTCCCACGTGAAAGATTGGCCCATCCGGAAGCCTAAAGGCGGTTCCCGACCGGAAGCGTGGCGACCCACGCAGAAGGTTGGTCCCCTTTGGAAGCCTGAGTCGGCGACTGACTCTTCGCGTCAGCCCACTCGGAAGCCTGGACTGGTTCCCGGTCGGAAGCGTGGCGTCCCACGTGAAAGATTGGCCCATCCGGAAGCCTAAAGGCGGTTCCCGACCGGAAGCGTGGCGACCCACGCAGAAGGTTGGTCCCCTTTGGAAGCCTGAGTCGGCGACTGACTCTTCGCGTCAGCCCACTCGGAAGCCTGGACTGGTTCCCGGTCGGAAGCGTGGCGTCCCACGTGAAAGATTGGCCCATCCGGAAGCCTAAAGGCGGTTCCCGACCGGAAGCGTGGCGACCCACGCAGAAGGTTGGTCCCCTTTGGAAGCCTGAGTCGGCGACTGACTCTTCGCGTCAGCCCACTCGGAAGCCTGGACTGGTTCCCGGTCGGAAGCGTGGCGTCCCACGTGAAAGATTGGCCCATCCGGAAGCCTAAAGGCGGTTCCCGACCGGAAGCGTGGCGACCCACGCAGAAGGTTGGTCCCCTTTGGAAGCCTGAGTCGGCGACTGACTCTTCGCGTCAGCCCACTCGGAAGCCTGGACTGGTTCCCGGTCGGAAGCGTGGCGTCCCACGTGAAAGATTGGCCCATCCGGAAGCCTAAAGGCGGTTCCCGACCGGAAGCGTGGCGACCCACGCAGAAGGTTGGTCCCCTTTGGAAGCCTGAGTCGGCGACTGACTCTTCGCGTCAGCCCACTCGGAAGCCTGGACTGGTTCCCGGTCGGAAGCGTGGCGTCCCACGTGAAAGATTGGCCCATCCGGAAGCCTAAAGGCGGTTCCCGACCGGAAGCGTGGCGACCCACGCAGAAGGTTGGTCCCCTTTGGAAGCCTGAGTCGGCGACTGACTCTTCGCGTCAGCCCACTCGGAAGCCTGGACTGGTTCCCGGTCGGAAGCGTGGCGTCCCACGTGAAAGATTGGCCCATCCGGAAGCCTAAAGGCGGTTCCCGACCGGAAAGCGTGGGCGACCCACGCAGAAAGGTTGGTCCCCTTTGGAAGCCTGAGTCGGCGACTGACTCTTCGCGTCAGCCCACTCGGAAGCCTGGACTGGTTCCCGGTCGGAAGCGTGGCGTCCCACGTGAAAGATTGGCCCATCCAGAAGCCTAAAGGCGGTTCCGACCGGAAGCGTGGCGACCCACGCAGAAAGTTGGTCCCCTTTGGAAGCCTGAGTCGGCGACTGACTCTTCGCGTCAGCCCACTCGGAAGCCTGGACTGGTTCCCGGTCGGAAGCGTGGCGTCCCACGTGAAAGATTGGCCCATCCGGAAGCCTAAAGGCGGTTCCCGACCGGAAGCGTGGCGACCCACGCAGAAAGTTGGTCCCCTTTGGAAGCCTGAGTCGGCGACTGACTCTTCGCGTCAGCCCACTCGGAAGCCTGGACTGGTTCCCGGTCGGAAGCGTGGCGTCCCACGTGAAAGATTGGCCCATCCGGAAGCCTAAAGGCGGTTCCCGACCGGAAGCGTGGCGACCCACGCAGAAAGTTGGTCCCCTTTGGAAGCCTGAGTCGGCGACTGACTCTTCGCGTCAGCCCACTCGGAAGCCTGGACTGGTTCCCGGTCGGAAGCGTGGCGTCCCACGTAAAAGATTGGCCCATCCGGAAGCCTAAAGGCGGTTCCCGACCGGAAGCGTGGCGACCCACGCAGAAAGTTGGTCCCCTTTGGAAGCCTGAGTCGGCGTCTGACTCTACGCGTCAGCCCACTCGGAAGCCTGGACTGGTTCCCGGTCGGAAGCGTGGCGTCCCACGTGAAAGATTGGCCCATCCGGAAGCCTAAAGGCGGTTCCCGACCGGAAGCGTGGCGACCCACGCAGAAAGTTGGTCCCCTTTGGAAGCCTGAGTCGGCGACTGACTCTTCGCGTCAGCCCACGCGGACGCCTGGACTGGTTCCCGGTCGGAAGCGTGGCGTCCCACGTGAAAGATTGGCCCATCCGGAAGCCTAAAGGCGGTTCCCGACCGGAAGCGTGGCGACCCACGCAGAAAGTTGGTCCCCTTTGGAAGCCTGAGTCGGCGACTGACTCTTCGCGTCAGCCCACTCGGAAGCTTGGACTGGTTCCCGGTCGGAAGCGTGGCGTCCCACGTGAAAGATTGGCCATCCGGAAGCCTAAAGGCGGTTCCCGACTGGAAGCGTGGCGACCCACGCAGAAGGTTGGTCCCCTTTGGAAGCCTGAGTCGGCAACTGACTCTTCGCGTCAGCCCACTCGGAAGTCTGTATCGGAATCCGGTCAGGCGTGCGACGATCCACATCCCGCAGGAAGGACACCCATCGTCGGCTGTTTTACACAGCCATTTCTCTAAAGAAATTCGGTTCCCCGACTGGGCGTGTGGCGACCCACATCCCTTAGAATTGTTTTAGCGCTCTAACAGGGCGTGTTGTGACTCCCACCTCTCAGACAGATCAACCAGTCGGCTACCTGACAACCATTATCCCTTGCTTAGTTCGGCTCTCTGGTCGGGCACATCTACTTAATATCTAAACTAACACGTTAAAGAAAAAAGCATTTTCATTGATGGTTACTCAGCAGTACAAAAAGGAGCCCCGACCGGAGGCTAGAGATTACACGATTCAAGTTAGGTAAAAGGCTGCTTGAAGAAGTCTTTAGGGAGCAGCTCCTTGACCCGGCTCACTTGAACGGCATTGGCAGGGAGGTCGGCAGGCAGATGGCCGCTCTCTTGGAGCTGCAGAACAGCGCTTTCTAAGCCCATCTTGAACATGCCAGATGTCCGCTTGCCCAACTGCTTGCCGAACTCCGTAGAATTGATGTAAGCCAAGCGATGTGCGTCCATCCGGGCGGGCTCGCCTGCTTGGTGCAGCTTCAGGCTGTCAATTTCTGCCCGGAGGTTGGCTATCTCCTTGTCCTTATCCTCCAGGGCAACTGCTTGAGAAGCCAGTAGTCCTTCAGACAAGCGGAGCTCGTCTTCTCGGGCGTCTAAAGCCTTCTCCTTGGCATGTAAGTCCGACTCCCGAGTCGCCAACTCCTGCTCTTTATCGTTTAGGGTCATTCGGAGCTCCTCAGCAGCCTTCACCAGCGTGTCTAGCTCCGCCTTTAAGGCTTGGACTTCGGCAGTCTTCTTGTCGAGGTCCGATCGGGTACGACGCTGCGTAGCCAAAGCCTTCTTCCTCTCCTGCTCAAGGGTGGCGTGCAGGGAGGAAGATCGGGCATACGCCCGCTCGGCTGCGTCCGCCCGGATGGTTTCCTCCGTCAGTCGCGCCTCGGCGGAACGGAGTTTCTCCTTAAGGTCTAGTATCTCCGAGCGGAGAATAGCGGTACCCTCTTCGCCGGCCGGTAAGTTAGCATGCGCTTGGCGGAGCTCCAATTCTGCGAGCTGCCGCTCGGCCGCTCGGCGTCCCCTGGCGTTGATAACCAAGGTATGGGCGACGCTCGAGCAGGAGGCCCAAAACTACAATAAAAATGTTAGAAAGAAACAAAGTGATTAAGCATCAAAGCATCCGACTTACATGCGTAGCATCCTGAAGGAATTGGTCTGCCAGTCGGATCGGGGGTCTGGAAGTCCCTTCCTTCATACCCTGCTCCCAGCATTCTGCCAATTCCCCATAAAGGGTAAGTCGCTGCTGGACTTCACAAGGGGTCGCTGAGTCGATCGAAGGGAGATATACGCCATAGCAAGGCGTCCGTGAAGATTGTCCCCCCGAGCGAGACGGGCCTGGTACGTCAGCAGGCCGGCTAGCGCTAGCCGGGCTGGCAGTTGCCTCTGCAGGCCGGGAGCGAGAGCCCGACGCAGGATTCCTCGGGCGCTTCTGCAAAGGTTCCGGGTCAGGAGAATCAGAAGATGAAGGGGCAGCCTCTGTCGGCTCCTCAATACGGATAGAAGCGCTAGCCTTCCGCTTGGAAGGCTGAGACTTCTCCATGGAAGGCTGAACCTTCTGCTTGCCGGAGGATTTTGCGGGGGCAGAAGGTTTCGACGAGCCAACCGGCTCCCTAGAACCAGTCGTCGCTGGTTGGGCAGAAGGAGCCTGAGGGGCGGCCTCCGCACTCTCAGGAATCGTATGTTGGTCGGGCGGACTGGCCTGGCGCAGGCGCAGTTGTTCGGCCGCCCGGGCGTTTAATTCTTCGTCATCCAGACCAAGGGCCTCGTCGAGGGCCGCTTCCCACATCATCGCGGCTGCAAGATCAGAAGATGTTGAGTTAGGGAAAAAGAAGTATGAAGCAAAAAATGACTTACAGAAGGTGCCGGGCAAGACGGCAGGGACTCGGCTTAGCCCAAATATGTACAAGACGGCGTCGTTGAGTAGTTTCATGCCGTCGAAGTGGAGGCCACCGAGTAGAGAAGCAGCCCTTACAAACAAAGGGTCGGATTTAAAGTTTCTTAAGGGAGCTATAGGGGGCATGTCTTCGACCCATCCGATCGGGAACCCGGGGCTGGTCGGAGGACTTATGAAGAAGAAATGAGTTTTCCATCCCTTATTCGAGGAAGGAATATTCTCCACTATGGATAATTGGACCCGGGCTTGGAGAAAGAAATTCCCGACCTCCTGCTTCTTCAGGTAATAAAAGAAATAAAGAACCTCCGGTCGGAGGGGGACTCGGTAAAGGGTGAAAAGAACAATTATGTTGCACAATATACGAATGGCGTTGGGAGAAAGCTGGAAGATAGGAACATGGAAGAAGTTACAGAAGTCTACAATAAAGGGATGAAGAGGGTAGCGCAGGCCAGACATATGTTGATCCCGGAAAAATACAAAGAAGCCAGCCGGAGGCTTGTGCGGTCGGTCATCCTTTGTCGGAACGGCAATACGGTAGTTCCCGGGAATGTCGTATGCTAGTCGGAGGTCAGAGATGGTCTCGTCGTGAAGGGAAGACTCGACAGAGGTATACCACGTAGGGGTAGCCATGGAACAGAAAGAAAGGGAAGAAAAGGGAGAATCTGACCGTAGGTGGTGGCGGAAAAGATTAACCGGCGGAGAAGCACGAGACCGGCGGCGACACGCGAAGACGGCGGCGAGAGCGAGAAGCACCGAGCTAAGGGAGAAAACAGTGAAGAGCAAACGAGGGTTTCTGTGAAAATGGAGACCTATTTATAGCTAGGCCGAAAGAAAGGCGACCGTCGGATGGCGATCCACGTGTACGACGATCGCCTCATCCATGCCGAAGAGTCGTCCCACGATCAGCCTCGAAAAGGCGCACCGCAGCCGCTGACGTCGCCTGATGCGGCGGCAGGGCGCGTCGTCGTGTCGGAAGCTGCCGCGTGGCAGAAAGAATTACGCGCGTTAATGGCTATTAAAAGCTCGTAATCATGGGGATAAATCGCATCCCGGTCGGCAAACCAGCGCGCGCCACGTGTCCTGGTTCATTAAAGCTGAGATGATGTCGTTATGGCGCAGGCCGCATCGGGCATATCACATCACCCCATTCGACTTAGAATGTCCCGTCTCCATTAATTGACTGACTCGGGCTATCCCGAGAAAATCGTCTTGAGGCGCGTGACACTCCACATTTCTTGCAACTCAAGGCAAACATTCTCCCGCCCAAACGTGTTCAACATACCTCTCATCGACTAACAACATTCGTCCGGGCGGATGCATTAACAGTTTGCGAGGACGTGGCGGCCCACGTTCCTCCGGTCAAAATCTTCATCCGCCCGGACGTCTTCATCATGTCAATGGCTAGTCGGGGATGCGTGGCGGCCCACGCTTCCCTATCATGCTTCGTCCAGCCGGACGACCTTGTTAAAAAAGAAGGGTGCGTGGCGGCCCACGCCCCTCTCGACTAACGATCTTCTTCCGCCCAGACAGGGCAGACATACACAGCCTCAGCTGTTGTGCATCGTGTTAAGCCGGCCAGATATTAAAAGGGCAAAATCGCTCGGCCGCGGAATGGTTGTACACACTTGTAGTCCAGTCAGTCGGACTGATCGCCTCCTTCGACTAGACTTGAGGGGAAGGCTATTGATCCTGCCATATAGTTGGCACCATACGTACAGCCAACGTGGCAAACGACCTAGTCAGTTTCAAGGTCCACGTCATTGTACGGCAGCCAACTCGACAAACATCCTGGACGGGCCCAGGGTCTTCGCCGGCCGGTCGGACTCAAGGCGGTCGGTTAGAATAAATAGTGGTTCGTCCGGCTGGTCAAACCCGGCCGGCCACATTAAGGCTTACACGCCTAATCATTTGATCGGGTATTGCCGCCCGGCCACATTAAGGCTTACACGCCTCGTTCATCCGAGTGCATCCGCCCGGCAGTCAATTAAGCACATGTTCGATATCCATCCGGGCGGGACCGTCCCGATGTCCACTCAGGCACTCTCTCGGAATCACCCTGGGATAAAGACAAAATACACCGGCCCAGCTGCCGACAACAGGCTATCATCCTTCATGCGAACTGATACTCTGACATGCGCGCCGCTTGTCAGAGACTGACAGAAACCTGTCCCTGTCCTCACGTAAGACAAATAGTATACGACAAAGAAGGATGGTTACAGTCGACACAACCATACCATATCTTCTGACCCTGTCAGAAGATCCTGACACAGGCCATACTCATACCGACATCACCATACCATATCTTCTGACCCTGTCAGAAGATCCTGACACAAGCCATGCTTGGTCCTTTTCCCCGGCTATATAAGCCACTCCACTCCTCATTATCAGGTACGCATACATACACGCACGAAGCTCTCTTTTTTCCAGTGCTCCATTTTCTCTATTGTTCATCGGAGTACTGACTTGACCGTCGGAGTGCCTGGCCGGGACTCTTCCCGGCAGGTTTCTAACGGTCATCTTCCTCAGCAGGTTCACCTCCAGTCGGTTGGCCCTGCACCAGGCGACATCCACTTCCATTCGGCCGGAGGACACCCCCCACGACGCTGCCATTCTGCGCAAGGATGCCCCGTCAGCATCCACGTCACGCATCGCTACACCGTCATTCCGGTTGCGGCTCCACTACGCTCGGTGACAGGATCAGTTAACAAAATAGTTTGCAATTTCTTTTGTAAGATAAAATATTACGAGGCTTTTTCTTTAAAACTGGTGGTTCAAAATTTCTCAAAAAAGAAATCCAATTAATTTTAATTCAATTTTATATATTTTTCAGTTTACAAATACAAAAAAATTATTATACTAATAAAAATTGAATTTAAATGGCATAAAATTATGAATTAACATCAGGAGAGAACTTTATGTTGTGTTTGTTTCAGTTATTTTTCTTTTCATTTTTAAGAAAATTATATTTTCATTTTCAAAAAAAATAAATTTTTTGAATTCTTAAAAATTATTGTTAAAAATTCTCTAATTTTCAAAAAATAATATTTTTCCCTGAAAAGGAAATGACTAGAATTTGGTCCGGTAGAATGGATTTTTTTTATAATTTTTAAAAAACATGATGAACCAGACAGTAGACAAATTAAACTTGGAATGATCAGTTCGGCCCCATGGAAGTTTTCCATCTATCACCAGGGTAAATCGGGAAGCGTTCGCGGTGGGCAGTCTAATGACCATAATTTTTAAGGTCATTATTAAGGGTGTCTAAATAATATCATATTATATGAGTCAATTATACCCTTTTTTTCAATTACTCATTCCATATTATTTTTAAAAATTATCTCTTTCTATATTAATGATTATGATTAATAATACCTAATTAATTTTTAATTGGTCAGATTTACTTTTAGCTAGTTAGATTCTTGCTAGTTAGATTTACTGATAGAGATGGAAAATATAAATTTACCAGAAAATAAAAATGAAAAATGGATAAATCAAATGCAGTTATATTTTCTTTTGAAAAGTCTTTATTTTCACATTTAGGATAAAGAGCCTTTGCATTTAAAAGAATTAGGGAACAATGACTTTTTGTTTTTTTAATGGTTAGGGTGTCCGGCTGTCTTATGCTGATAAAATGACATAATTCTTTTTCAATATGATTTATCTTCCATTCAAATTCGGAATTAAATCAGAGTAACCGATTCGAAATTATAATTAATATGAAAAAATCAATGGCTAATTATTTGGACCATTTTAAGAAGTTTTAAATTATATTTTTTAGTCTAATATTAGGTTGTTATGGATTTTATTTGGTAATCGTAGATCTCTAGTGTAATACCCACCCTCTCTAGTGTAATACCCGTGCGATGCATGGAATCTTATACAATTCAAATAACATGTTTAGTGATAATATATATGCCAATTTTTATTATTAAATGAAAAATTAAAATGAAAAATAATTTTATTTCCTCATGGATTCATGTCAATATAAGATATTAGATATAGTATTATTTTTTATAATATAAGATATTAATGGTGATCATAAGTTTTATAAGGATGGTGGATGTAGATGCGAATGCGATCTAAAATTTTTACTTTGCTTGGATAGGGATGTATCAGGCCTGTGCTATAGTGCAACACACAGGCGACACATTTAATATCAAAGTGGACCAATGACCCACATATCAGATATTAAATTGATAAGAACAAATACTACATTTGATCTTACCCAAAAGGTCGAGAAAGGTATGAGTTTCTTTATCATTATTTGTCCATTTTTATAATTGCTCTGTGTATAATTCACATTGGTAACTTCATATATGGGACTATTATTTTTCTTACATCAACTCAAGAGAAGCTAAAGACCTATATTAAAATTAAATTAAATTTATTTGTTATGTACTTTACTGTAATTATTATAACTTATTTACAATTTTAATTTTGAAAATTTTAAAATACAAAATTTGAAAAATTATTTTTTTTAAAATTTTAATTTTGGATTAAGATTTGAATTTTTCTTTTTAGAATTTGTAATTATATATTTTTTTTTGAATTTGTATTTTTAATTATAAATTTTTTATTTTAGAAAATTTATATTCGGATTAAGTGGGAATCCTAAGTTTCCTGTGAATGTCACGTCTACATACAAAACTGTGTTTTCTAGATATTAATAGATAGATTTCATGGTTTAATTTAAATAAAAAATTATCATTGTTTAAAATTTAAGATTTAATATTTATGTTATAGTAGTTATAAAATCGTATATAATTAGAATTATATAGTAGCTATAATTTATCCGGCCAATTCAAGTTTAGGCATGAGATGTACAATATCGAAGAATAAATGATTTAGGCACGATGAGATGAACAATGTTAAGAATAAATGTGTCATTTTATAGGGATGAAATGTCTTTTAATAAAAATTAAAATAGGATATCTTTTGACCATTTGAAAAAAAAATCCTTTTTACTTTTGCCAATAGAATTATTATATGTATTAGAAAAAAAATTATATGAGATAACTCAGAAATTAGAATTCATTAAGAAAATATTTTCTCTAGTTTGTTTGTAATTTAACGTTGGTTAACAAAATAATTTTCAATTTCTTTTATTAAATAAAAGATTATGAATCTTTACAATTAGTGGGTCAAGAATTCTCAAATATAAATTAATATAAATGTAATTCAATTTCAAATATTTTTCAGACTCGGATACAAAAATTTAATATTCTAATAAAAAATAAATTTAAACCCATAGACTCACAAAAATATTGAAATTTAAATATTTTAATTCCAAATTTACAAAAAAAAACATTTCAATAAATCATAATATTTTTTAGTGTAGAAAAAATATATAGGGATGATAATGCTTATCGGTACGGTTCAATATTATTGGCTCCCCGATTATACGAGTCCAATATTATTTGCTCTCTGATTAAATATAGATTTAAATAATCAGTCTTGTAATATAACGGAGATTACATTACAAAATTAATTATTTTATTTGATATAATTTTAAAATGATAATATAATGTTGTAATTTGGATTTAAAAAATATAATAAAATTTTATAATTTAAATTGAAAGTCAATAACATATAATCTGATTACATTTCAATTTCAATTATATTATAAATTTGATTATAATTACTCCTAATTAAAAGTTTAAAACATAGCCATAGGGTTTTAGGATTTATATAAAATCACAGACCCTTCATAATAATTTAGCAGTTGATTTTAAAAATAGAGGGCCTTAATTTATTTTATTTTTCGAGAAAATTTTATTAAATTTTGAAACGCGAAGTAGTTATTTTCCTCCTTTATTGGATTACTACTTTTTTTCCTTGGTGTTCAGCCCTTTCGGCCCCCTGCTGCCTCTTCCATCCTCTCGTCCGGTCGATGCTCGCCGCTGCAAGTCGTCGCTCATTCGCCGGAACATTTCGGACGTATTTCGAAGCCTCCGACGGCGGTCGGCTTCCCGGAGCAACGCGTCCTTGTTCGCTTGATGTCTAATTTTGGCAATTCCCTTTCGACCAGATTAAGATCTAGGTCATTTCTAGTGGTTTGCGGGGTTCTGTTCGAACCAAGTTTCAAGCGGCTGATCTCGATGGGATTCGGAGCAAGAAGCACTTTTCGGGTGGAAAGCCTATCCTAATGAGCTGGTAAGCAATCGTTATGCACACAGTTGATTCTAATGAAATCTTAGCCTTCCTCCGTTATCCTGTGTTAATTTCACTCTCCTGTGGATCTAATTATTGATGCTTTTCCTGGACTCTAGTGGAAAGTTGTATCCTTTTTTCTCTTTGCAAGTTCCCAATTGTTTGGTCGTATTGTTTTCTACAAGTAAGTCGGATCAATATGCTACTCTTTTACGCTGTTAGTATTTAGCTGACAACAACTATTTACTTAGGGAGCTATCTGTATAACTCTTTGGGAGACACCCTAAGCTTTCATACCTTAGAAAGAAAAAGAAAAATTCTTTTTATCTTATAATTTATTTACTTTTTTATTTTACTTATCATAGTTTACATTTTACCATTAAAACATTGCAAAGTAGAAACAGAATATCCCTTTTCTATCAATGCTACACTGCTAATCCACTCCACGCATGTGACAAGGTTGGACTGAAGTTTAAAAATGCAAATTGTTCAGTGTATCCTTAGCCTTTCTACTCTTCAATCTTCCTCTAGGGACAAGGTTGGACAAGAGTTCAAAAAGACAAAGTTACTATTTTACCTTATATTTGCCTATTGAATTGTTCAGTGCACTTCCTAAGCCTTTCCACTCTTCATTTTTTTCCTCAAATTATTTTAGGACAAATCGCGATCTCTTCTTGGAAACTGCATCCCTCATGTGTCGGTATGTTTAGTGTAGGTGTGTCTGAAAGGTTCTCTTACCTCCCCCTTTTTCTTTCTATTGGCAGCCTCAATTTTTGTTGTATGAGCGCCTCACTTCCTTGATATATGGTTTCCTTGTAATATATGGCAATGGAATGCATATGTCAGAGAAATGACTATTGGTAGATGACATTAAATACAGGGTATTTTATGTTACAAATTATGAGGGTAAAATATAATATTTCTAAACTATAGGGGGAAATGGAAAAGTAAATGAATTATAGGGGAAATGAAATATTTTCGAAGAAATATTCTTTTTGGATTTTGCTACTATTTAATTTGGTGGTCTAATTGGATTAGAGTGTCAATGAATCATATGTTTGGGCGTGGCACAGGTCTTATCAACCTGAAACTTAGCTAGAAATGAATTGAAAAAAGCTTTGACTCTGCTAAATTATCAAGAATAAAATTGCACATCACTTATTTCCCATCAAGAGAGATATGATAAATCAATCAATAAATAATGTGAGAAAAATTAAAGAAAATGAAACAATATGATAGCCGAAGCTCACAAATCTAACAAATATTTGTCCTGTCTATGTGGTTGATTCCAATCTTATACTGTAAAGATTCCATCGGTGTAATCTCAATTGTGGGCACGACGGTGTGGAAAGTCTGTTGAAGATTCTTTCAATATTTGAGCAACCTGATAAATGTATTATTGAGAATATTAAAGCAGAAGAATTGTGGAAGAAGGATGTTAGGGACACCTCCACTTCGTTCTAATATTACTTGCTCTCAGCGTGCTTGGCCCAATTGTGCTGTTTTTGGCACATAAGCTGGGGTCTTGAGGCTTGACATGAGCCCACAATTGGATCAATGTGGAGAACGGACCCAGAACACAACATATTGCTAGTCATAACAGGCCATGTAATAGGCCACGCTCTCACCTGACAGTTATAGTTTAGCGGTTGTCATTGGGATCCATAAAAGAAATTCATTGCCAGGCATTGTTTTGGCAATAAACCAGGCACTCAATTTTAAAGGGTCTGCTGACAACAGCCTAAGCAATGTACTGCTGAAATGCTTGCACCACAAAACCAACATGAGTGAAACTTGAAGCACTAGCAGGATTTCAAGAATAGTGTAATAAAAGAAGAGGTAATGATTTGTTCAATGGCCACCATTGGGTGGAGCATCTGTCTTCTTTTGATCAAAATGGGGACTACATTTAACTGTCTATTTATGTATCTCAGTGAGATTTATATGGAAAGTACAATTCACATTTGAAGGAACTCAAAGTTGCTCTTTGAACAACATGTCAACAGTCGTGACACCAAAATAGTTGGCTTTTCTGCTGATTGCATTATGGATTATTTCATGTACGTCTTTCTCATTTCAGGAAACCTATCGTGTTCTCGTATTGGTTCTGATTCTCCTGTATCTTATGAACATGTTCTATTCCTCGTTGTTTCTGATAAGGAAATGAAACCAAATGTTAGGTTTGCTCATGTTGCTATTGACTACACTCTGTTAGGTGCTTCATTAAGCGATCAAAGTAGCTTTATTACCAAGCAGGAGAGTCTTCAGCTTTTCATCAAATAAACAGCGTTAAATGATTAACTGGAAGCCCAATAGCTCTTCGATTAGCTTGGAAGATTCAAATGGCAATGCCCGACATGAATGTTCCACAATCAAAGTTCCAAGGTATCACAACTCAGAAGGCAGTTGCTTGCTTGCAAGCAACATTAATACAATTTGATTTCTTCCATCACAGTCACAACTACTCCCATGTCTTTGTTCATTAATTGCCCTTCTATAGTTCTTATTTTTTTTCCCCTGCCCATGTTAACCAGGAAGATGACAATTGTAGCCAAAGTTGATTATGTTCATCCCAGGTGTTCCTCATAGTCGGTCCTCAGTTTATGTGAAGGGAGATAAATTTCGAGATCAACTTATAACCAACCGTCATGTGGTTAGAGGGTGAGAGGAGTTTTTTCTCTGAGGGCATGCGTCCATCGGGAATTGATCTACGTCTCATTGTAGCAAATTTGTCACCTTGTAACCATCTGGGTATCTCATGGGGACGACCAAGAAGATGGAATGATCAGAGGAAGATTTTTCAAAATATAACAATTTTTAGAAATTCAAGTAAGAGCTTCAGGAAATATCATGATAAGTGAAATGTCACTGGACTATCAAGAATGTGATGCTAACGAATTTTCTAGTCAATCAAATTATTTCACTAATCTACTTGATGACCAATCTTTTGATACAAAATTTATCAAGATGATCTCAATATACTCAAACATTTTGACAAATTGTTCGATAGGTATTGAATTTTAAGAGTGATATTTCTGCACACTCAGTATTTTTAGGATATCTTCTAATAGGGAGCTTGAACTATGTATTACTAATTAGCAAGGATCAACTAAATATTTGTTCTTTCCTATTTCAATAGGAAGGATTTATGTTTAAAAATAAAACATCAAATTATACTGAACTATTCGGTTTAACTAGTTGAATCATAAATTAGTATTCACTGTGGTTTAATTTAGGATGATAACAAATTTTTTTAACAAAATATAGATCTGATAGAAAGCTGGGGCTACTGGAATCTACCACCCAACATAGAAGTAGGCATCCATGTATTCAATTGGCTGACAATAGAATACGTACCATCCTAATGGAGATGGACCATCACCAATGAATGCCACCTTTTGTCCACATCGTAAACATATATTAAGTGAAGGCGATAGTAAACAACAATTTGTAGATTTTCATCAAATCAATCTATGTTTCTTACCTCCCTGTATTGATGTGCCAATAGCAATTGAATTAGATCAGGTGGCGGTCAGCTCAATGTCCTGGCAATGTCGCCGTTGCTTCGCACTTGTGTTTATTTTAAGTCAGATTTAAGTATTCATTTGTACAAAATGACATGGATTCAAGTTTATGTTCTATCCAACTTGTTTACATTGGATCGGATTTTCGAAAGCTTCCACTGTTTTCTCTGATTGTTTTGTCTAACCAATCCAAAAAATGATGCAAGAGTAGTCGCTAAAGCTGAAGTGTTTCCACAATTTTTTTTTCCTTTAGTTCCGATGAGATTTTAATTTCTCACAGACTTTAGCCTTTGAACCAGAGCTCATGTCAACTCCTAGCTTGGCGATCGTAGCTTTCCAAGTATAATAGATAAAAGGAACTATTAAGGAGCCCCTGTAATTGATTAAGGAGCCGTCCCCATATCTCCATAAGCCATGTCAGACAAGTTCTTTAGAACTATCTTAGTTGGATCAACACAAGGGCAGGTATTTTCTCCCCCAGGTGAACTTATAAATTCTTCTTTCGCTCTTCGTGTTTGTGATCTCTCAGAATCAGGGACTTGCTTGCAATATTGGAGCAATTTCATATGGTTTGGTATCGTTGGTCTCCCAATTAGATACAAACAGATAAATTACGGAGGATATTTTATTCTAGCATAGTGATTCTTTATTTAAGAATGGTCAAACACTATATTAAATCCACAAAAGCTTTAGTAATTATTCCTTGCAAAAACATAAGCATGGCGAGTGGGTTCTCCTCTGTCCTTGCACGACTACGGTCATCCTCATGTTTCTCTCGTTGGTTTATGATTGTTAGTTGTGTGGAGTTGGCGATATTTCATCCTCACAAAAGGATATTCCATGTATATTATCAATCAAGAAAAATAGTCCCATTATGAAGGAACAATTAATATTTTACTATTCATAAAGTATGATAGGTACATGGAATTATTATTGTCTCAAGAAGAATATTAATGCCTCAAAATAAAAAGTAATATATAAATGCATGCTATAGCTGCCTGGAGGACACGGTAGAATTAGGGGATAAGGATAGGATAGTGATTGAAATCGATGAGCAAATTAAAATACTGGCATTTTAATTTTCGGTCGGTTCCTTGTGCCACGGGGTTATTTTGCTTTTGTACATGTTAATTTGTAGATTCGTGTTTTCGTCTGTATTTTTAGGTCTATAAAGACTTTCATCGATAAATATATTGCAATTGGCATTTAGTCATATGCGTTTTTAATGACTTGGGAAGGAAAGTTGAGCACGTTTTGAATTTTTTTAAGAAATTACAAGGTTCTCAATTAGACACATCACGATTTTAAAATGATACTAATAATATTTAATGAATATGATTGTTGGTGAGATTTAAATGATCCAAGACTTTAATATTGTTGGTGCAGCCAACTCAGAGTTAAGGTTAATCAAGTTAATTAAGTTTGGGTTGATTTGAGTTTGAATTTTAATATTTGATAATATGTGAGAGAGGATCTAAGTAGGTTAAAGAAGATTAGATACTTGACTTGGGAGGTCCAATGAGAGGTTGACAAGGAAAAAGTCGAAGTGGATGACGGAGGACCGGACACTTGGTTATCGAAAGTTCAATGGAAAGTTAATAAGGTGGAAGATCTAGTTGAGAATTAGGAAATGAAAATCCTTATTGTGAACTAGGTAATGGAACTTCTAGTGAGATTAGGCAGTGGAAAATTTAGTTGGAAACTAGGCAATGGAAGTCTTAACAGGAGGTTAAGTCCATGTGGGTCACGATTGATCAAACACTTGGTTGTCGGAAGTCCAACAGGAGTTGACATGAAACGAGGAAATTCTGACAGAGCAAACTTTCGAAGGTCATAACTTTTAACTCAAATTATCAGAACGAGATGATTTTTTTTTTTTGCGAAACAAAGCTTATTCAGAGATCTATATTTATAAAACTCAGATATCAATCGAATGATAGGTTTGATCAGTTGACTAATGGCTTTAGAATTAGTCGATTTAGTTGTTAAACTCAACTGATAGAATCAATCGACTGATGGTTGATATTAGTAGACTAATGGCTTCAGAAATCGAATAGAAGCGAGTCGGATTCGCTTAATTCGATTTGATTGATAACGTCAGTTGACTGAAGGTTCACATCAGTCGACTGATGACTGTCAAATTGAATATAAGCGAGTCGGATTTGCTTGTTCGATTCAGTTGATATGATGGTTGATATCAGTAGAGTGATAGCTTCAGAAATAGAACAGAAGTGAGTCAGATTCACTTGATTCAATTTGATTGGTAACATCAGTTGATTGATGGTTCACATCAGTCGACTGATGATGATCAAAGTTGAATAAAAGTGAATCGGATTCAGATGTTTGATTCTATTGATTATACCAGTCGATTGTGGTTTACATCAGTTGATTGATGTTTGAATAATTGATAAAATCATATAGATTTCAAAAAGTTCAGAGACCGTTCAATAGTCAGATACTATATCAATCGACTAATGCTTAAGATAAGTCACTTGATTGGCGAAAATCAACCCCTACCTAAAGGCTTTAAAGAAGGAATTTTGAGGAGTTTTTCAGGGTTAGTTCTTGGGGGTTTTGGAGGATAGTGCTGCTACATTTCCTTACCAACAAAAGACATTTCCAAGCTACAAGAGATCAAACAATTAAAGTTTTGATTATAAAACCATTTTTGATTGTATTTGTCTTTGCTTATTTATTTATTTATTTATTGTTATTGTTAGAACAAATTTATACGAGGTGTCTCCGCCGAAAAATTTTCGACAAGGTAATTGTTCTTAGTAGATGTGATTGCTAGAAGTAAACCCTTGGATTAGTCACCTCAAAGAGTGGATACCATGTAAATTCTGATATTACATGGGAGTCAAGATTGAAATAAGGTTTTTGTTGCGTATTCAATGACAAGCACAAAACATCGAAGAGAAGCATCAAAGTTATTCACCTTCCCCTCTAGCTGCTACAAAAAATTTATAAAGTAAGGTTTTAATTATAAAGCCATTTTCGGAGGTTAGTTCTTGGGGGTTTTGGATGATAGTGCTGCTATATTTTCGGACCAAAAAAATATTTCCAAGCTACAAGAGATACAAGCAAGATTTTAATTATAAAATCTTTTTCGATTGTATTTGTCTTTTCTTATTTATTTATTTTTATTCTTGTTAGAATAAATTTATATGAGATTTTCCCACCTCTGAAATGTTTCCGAGAAGAAGATTGTTCTTAGTGAATGTGATTGCTGGGAGTGAATCCTTTGATTAGTCGTCTCAAAGAGATGGATACTAAGTAAATTTTGAAATTATGCTTGCGGAGTCAAGATTAAAATAAGGTTTTCATTACGTATTCAATGACAAACACAAAGCATCGAAGAGAAGCATCAAAATTATTCACATTCCCTTCTAGCTCATAGGATCCTAATAAATTTGATGCAAATGATGAAAGGGTATAATTATTAATTAGTTTGATACGACCTCTATTATACGACCTTGTATTACACGTATTGCAAATGAAGCAAAATTATTCACATTCCCTTTATTACACGTATTGCAGCTAACGGTCTTGTTATACGACCTCTATTATTAATTAGTTAGGTACAATTATATCTCGATTACTTGCATTCGTTTGCATCTAGGAAAATAAACAATGTTGTTTTCCTTAAATAGGCATTACACTTTGATAAGTATTCGTACAAATTATCTAGAGCGACCTCTAGTTTTTAAAAAAAGTGATTAAGGAATTTTTTCTAATCTCGAACGATCAGTTCAGTCCTATGAAAATTTTTCATCGATGCCAGGATAAATCGAAAAGTGCTCACGGTGGACAGTCCAGAAGCTCAGCGTCTCAAGTTCGCGTCCTATTTGGAGGGAAAATTTTTACAAAATACGTTGTAACTGGGGATCAAACGTAAATACTGGGATGATAACTGGTCGCCTTCCGCTTCACCATAACGCCTGGGCATCGCAACCTCTAGCTCGAGCAACAACTACATATTCCTATTGTCTCATAATGATGGATCGTCTACGAGGAAAAGTTCTCCATGGAATCCCTTGAACTCGACTCATATGATCGAGTAACCAAGTTTTTAGGTCACATTTTTTATGAAAGAAATAAAGTGTAAAAATTAGAAGAAGTGAAAGAATATCGATCATTCGATCATTAATTTTTGCTTCCATCGAAAAATTGGAGGAAGGAAATTACGCACCTAAGAAAAGATTTTCCTAGAAACCCCTCTAATGTTTGGGTGAAAATTTTCTACCCAAATGTAAAAAAGAATTAAACAAGTTAAAAATTAATTAAATTATTTTCAAAATCCACTCATTCCTTTAAAATTAACTTTTGCCCCACCTCAAAAACTATACAAACCACAAACCCAAAACAAAAAAACTATTTTTAATTAATTCTTACACTTGGATGATGAACTCGATAGAAGATGATCATTTTTTAGCTAAACTCGAATAACTCGAACTTTGTTTCGATGCCTCACGTCCCTCTCAACATACATGATCACCACAAAATATATGAACCCTATACGAAAAGTCCATGTTTGTTTCTCTTTCAAAATCAATCAACGTACAATTAGATACATGGCAACAAATGAGGATCAGCACCTCTCATTCTCATCCATCCAGACAATATGTGGGTAGGGGATGCAAAGATATAAACGATGCAAACCTTAATTATATATATATATCTTGCACTAAAGCTGTGATTTATGCAAATTATTCCTAAAATAAATCGACTATCGAATAGGTTTCTTTGTTAAACTTTTTGGGAATCAAAGTCCAAATTGGTCTACTAGCTTCCGTTAGTGGAGGGCACCTGGTCGAACCAATGAAGTCTGAAAATCAATGAGCCTTCGATTCTCTATCTAGTCGGATGTTTGTTTATTAGAAAAACAACAAAGGACCACTTGAAGAAGAAGAAGAAGAAGAAATGCATTTGTATAAACAAGTGAAAGAGGAATCCTCATGCCTATATCACTGCTAATAGCGACACCACCCAGAATTGTCATTTTCTTGGGGCATGTTGAGTTGCCGAAAGAAAGCAAAGAAATAGGACCTTTCTCTCTCGCTCCAACCCTCGCCCCTTCCTTCTTTACTTCTCCAATCCTCTTTTACCCCTTCCATGCTACCGCCCCTCATGTACATTATGCATGCTCCATTAGCTAGCCTTGTCACTGTGACATCACTCGGTCTTCGATAAGAAGAGGAAAGAAGAAGAAATAAGTTATTGTTGCTGCTGCTGCTGCTGTTGTTGTTGATGGAGTTCTTCTCGACACAGCCAGATTTGTCACTGAGAATCAGCCAACCAAGTGCCACTCCGACTTCGACTTCGACCGACGAGAGTATCGAGCTAGAGTTTTGGAGGAAGCCGTCCGGCGGTGCCGCCCCCGGCAGTCCCTTTGCGGCGGCGGCGGAGAAAGCGGGCGTCGGGGAGGTCGCGGCTGACTTCTCCCTGAAAACGAGGCCGACGTGTCCCTACTTCCTCCATTTCGACCACCTGCAGGAGCCCCTCGGTTTGATGAGGCCCATCAGGGGGATCCCGGTCTACGACCGCCGGCCGCCGTTCCCTCTGTGCGACTCGTCTTCCTCCTCGAGCAACTCCATCGGGGGGTCTCTCTTCGCCCCGGCTCAATTAGGGCTGTCGAGGATGTCGTCGCCGAGGTACTACCTGCCGCCGCAGCGGCTATTCGCCGGGAAACGGGGGGCGAGGGCGCCGAGAATGCGGTGGACCGCGACGCTCCACGCCCGGTTCGTCCACGCCGTCGAGCTGCTCGGCGGCCATGAGAGTAAGAATCGGCCGACTTAATTAATTCCCAATCGATCTTGCCCCTAATGATCTAAATCTACGAGAAAGGAAGAAAGAAAGAACCCTAACCCCCTTTTTTTAACTTCCTTCTTCATTTTCGTTGACTGTTTTTGCTTGTATAATCAGGAGCCACTCCCAAGTCAGTTCTTGAGCTCATGGATGTCAAAGATCTCACCTTGGCCCATGTCAAATCTCACTTGCAGGTAAATTATTCTGATTCAACAATCAATTAATCAAACAAACAAACAAAAAAAGGTTCTTCTTCTTCTTCTTCTTCTTAAGTTGCAAGAAATCTTAACCTCTCTCTGATGCTGTATATTAATCTTAGAAACTTATGTAAATTAAACAAGATTTGGTCTCAGTATGCAAGAAATTACATGATTTCATTTCTCATATAATTCCTTTGTCATATATATATCTACTCTCTCTTTCTCTCTCTCTCTCTCTTTCTTTCTTTTCTTCTGCAGCTAGCAGCTTTTTGTGCTACCATAAATTATCTATCAATTAATGAAGAAAATTTTGCATGAATTGTTATTGCAGATGTATCGGACTGTGAAGAACACAGATCACAGGACATCAGCTTCAGGTATGTATAATTAGTAGATACCTCACCTACAATTTTAGCGATAATATATTCCTACTAATTATTAAATGGGAGATTTTAAAGATAATCTCGAAGGGTATGAGAATGGATCGAGTAGACAATTAGCCTCTGACGATAACTCATCAGAGGGTCCAAATTTGCTCACATTGGGATCAGCCATGCATCAGGGAAGGTGAGATCAATAAGACGCACGCCACTATTTTTTTTCCCCCTCAGTAATATTAATTATTACATTGATCGATCATTTTCATTCCATGTATATAAATAAATATGTTTCCAATATTTACAGATAAAATCTCTTGCTAGCCTCAATGTCTTTTATCATGGAAGATAATTTATGAATATATGTCAATTCACATCATATTATGCCAATCTTGTCATTATTATCAATATATATAAGATAAAGTTCATTAAGCTTACCTAAAAACTTGTATAATATTAAAAAAAATCAACTTAATTTATTAATTATATTTCAAGTGAAGATTGTGATTACCATGTTACCTTTTATCCTCTCTTTCATGACTTTTTACCCCCTTTTTTCCTTTTATATATTGCCTACCTTTACTCCAAAAGAATGCAGCCTTGAAGATTCACCAAGGTAATTAATACTGCTATTTATATTTCAGAAACAAATATTTTTAAAAAGTTGAGGCATATTTATCAAACTGTGGCATTATTTCATTGAACTAGTCACTGAATAGGTTCCTCTTTGTAGCTAGTGCCAATCTTGTGCTCCTTTACTTTCTACTTATATACTTATCTCTACACAAAGGCTTAAAGACAGCCTACAAGATAATATAAATTCTAGCTGTCCAAGGATCGTTTCAACACTTATGAAACCCTCATCTTAATGATAATAATGAGGATATGTTGCTTCTCTTATTCCAAGACAAACAGTTCATCTGAAAAAATAAAAATAAAGGCTGCCCCAAAAGAGACAAACAAACTGTTGTTATTTGTAGCTTTGTTTTGTTTTGTTTTACTGGTCTTGAAACTCTTAATTACCATGTTGTGTTAATTGTGTCGACTCAGGGAAAGCTACTTCAATGATGAACTGATGAATACTGCTAAATCGCTTAAGGTGCCAAATTTTAAACAAGTTCAGTTAAATATTGACGAAAACATTTGGCTAATTTGTGTGTAGTACTCGTTTGCAGAAGGACATGGAAACAAGAAACATGGAAGCGTTTTCAGCATTGAGCCCGAGCAAATTACTCAATCTAGACTTCACGTTGGGTAGGCCACAATGAGTTAGATTAGACAGAGAATTAAGGATGTATCCATTGGCAAAATAAAGGATTTCCAAAGACAAAAAAATGTTTAGAAAAAGTGAAAGAGACCACAAGATTGAGGCAAAGGAGTTGAGAGGGAGGGGGGGAAACAAAATGTGCATGGCTCTGGGAGAGTTTAATTAATTAATTAATTAATCAATCAATGAATCAACAGATGTGTTGTACAAATTAATTAACTAAATTGATGGTTCTAAATGCATGCATGTAGAGATTGTCTTTGCTAGGGCTCTTTAAGTTACTTTCATAAAGGTGAAAATTTGATATCAAGTGTTGCTCAATTGCTTTTCCATGTGATGTGTGCTTTTCTTTACATTAATCTCCCCCCAGAAGCCAAAAGGCAGACAATTAATATGCTTTCATATCATTTCTTCTTATATATGTTCTTTTAGGCCAACCACAAATGAATTTTGGGATAATAAAAGGATAAAATGAAAGGATAACAAAAATCTAACCTTTCAATTCTATATATATATGTGTGTGTGTGTGTGTGTCTCACTTTTCAAACCTGAAAAAAAAACTCTCAGATTAACTTCAACCTCCTCAAGTTATTCTGAAACTGGTTTTTCATTTGAAGAGTGAAAAAAAAATAAAATAAAAGGGAAAGTATTAGAAGCAAGTAAGAAAGGACAGATGAGAGCAGGTAAGGGAAATGAAAGCAGCAGCAGAAGGAAAGCTGAAAAGTTTGCATGGATAGCAAGCAAAATAAAAGCAGTGTAATATGTATTATGATCAGCTGGATGATAAAGGATATCTTTTCAGAGATCATGGTACATCACCATCGGTACCCTTTTCAAACACTTATTTTTATAAAAAGAATACTAAATTAAGAGCTCAAATAATAGAAGAATGATTACTCTATGATGAATAAGATATTCAAGTGTTTTTATTTGAATTTCCTTCTTTCTTTCTCCCCCTCTGAATTCGCTGGCACAGTACAACAGTTAGGGACAGAGGAGCAGTGAGTAGTCAGTCCTCTCTCTCTCTCCTCTCTCAGTGAAGGTCTTGTTGTGACTTGTGAGGTGATGTCTCTTTTATTTATTTGGTGCCTTGTTTTCATGGAATGCTTGTGCAATTTCCCCATGGCTTCATGGTTTAGGGCACTGTGTTTGATTGCCTCTTTTAACTTGGTAGGAATTCCTTTGTCTTCCTAGGCAAATTTTATTTTTTTACTGAATCACACTTCACTTATGAGAATTTATTAAACATTCCTCTCATACCCTTTTTCACCCAATTTACTCTAGTTCATGTATTAGGATACAAAATACTTCGAATTAAAAATTACAAGATGGTAACTTGCTAAAATAAAAATAGATAATTTCTAAGTAGTAGAGTATGAAGTCTTAGGGTGAAATGATTTTTTTTAAAAAAACAATGTAAATAAAAATAATATGAGGGGCCAGGTGAAAATTTTATAATTTTATGGGTGTGAAACTGAAAAAAAAATCTCTAGATTTGTGGTCAATCTTGAAGGTCAAAGTAGGGTAGGGTTGTAGGAAGGGTACTAGGGTTTTGGTCAACACTCAACCAAGGTAGGGTTTGCTGTGGGAAGTAGGTTAGGCATGGAGCTTGTCAAGGGATGACAAGGGACTGTGTAGGTCTTGGGGAATGTAAATTCATGGGAGACAAATATTCCAAATTTTAAATCGATTATTTTAAGATTTTTTGATACCATAATTCATAAAAAGAGAGGGAAAATATTTTTAAAATAAATAAAAGTAACCATTTAATTTTGATTGTTTTCCCCATCACTTTTCTCTTCCCCTCTCTCTCTCTCAACCTTTTGTCTCTCCTTAAGTAAACACGGTCTGTAAGGATGGTAAACGATATAGTGTTATTTTTTAAAAACAAATAATGAAAAGAAAATAGATAAAATTTAAGGGAACATTTGGTTCAAATTTGTTAATCAGAATGGTAATGGAATTCATTGAGGGGTCAATGGTAATGGGAATCATGATTGCATTGATAGTGTTTGGTTCAAATCCTAGAACGAAAATTATTGTCATTGATGATATTTGGTTCAATTCAACTTTAGTAATGGGAATCCATAAAAAATTCAAAGATATCTAAAATAATAGAATTATTACAAAAATAGAAAAAGTGAAATAAAATGAGTTGAGAGATAAAGTAGAAAAATATAGAGAGAGATACAATAATAGATAAAATAAAGATAAAAAATAGAGAGAGAAAGTAAGATAAGATAGATGTGATAAAAAATAGAGGAAGGAATCATGAAAAAATATATACAAAGAAAAAATGAGATGAGAGAGATAGAGAGAGAAAATGATATAGAAAATGTAGAGAGAGAAAGTGATAGAAGATATAGAGAAAAATGAAAAATAAAAATAGATAAATTATGATAATAAAGATAGAGAGACAAAATAATATTGAAAATATATAAAGAGAAAATGAGATGAGAGAGGTAGAGAGAGAGTGATATAGAAAATATAGAGAGAGAAAGTGATATAGAAAATATTAAAAAAAGTGAAAAATAAAGATAGATAAATTATAATAAGAGATGTAGAGAGAGAAAGTGATATTGAAAATATACAGAGAGAAATTGAGATGAGAGAGGATAGTGTGGAAAGGTGATATAGAAAATATAGAGAGAAAAAGTGATATGTAAAATATACAGAAAAAATAAAAAATAAAGATAAATAAATTATGATAAGAGAGGTAGAAAGAAAAAGTGATATTGAAAATATATAGAGAGAAAATGATATGAGAAAGGTAGAGAGAGAAAGTGATATAGAAAATATAGAGAAAAAGTGAAAAATAAAGATAGATAAATTATAATAAGAGAGGTATAGAGAGAAAGTGATATTAAAAATATATAGAAAGAAAATGAGATTAGAAAGGTAGAGAGAGAAAATGATAGAAAATATAGAGAGAAAAGAATAAATAGGTAGAAAGAAATTTTAAAATGTGAGAGAGAAAGTAAAATGAGAGAATGCTAAAGGAGATAGTAAAATGAAAAATAAAAAATAAAAAGGGAGTGTTTTGGATATATGAAAATGAAGGAATGATTGAGGAGTTTGATTAATGAGGAGAGAGTAATTCCCTAATTTTCATTCCATTGATACTTACCAAACAGTGTCAATAGAAATATTACCATCGATTCTCATTCCCTATTTTTATTATCACAAACCAAAAAACCCCTAATTTGAAACATTGCACGATCAAGAAAATAAATTCTGACCAACTGGATGTGTGCAAAAGAATTAATTGTCTCATATGTTTTGGGGATGAAAAACAAAAATTAAAATAGTAGCGGACCAAGTCAGTATTTGCAACTCTTGGTAGTTCAGTGCATAGAACAAATATGGCCCGGGACAGAAGAAGGCAAGGAAGAGAAGATAAAAGAGTTAAAAGGCGAAATCAGTCAGTAAAGATGGAAGAGGAAAGAGGAAAGTGGGAAGGGGGGAAAGGAAAGAGACGTATGGTGCAAGAAGAGTTATAATGAGAGAGAAAAATAATGACAAAGAGCACAGGAATCAAAGGAGAAAGAATTGAAATGCCATGATACGGCACTCGATTGCTTTATGATTGGTAAACGGCATGCATGCATGGGCTCGACTTTTCATGCATGACGTGGCAACGCATGTTTACATGGGGGGAAAATAACAAATAAACACAGTGATGCACGTAGGGACGGACCTGGTGCTTTCTGCATACTCGCATTTCTGAGTTTTTTTTTTAAAAAAAATTTTGTTTTGGATTCTACGATTTTATATCTTTTATATGTTTGCACACTCGCAATGTAAAAATTATTTAAAATATTTATTTTAAACTTTTTTTTGCTTTATGTTCATTTTCAGATAAATGAAATCAGTGTTCTTAAACTAGAAATCAGCCCATACGGTAACAAATAAATTCATAGGCCCAACTGGTGGTGGGAGCAGCGGCCTTATTAGCCCATTGAGCCTTAAATTGCTGATATGGTGGTTCTCTCTATCTACCCGTCAAAACCACGCTTCTTGCTTAATAGCAAAGTATTCCTCCGGCTTCCTTTTAATTAAATAAACCTCTCATCTTTCTGCCTCACCGGCAAATCACTGGAGTAGGGATGGCCAACGGCGAGATCATCATCCTTCCCTTTCATGATTCCGGCCACGTATTTCCCGCCACTGAGCTCGCCGCCCGCCTCGCCGCCCGGAACTACCGCGTCACCCTTCTCCTCCCTTCGGCTTCCTCCACCAACTCCTCCTGTCTCAATCCCCTCATCCAAATTGTGGAGCATCCCAGGCCTCATCCCCCATCAGCGTCGCCGGCGTCGTCCTTTCCTCCTCCCTCGCCGCCCTTTCAGGAGGATTTCTCGATCTTCCGAGACCTCCTGCTCGAGAAGATGCGTGGGGAGGATCGATCTGCTCGCCCGATTTGCGCCATCGTGGATGTGATGATGGGCCAAGCGCTTGATGTGTGCCGCGAGTTCGGCCTGCCGGCGGCTATCTTCTTCACTTCCAGCGCTTGCTCGGCCGCGATGGATCACGCTGTGGCGAAGATGAGATCTGGAGAATCCGACGCACTTCGAGGATTGCCGAAGGAGATGGCTCCATCGACCACAGACCTGATGCGGGCCGGTCCGCCTCCATTACATTCGAGCGACGATCTTCCTCCGCCACGGCCTCCGTTCGAGCATTGGCACCGTGGTGGAGGGCCAATCCCTCCGCCTATGGTTCCGGGTGGCGATCTCGTTCAGCCACCGCCTCCATTTGAACATCGGCACCACGGTGGAGGGTCGATCCCGCATGGCCCGCCGCCGGCCCTCGCACAAATGGACGAAGCGATCTCCCTTCTCTTCAACACGTGCGACGATCTGGAGCATCCATTCCTTGAATACCTAGCAAGCGAAGTGAAAAAACCGATTTGGGGCATTGGTCCTCTCCTCCCGTCTCAATTTTGGTCTGCCGCAGGCTCCGTCCTTCGCGACGGTGAAATCAGGTCTACAATAGGAGAAGGTAAACCTGACGCTATCTCAGAATCTGTAATTCTCGAGTTCCTCAACTCAAAGCCCCGTGATTCTGTGCTCTATGTCTCCTTCGGGTCGATCGTCATCCCTAGCGATGAGGAGCTCCAGGAGCTTACGCAAGCTCTCAAGGAGTCGAACCGCCCATTCATTTGGGTCTTGCAACGACACACACAGCAACCCGACACAACCAAGATATACTTCCCTGAGGGGCTGGCGGAGGAGGTCAAGGGAAGGGGGATGGTGATCCACGGTTGGGCGCCGCAGCTGTTGATACTGAGCCATCCGGCAGTAGGGGGGTTTGTGACGCACTGCGGGTGGAACTCGACGGTGGAGGCGCTCAGCCTTGGCGTGCCCGTCCTCGCGTGGCCGGTGCACGGCGACCAAGTTTGGAATGCGAAGCTGGTGGTGCGATGGCTGAGGACAGGGTTGGCCATGAAGGGCGGGAGCGGAGGGATGGTGACGAGGACGGAGTTGGCAGAGGGGATTGAGCGGCTAATGCTAGACGAGGAGACGAGGAAACGGGCAGCGACAGTGGCATCGGAGGTGTTTGCTGGTGGGGCGATCAAGAGCTCGGAGGCTGCTTTGGGCACGTTTCTAGAGTTTGTGGAGAGCAAGCGTAACACATGATAATAATGGAGGTCTCCAAGGCCAAGGAAACACTATGGGTAATAAGAAGCCCATTACCCTTATTTCGGATGTTTTAATTAAGAGTAGACATTAAAATTGTGTATTGTGTATGATGTACTGTAAAAAAAAATCTACGTATTTTAAAAAAGAATTAAAAACATAAAATGGATAAAATTTTAGCTGAAGAAGCTTGTTAAAATACTTTTTTTATTACTTGCCATAAATATATTAATGTCAAATGCCTTAGAATATTTACATTTTACTTTGAAATAAAAGTATTTATTCAATCATTTTAAATCATCATCAAATTAATTTAGTTAGACCATTTGTAGTCAATTAAATTATCATCAGTTAGAAAGAAGTATTTTTAATATTAAAATAAAATATAAGAACATTTCATCATCAGACTAAGGAACTAAATGAGCACGTATGTTTTAAAACATCCTAAGGATATTTTTCTTCTTAACATCAAAAAAGCAGTTGATATTAATTTTTTGTTATCTTTGTAAAAAATAAAAGGACACTACAACTATTCTAATCAAACTTTTATAAATTTTAAAAATTATTATATAAATTATATATATATATATAATATTTTAAAATTATAAATTATTTTAAAATACTATAAAATATAATTTTTAAAACCCATTTATACTCGGTACACTGTTCTGTGAGCACACAAGCAACAAAAATACAAGTATCGATAGTACCATATACAATAAACTACTAAACAGCGTTATACAATTTAAAGAAAAGTTGATGTTTGTTTGCACCTGAAATTATTGCTAAGCATCAGGCTTCTAAATAGTAATATACATTTACAGGAATGGGCAAGTCAAAAAGATCAGAGCAACCAAGCATAACCAGCAAATGTTTGCAACGAATTTATTGTAAATAATGTAAAATATGCATGACAACAACAGGGCCTCAACCTTCCGCGTCCAACTCCTCTCCTAATCACATTTTTGCTATAAGCAACATGCTTACTGCAAAAGGTTTACGAGTATCAGCGTGTGCTATGATACAATTGCCATGTTGACACTGTCAATCAGAAGCATTCTGTTCAGGAGAAGAGACAAGATCGAGATCCCTAGATGTTGGCTCACCATCTTCGTCGTCATCCTCAGAATCAACATCGCCACCACTGAACATATTTTGATTAAGATCCACATTATTAACTTGTTTTGCGAATTGCCCTCGTACCCGTGGTCTTCTTTCGGCAAGGGACTTCCGTTTTTCATACCTAATTTTCTTATCAAAGCATCTATCCTTTCTCTTCTGCCTAAACTTCACTAATGCAGCTGCTCTTCTATCTGTTCGACTAGATTTCAGTTCTGGTGCAGAAGAGCTGGTCATTGAAGACCATTGTGTTGCCGAATGACTTGACTGTGAGTTTGTACCCATTGGCAGGCACGGGAACGATTGTATCAGAGGCATATAAGGAACAACATTGTACTGATTGTACTGAGGTAGCAATGGGGGTGCAGTGTGTGTTTGCCCATCATTGAAGCTACCCTGAAACATCTGACCAGGGGAAGGTATCATTGTCTGATTCACCATCCCACGATAACAAAATGAAAAAGGGTACAAAGTTGGAATGCCGGAAGTGTCAGTATCCTCATTTCTTGGCTGTGGCTCCTCAGCGGAAGAAGATTGATTTAATAATGGTGTCTGAAAGTCCTTCATATTGCATATCCTCCTGCTTGTTTCAACACCATTTCCAACAGTACAACCTTCTTGCACCAATTTGCTGTTGCCGTGAGTGCCACCTACCTCGAGAGAGTGCTCTTCAGAAATCCAAGGTAGTGATGGAGCAGAGTTCTTATCAACACCCACATTTGGGGTTCTGCTTGGTGCATTTGACTTAACATAAGACAAAAATGCAGACGATTCACCAACTTTTAACTGGGTCTTCTTAGGTAAAGATAACAATCTCCCTGCCAACACTAGCAACGACATAGTTCCTTGAGGAAAATTGCAGAAGACATTTGAGAATGTTAAAAGAAAAAAAAGGAAGGCACAAAAACTGTAAGAGGACAGCCATGCCTACCTGCACGATCAGAATCAACTAGAGTATTTTGTACATCGTCCAAAGAATTTTTGCAGGTAGCCTCGATGGGAGAGAGATTGGACTAGTGTATAAGATATAAATAAATCAAACCACATTTGAAAATGCAAAGTATTCCAATATAGATTTAAAAATGGAATATAATAAAAAAAAAGTGCGAGTCAAAGAACCTGCAGACTTAGTTTCTTAATTAAATTTAAATCCAACTAAACAAGCAAGAAACTCCAAAGTAATCTTACCTCACATTCGCGATTATTTAACACCTTCGATTCAGGATTCATGACCATATATTGGTCATCTGTGTCGTCTGAAATAAGAATTGTACTATTTGTGTTGGCGTCACTAGGATCTGATAACAGCATCTCAAAATCATGGCAGAAGACATCCTTCTCTCTCATATTAAGCTAAGAAATGATAACCATCCAAAATGGTGAGACAATTGTTTATCACATGTATGAAGTAGGATATAAACATCAATATATGTTCAAATTGATTGGTACCATGCGCCTTCTTCTCCACATATGGGTCCAGAGGTTCAACAATTCATTCATGCGCAATGGCTTTACTAAATAATCAGCTGCTCCAAGTCGCAAACACTTTACAACCACTGAAATCTCATCTTGAGCCGACATCACTGTAGAAGTGGCCAATATATATTAGTGGATATGTGGAGCCAAGAAAACAACCACAATATTAATGAGCTCACTTATGATAGGAATGTGTCTCAGCTCCTTATTCCTTGCTATATATTTCATCATCTTGAATCCTTTGTCCATTGGTAAGTCAACTTCTGCAAGAATGATATCAATTTCTGATCCTTGGACATTAAGGGCGTCAATCACCCGTCTGGCAGATTTCACAGAAATTACTGCAATATGACAAATTTAACCAGCTGAATATTATTCACGATGCTGATGAAACAGGTAGCGTCATCTATTACATTAGAGTTTTAGTAAATCAAAAGGAAAATAAACCTATATTTTGAACATTATCATACAAAAGTACTGAATTGGGCACTGAATCAAAGTACAAGACAGGCAATATGTAAATGCACCTAAATAATCACAAACATTACAGATATATCTCTCATTTGTATTGTTTCTGTTTATTCAAGTCATGCGAGAGATATTGAATTTTCATACAATCAGGTAACAAAATCCTGAGAATTGTTTAAATTCCCTAACTTAAGTTTATAACTTTTAGTAAATCTGAAATTCACTGAAATTAGATCACGCCATTATTTACAACAATCAGGCAACACGTGAAATGACAGCTGAGTAAGCAATGACTGGTATCACCTCCTAATCAACCCTAATCATCCAAATTAACATGAAAATGACTTTTCCAGAAATTCCATTTATGAGACCAAAATGACTAAATGAGTGCATAGGTTATATATTATTTGCAATCCCATATATCAACTATGACATATAGAATAGTTGACTGCTTGACTATACTACCTATTTGAAATATGTACATATAGCTCCAAATTTAAGAACCAAAATAAAGTTCAAAACTTATTCAAAATATTTGTGTCAGTATAAGGAATAATTGAAATCATTTCTAGTGATGCAAAATAAAATAATCAATCCAAATAACAAATGGTTCAAAGGTTAAGATGATATTGTTTTATTTTTGATTAAATCTAATCCACTTCAGTTGAATCTTAATTAGATCGTGTCTTCTGTAAATCTTTTCATAAGAGACTATGATCTATCGTGTGATAATTGTTATCATTGATAAAAGTATTCCCCCATGCTCTCCTCTCTTTTTAGGCAATGAGGTATATAATAGTCGATAGCTCGCGATAGCGGCGTCGCGGCAGGACGCCGCTCCAAGCTGGGCGTCGCGGTGCGGGAAGAAATCGCGTGCATCGCGTCACGCTTCCAATCGCGTGCGTCGCGCCAGCCGCCCATGTGCTTTGACCTAGGGGTAAAAAAGACTATGTGTGGTAAAAATAAACCCTGTTTTTAACCCATTACTGTTGTTTTTTCTCCTGCTTTTGCTGCTGCCGACTTCTCCCGTTTCTTCCCGGCGGCGACGAGTCCGGCGGCGATTCCAGCGACAGCAACCTCCTATTCCAGCAACGATTCCGGCAGCTACTCTCAATTGCAGGTGACTCTTAAATCCTTATTCCTTCCTCTATTTTCCTCCTTTCCCAAGCCAACTTTTTTTTTTCTTTCTTGCAGTAGATTCTCTCCTCTCTTTTTTTTTTCATTTTTTCTTTCTTGCAACAGATTCTGTCCTCTTTTTTTTCTTTTTTTCTTTATTTAAGCTTCAATCATTAGTATTTAGTGCTCAAACTTTAGGGCTTTAGCCCTTGCATTTCTTTTTTCTTTTATTCCTCATTGTCCTATCCTCTATTCCTTTTGTCATTCCCCTATTTTATTTTATATTTCTATTTGTTTCAGATTTTTAAGTTCTAGTCATGGCAGCAGCGACATCATCACAAGGAGCTGTTCCATCTTCACATGGTTTAGTGAAACCCATTGGTGATAATATTGACATTGCATGGAAATGGAATAGTTTGAAAGATATTAATAATAGGAAGAGTGTTACTTGTGATTTTTGTGGAAAAGTGACTACAGGTGGAATCACTAGAGCCAAAAGACACCAAATGTGTGTGAAGGGGGATGTTGATTATTCTAGAAAAGTTCCCCCAGATGTAAAACAGCTTCTTAAAGAAACTTTAGAGAAGAAAAATGCTTTGAAGGAAGCATATTTAGCAGAGATGCAAGAAGATGAGGATGAGCAAGAGGAAATACGAGAAATTCATCAAATTAGAAGTGGGAAAAGACCTTCATTAACAGCTGAGTCTTTTTTTAGGTCACCCAAGAAAGGATATAATGTGAAAGGCGACCCCATGGATTTGCTTCTTTTGAAAAATCGTGAAGCACAAATGAAACTTGGAAAGACTCATAGGCAAACAAGCATCAATGATGCTTGTGATAAAGAGGCAAGGGAAAGAACCATCCAATATATTGTTCGATTTTTTTATAGGAATGGGATTGCATTCAACGTTGCAAGATCGAAAAGCTTCAAGATGATGCTTGAAGCTGTTGGAAACTATGGTCCACATCTTAAGGCTCCAAGTTATCATGAGTTGAGAGTTCCACTCCTTAAAAAGGAGTTGGAATTTACGAAAGACATGCTAAAAAGCCATAAGGATCAATGGGTGCAATTTGGATGCACAATTATGTCAGATGCTTGAACGGATAGGAAGAATAGGACCTTAATCAATTTCATGGTGAATTGTCCAGAAGGGACAATGTTTGTGAGAAGTGTTGATGCTTCTGCTTACATGAAGACGGGAGAAAGTATTTGAGTTGTTGGATACGTTTATGGAAGAGATTGGAGAACAAAATGTTGTTCAGGTGGTATCTGATAATGGAAGTAATTATGTCTTGGCCGGTAAAAATTGCTAACTTAGTCTAATTGCCTTTTTTTACTTGCTTTGATTATTGACCACTTAACTAGTTTCATTTAATGTGATTCTTCTTAGGCAAACTACTTGAAGCTAAGAGGAAGAATCTCTTTTGGACTCCATGTGCTGCACATTGTGTGGACTTGATATTGGAGGGCATTGGAAAGCTTCCTCGAGTTAAGAAGACAATCTCAAGAGGAATAAATCTTGTGGGCTTCATCTACAACCACACATTGGCCTTGAACATTATGAGAAAGTTCACTAACAAGATGGAATTGGTCAGGCATGGAGTGACAAGGTTTGCTACGACCTTTCTTACCTTACAAAGGTTGTTCAAACAGAAGCACAACCATAGGAGGATGTTCACTTCAGAGGAGTGGTTGACAAGGTAGTTAAAATCGGGATTTTAACTTGAATCGGAAGGGATACTTAAAATCGTAAATCTTAAAATCGTAAATCGTACCGTAAGATTTTATAAAATTCCTATATATATGCATATAAAATTATAAAGTCATATATATAGATGTCAAATAGCATAAATAATAAAAAAAACTTTTAAATCGCTAAACAAACTCAGATAAACTTGCATTCATAATCAATATTACATTAAAAATGTCATCCATAAGCTACAAAATAGTCAAATAACTTCCACCAACCGAGCAGGGAAGACGCGAGCAAGTGGAAAAATGAGAAGAGATGCAACGGGATTAGCCGATTAGGACACGCACGTGACTTGGAAAGCGGGTTTTTTCAAATTGAACCGTTTTTTTTTTAAATGAATCGGGTTCAACGGAAAAAAAGATTTTTTTTTAAATCGTATTTAAATCGTAAAATCGCGATTTTAAGGATTAAAATCATGATTTCAAAGGGATTTTAACAAATTAGGATTTTAACTCCGATTTAAATCGTTCGGAGGTCTAAAATCGTAGGATTTTAAGATTTAAATCGGGATTTTAACTACCATGGTGGTTGAAGTCCAAGTCAGCCAAAGAAGTAAAGGGAAAGAGGGTAAGTGATATAATATTGGTAGCTTCATTTTGGAATAATGTGCAATATTGTATTATGGTTATGGGGCCACTTTTCAATGTCCTTAGACTTGTTGATAATGAGAAAAAGCCTGCCATGGGATATATCTATGAAGCAATGGATCGTCGCCCGAGGTTGGAAAAACCTCGTTAATCATTTTTTTTTATGAAGCAATGGATCGGGTCAAGGAAACTATTCAACAAGTTTTCAAAGAAAAAGAAGTGTTGTACAAGGATGTTTTTGCTATTATTGATAGAAGATGGGAGTCACAACATCATCCATTGCATGCAGCTGACCATTTTCTAAACCCTGAGTTTTATTATAGCAACAAATTGATGGAGTTTGATGAAGAAGTGATGCAAGGACTCTATAAATGTATTGAGAGATTGGTTAGAGATGAAGAGGAAGTTGACAAGATTGTATTGAAGTTACCTTATTACAAGAGGGCTAATCGGGTGTTTGGATCAAAGTTTGCAATAAAACATAAGAACACACTTGCTCCCGGTAAGAGTTTAAGATATACATGTATTCAGTATTTCATTATTGATTATCGATAAACATAGCAAATAGCAATGCTAATTAATTGACTTTCAATCACAGCGGAATGGTGGAGGAATTATGGATCATCCACTCCTGCATTACAAAAATTTGCTATCAAGGTGCTAAGTTTGACTTGTAGTTCATCGGGATGTGAGTGAAATTGGAGCATCTTTGAGCATGTAAGTAGATATTATTAGTTATCACATTTCACATTATTCACCTTTACAAAATTTCATTTAGAGCCTAATTGAATTGTGAATTTGTGATGTAACAGATTCATTCTAAGAAAAGAAGTAAGCTTGAGCATCAAAAGTTGCAAGACTTGGTGTATGTCAAGTACAATCAAAATCTCAAAGAGTGCTTTGATTGTAGAGATCATAGTTGTCACAAGCGCAAAGCACAAAAAAGCGCTCAAGGGTCTTGGGGCTTAAAGCGCAAAGCACAGAGCGAAGCGCGGGCTTTACGGAAAAAAGCATAATAAACAAAAGGACTATTATATCTACCAAAAATCTTTGAAATTTAAAATATAAATCTGATTTATATGAATTAATTAAATTTATTATAATTTTTTAAAATATGATTTAAATATGATTCATATAAATATGATTTAAATATTAATATTAATATATTATAATTCATATAAATCTGATATTCTGATTTAAATATGATTTTTTAAATTTATATGTTTAAATATAATTTTTTATATATTTAAATTTTAAATTTTAATCTGATTTAATAAATATAATTTTTGAATTTAAATTTATCTGATTTTTGATTTTTTAAAAATATTTATATGATTTCTGATTTTAAATAAAATTTATAAGATTTTTTAAAGGAATTGTTTGAATTTTTTGAAAAATTATTTTTTTTTTAATTAATGAAAAAGGAAAATAAAACCGGCGGCGCCGGAAGCGTCGCGGGACGCCTCCGGCGGCGCCGGAGTCGTCGCCGGACGCTGGAGACGTCCGATGTTGCTTCCGGCGTCGCTGGAGACATGCCGCGACGCTTCCGGCGCCGCTGGACACTGCAAATATTGTCCAGCGGCGCCGGAAGCGTCGTCGGACGTCTCCGGCGGCGCTGGAAGATTCACCGGACGCTTCCGCAGGCGCCAGTTCATTGCGATGTTGCTTCCGGCGTCGCGACAGCAGTCCCGCGACGCTTCCGGCGCCGCTCGACACCGCAAATAGTGTCCAACGGCGCCGGAAGGTTCGCCGAACATCTCAGACCGTGCCAACTATTGAAATATGAACTGCGAAATGAATACCTGGACGTTGGCGAAGCAGACAAAGACGCTTGGACGGCGGCGAGAAGCAGACGAAGACGCAGACGAAGTTGCTTGGACGGCGGCGAGAAGCAGACGAAGACAGGGCAAACGTGGAGTCATGGACGATGGCGAGAGGAAGATGAACAGGCGCAGGAGAATTAGGGCTTTAATCAAAAACAAAAGCAAATTTGGAAAATTTTTTTTTTCCAAAAATCGGGTTGCGCGTCGCGCAAGAAGGCGTCGCGCAGGAACGCGTCGCGCGAAGCGCAGCGAGGCGCTTGCGTTGTCGAAGCCGCTCGATTCCCCGTTCGCAGAAGCGAGGTTGGCTCGCGTCGCGTCGCCTTGCGCTTAAGCGCGCGAGACGCTAGCTTTTAACAACTCTGGTAGAGATGTGATTGATCCAATTGTCCTTCGTGATGTCGATGAATGTAATGAATGGTTAGTTGGACAAATGGACAAGGAAAGTGCTGAGGATGAATTAGTGTTTGATGATGATGATGATTTGACATGGGGTGATGTTTCTATTGCAGTAGGTGCTAGTGAGCCGCTCCAAAACACTAGGCTTGCTACAAAATCAAAGAGGCCTACTCCTACTATTGCTGCAAAGACTTCTAAGTTATCAAGAAAGAAAGGGAAAGAGCCTATGCAAGATCAAGAAGAGGAATATGAAGAGGAGGAAACAGAGTCAAATGAGAATAAGGGTCAATATGAAGAGATTTTTAAGTCTAGTTCTAGTGGAGGGGAAAGTGACGAAAATAACTTGGTTGTGGGAGATTATTATTATGATGATGATGATGATTGATCATTGTCTAAGTGGAAGAATGTTTTTAGTTTTTATAGTCCAAGAAACTTAAGTAGTTTTGGCCTTTTGGGAATGAGAACTAGCTTTGAATATTATCTTTTATTTTTTGCTTGGCCTTATGACTCTTATTTATACATTAACATGAATACATGATGATGATTTTAGAGTATGATATGAACATGATGTGCCTTTAAATTATTAGATGATTGAGTTTAATTGTGGATTTTTTTATTGAACATTTATATGTGTTATGTACTTATGTATAAAATGTGATATTTAAATAGCGGTCATCCCGCTATCCGCTATACCGCTATAGCGTTTTTGAGGTCGGCCGCGACGCGCCGCGATCCGGGATTGACTACTCTGGATCTCACGTTGCTTTAAATGATGCCAATTGTATGTGAACCTGCCACCAACATCATTACCGAGACTATGAGAACATTGCCTTCGGATGCATTGTCTAAGGCAAGAGAATAGCTAGTGGCAGAAAGGAATTTTTAGTCCCACGTTCCAAGTGCAATAACTGTAAATATGCAAATGACTGGTTTAGGATATCCTCCCAAATAACTAGCTACTGATTTTGAATTGGTGTTCCATCAGATTTACATAAATTAAATGCCAGAGTAAGTTTGAATTAGATGAGATCAAGGCCATGGAGGAGCTTGGACTGAGCCCAGCTTTAGGTCGACTTGTTGTTTGTGGTTGGGGAGGAGAAGGATGTGTACCAGAGTAATTTGTCTCGTTGAACTGATTGCATTGCCTCCTATTGGATCAACATAAAATAAATGACACAGTTTAGCTGACCAATTAATGCTGTGAAATTAGTTAGATTTTGCAATGATTCAAATTAATCAATTGTAAACTTAGTTACAACATAGAAAATGTTTATCTACTCAATCAAGGTGCCCAGTCGTGTCAATCTCATGTCAACATAATCACGATGTGTCATTTGTTATGTCATCGCCACTATATTTCATTATTCCCCACAAGGCATATTCAGGTTGTTTGATCATGTGACTGATCCTGGCTAACATTGTCATTTGTGGCCTCTATCCAAAATATAATCCCAACAAAGATCTATGCACTATTACTTTGGTGATTTAGTGAACGGAAGAATGAAAACCAGCGAGTGAAAAGATAACGTAATGGAATAACTTTCAAAAAGAGGTCTTTCAAAAACAATTTCAAAAATAGTATCTTTATGATTCTTAATTGCGACCCAATTGAGGAATTCATAACAAAACATGAGGCCAGGAATGTTTCCTACATGAAACAGAATTTTTTTTATGATTCGTAACCGCTAACAAATATAGGCATTGAAAGCAAAACATGAGGCTAGGAGTATCGCCTAAATGTTCAACATGTGATAATGGAGAGTAATACCTTGGTAGGAGCACTTGCAGAGGAGCTGAAGAACATCTTGGGAACTCTTGGGATCATTTTCACAAAGAAGAATCCTGACCTTACTTCGGTCCAAGACATGGTGGCGACCAGCATCAGCAACACCAGCACCTTCTTCGAGGTCTCTCCTCCTTCCCTCTTCCGCCTCTTCGCCCCTCTCTCGTCCCATCCCCAGCACCGCCAAATTCTCTACGACCTTCGGCTACCGATTCATCCTATCGCCAAACCAAACCAAAAATCTACCAAACAGATGCCGTAGCACAGAACAATTAGATCTCGCAGAGACAACCTATTATCTCCAAATTCATAGCCCCAAAATCTACCTATTATTGAGGTGGGAACCAGTTGGAGCTGAGAAACAGAACGGCGTTGACCTCCATGGGGAGGAAGGATAAGAGGCTGAACCTTCGAAGAGGAGGAGAGGAGCAGACGCCAGCGGTAAATGGTAGGGATTCGACGAGCAGTCGAAGTTGAAGTTGTAGGAAGAGTAGGAGATGAAGGCGTCAGGGCGGCGGTGAGAAGGCCATCGGTGTTGAGTGGGGAGGAGGGAAAGAGGGAGAACGAGATCGGCGGCGCTGGCAAAAGCGGAAATGGTAGATCGAGGGTTTTTTCTGAGGCTGGGAGAGTTCGGCCCGGGTCAGTGGGACCCACTGGCCATCAATAGCTTATCCAACACTGTGTGAACCAGGAATTGGCTGGTCCAACCCAACCCTCGCTATCGGCAAGGATAGGTTTTTTTTTAAATTTATTTTGAATAGTCATTAAAAAAAATTAAAAAGATCTCTTTTTTATTTATATTGTAAAAGATATTTTTAAAAAATTTAATAATCCTGTCGCGAAGCGAGGTGGCGATCCCCAGGGTTGGATGACCTTCTCCGTGATACGAGCTAGCGGTGAGGATGGGGCTGATCTGGCTCCGACCTGGCGCCCCCCTGCAAGACGATGACCGTTAGCAAACCCGCCGGGGGTTTCCCCGGTCAGGCACTCTGACGGTCAGGCACTCTGACGGTCAGGCACTCTGACGGTTAAGTCAGTACCCGCCGGAAATATAGGGGAGCTGAATTGAAATGCAGTAGTAGATAAGAAAGCTCGCGTGTGCATACTTGCAGGAAGTGGAGTGAAGGGTTTATATAGCCGGGGGGACTGACAACCCTTGTCCGTGATTGATAAGACTAGGGTGTGTTGCCTGTCAGCCCGTATGAGAGCACTAGGGAGAGGCGCGGCAGGACGCGGGGTGCTCAAGCAGTACGATAGTACTGGATTGACGGTCTAGTCGCGAGATGTGTGAGAAATGAGTAAGTCGTGCGATACTCCGACCTTAGGACCATACCCTGAATATGATGACATAGGGGGCATAGGGACGGGATAGTTCGTATCCCGAGCGTCGACCGGCGGGTCCGGGTGTTGAGGACCGGGTCGGGTAAGGGCCAGGGAGCGTGGGCAGCCACACGTCCGACTGGGAGTGTTGAGGCGCAGGATATACGCCCTGAGTCGGGAGTTTACCGGGATATGCCTGTCTGACCCTGTTGGGTGTTCAGTTCATGTAATGCGACGGGAGCGTAGATTGCCACGCGTCCGGCTGGAGCGCACGACCTAGTCTAGGTCGGGAAACGGGTCGAGGTGACCGGACTAGGAGAGGCTAGGGGTCGGTCGGGGCGCCCCTGCTCGTTATTGGCTGCATAGTGCCTCAGGGGGGGCTTCCAGGCTCGCGGACCCCCCGGGCGGGCCGGCTTACCCGTAGGCAAGGTCGGGATCATAAGCATCCCCCTTGAGTCTAGTCGAATGAGGCACTGAGTCCGACTGACTGGACTGTCGTCTGTTGAAGTAAGCCTGGCGCGCCAAGGCGACCCGACCCCTTCGGGTGGCCCGCAACGGCCTTTGATGAGCAGGCATCCTGGTCGGCCGAATATGTCACATCGTCTGTCTTTTCGCCTTCTGCTGCCCGGGATAGTCGAGCAGGTTGACATCTTATACATTAATGCCTGCAGTTAATGGTTATCCCACGTGTCTTTTCTTCATTGCTTCTCCTAGCGATAAGGCGCTTGCCGTCTGCCCAGCGAATGATGAGATCGTGTGTGAGATGCTTCGTTTCCCGGTCCCCTAGGAGCCTGATCGGACGGTTATCTTAACCATCGTCTCTTCTGTGTCCTGCCATCGGGTGGTCCTTATAGCCCCTGAGGTGGTATAAGTAGGTTTTTACTTTTACCACCGCCTCTTTACTTTTCCCACCAGCGTACTGCGCTTCTGTTTCCGACTAAGGCTGCGGCGGAACCTCCGGTCTCGTCATTCTTCTCCGGCGGCTTCTTCATTGGCTAGATTTCCTTATTCCGCATGGCCTCTTCATCTCGCGACCCGGCTCCTTGGTATGTCACCATGAGGTCAGTCCTTGAACATTGCGACCTCGACGTTATTAGGGCAGATTTCCACATTCCGTCCGACCATCATGTCTTGCTGCCCGCGTCCTCCGATCAACCCGCAAAACTCCGGCACACTACATCACTGTCTCTCGAGATCACCTGCAAGCCGGGTTACGTTTCCCAGTCCACTCCTTCATCGCCTCGGTTTGTCGCTACCTCCGCTTTAATCTATCCCAGCTAACTCCCAATTCCATCCGCCTCCTCTGCGGGTTGGCTATTATTTTTCAACTGTATCGGATTCCCCTTCGAGTCGATATCTTTTACTACTTCTTCTGCCTGAAGAAGCAAGAGCTAGGTGAGTTTTACTTCCAAGCCCGTCCTGGTACTTCCTTCCTTTCCCAGCTCCCATCTTTCAACAAGGGTTGGAGAGAGAGGTATTTTTATATTCGCCCTGTCGTGCTCCCGGCCTGGCCGACCGACTTTCTGCTGAATTTTCCTTAGACACCTCCTCATCATACGGATTCCCGAAAATTCCCTCCATTCGAGCTTGCCCTCTTCGTGCTCGGAGGTCAGCACTTTCTCAGCGTGCCCTTATTGTGTGAGAACATTCTGTCCGCGCTCGGACTCAGCCCTGCGCCATTTCGCCAGCCTGTTTCTCTTGGTAAGCATTTCTTCTTCTTCCTTGACTATTTACTGCCACTTGACCATTGTTTGCCTGGTAGCCGTGATGATGTATCCGGCTGCCCCCGAAGAGGGTTACGGCCTGGAGCCCTTGGAGATGGAGGCGTGTATCTTGAAGCTGATGGAAGAGCGAGGGGTGCGCGTAGCAGAACAGCGGGCTGAGCAGGAACTGCGTGCGGAGCTGTCGGTAGAGCAGGAGGCGGCTCTCTCTGGCTCTAAGTCACCCATCCCCCGTCATCCTGCCTCTGTGCCTGAGGATGAGGAGCTCTCCTAGTCTGACTCAGAGGATGCCCAACCTCTGAGTCGTCTGCTGAGGCGACCCCAGGGTGAGGGGTCCGTGCCCGACTCAGTCAACCCAACGGAAGCTTCTTCTAGTTGGCCCAGCAAAAGGCAAAAGGGCAAAGCGCCAATGACTGACTTCCCCGTGCTGCCGCCTTCTTCCCCTTCAATGCTCCCGGTGGAGTCAGCCGTTGCCCTTTCAGGGGAGGTCTCCCCGACCCGATCGGGGGAGCCTGCGAACGAACGCTTAATGCACCTATTGCCGCCCCTCACTGTCTGACTTGCTTATGAGCATGATGGTGCCGAGCGGCACAGCCTCCATACGGTCGCAGGACGTTCGGTTGTATGGTACTGTGGCAGACTGGTTTCTGTCCGGCTTCCGAGCGGGCAACTCAGGTGGACCAAGCGTGTGGGCAGACGACTTCATGGCTACGACCACGTAGGTATATGTTTACGGGCTGTTGTGCGCCTTGCACTTTCTTCGGGTAAGATGTTACCAGCTCTTTTTTGCAGTCTTGGGCCCAAAACTTCAGCATGTGCATATCCATGCTGAGTCACGCCAAGGCCCGATATCGTGCCGAGTGGAGGGCAGAGGATCTTGAAGCCCGACTCCATCATACCCAGCTGGCTTCCGATGATGCCTCTCTTAACAGCTTGAGGGCAAAAATTATTGGCCTTCAGGACTTACTGAGTCAGGCCCGGGAGGAGTTGGAGACTTCCAAAGCCTAGATTGTCCCGGCTGACACGGAGGGGGTTCAAGCACAGCTCCGAGTTGCCCAGGTCGAGCATTCGCAGCTTCGTGATCGGAGACGCAAGGAGCAGCTACGAGCGGACCTTCTAAAGACCAAGGTCGAGCTTCGTTGGGCAAGTGAGGCGGTTCAACCCTTGCGAGCTCAACTGGCGGCCAGGGAGCAAGAGGTTGGTTCGTTGCAGGACCAACTGCGGGCTCAGACTGAGGAGCTGGAGAGGTTGCGAGGACATCCAACGTCCTAGGATGCAGCCCGAGCAGAGTTGGAGGAACTACGTTCCTATAAGGAGGCGGAGCCTAAGAGATGGGAAACCCGTCGGCTTGAGTACCTCAATTCCAAGGCCTTTACCGACCAAGTCTCTGTGCAGCTTAGAGTGGTGTTGAAGCATCAAGGGCTCAGCATGGTCTGGCAACTCAGACAAGGTGGACACATACCTGCTGACCTGCCTCCCTCAGCTCTCCAACTCTGGGGCATGTCAAAGGATTTGCCCGACATATTCAAATAACCCTTCAAATGAGGGTTGGACCTCCCGTTTTCCCTCTTTTTTGGTGTATAGATGAAGAGTTTTCGAGTATATCTGCCTTTACTTTCCAATACCCCGCTTCCAGCACTAGCATGAGCTATTCGGGCGAGATGTCGAACGGTTGACTTAGCTTCTGTGAGCCGCCCGTTCAGCCGTTGGTGTTAAAAAAAAACTTCCAAGCATCTATGCTTTGAGCAAGCACCTACTCGGGCTACTGGACCCGGCTGATTACATGGGCCTTACAACTTTGGATTGCCCGTCTCCCGAGCGGGCTGACCGAGAGCTGAAAAGTTTGAAAGTTCATCCGTTGATGAGTCGTCTAGGCACTCGAAATGAGTTTTTCCATGGGTTATCTCTCGGAAATGGTAGGTCGCCATGCGACCGCCCGAGGGCCTAGTCGAGGAACCCGCGGAAGCGTGCCCGGTCGTAAGGGTTTGGCCGCTTGGTCCAGTCGAACCCGGGGAGCGCGGGCCACCACGCGTCCGATCAGGACCCGGACCAAGGGATCAGCGAGAGCTGGCCCGTGGGGCTTTGGCCACTTGGTCGAGTCGGACCCGGGGAGCATGGGCCACCACGCGCCCGACCAGGACCCGGACCAAGGGATCAGCGGGAGCTGGCCCGTGGGGATTTGGCCACTTGGTCGAGTCGGACCCGGGGAGTATGGGCTGCCACGCGTCTGACCGGGACCCGGACCCAGACCAAGGGATCAGCAGGAGCTGACCCGTGGGGATTCGACCACTTGGTCGAGTCAGACCCGGGGAGCGTGGGCCGCCACGCGTCCAACCGGGAGTCGGACTAAGGGATCAGCGGGAGCTGGCCCGTGGGGATTCGACCACTTGGTCGAGTCGGACCCGGGGAGCGTGGGCCGCCACGCGTCCGACCGGGACCCGGACCAAGGGATCAGCGGGAGCTGGCCCGTGGGGATTCGACCACTTGGTCGAGTTGGAACGTGGGAGTGTGGGCCGCCACGCGTCCGATCTGGACCCGGACCAAGGGATCAGCGGGAGCTGGCCCGTGGGGATTTGACCACTTGGTCGAGTCGGATCCGGGGAGCGTGGGTCGCCACGCGTCCGATCGGGACCCGGATTAAGGGATCAGCGGGAGCTGGCCCATGGGGTTCTGGCCACTTGGTCGAGTCGGATCCAAGGAGCCTGGGCTGCCACGCATCCGACAGGGATCCGGACCAAGGGATCAGCGGGAGCTGGCCCGTGGGGTCTGATTTAGGTCAGCCCCTTTTTGTCTAAGCTGCCTAGTTGGCAGGTTGCCTGTCCCACCTGTCCTTTTTGCATAAGGACTGCATTTAATTGGCAGAGACACTTGCCCCCTGCCCAGGGATTTCTCAGGCATCGAAGCGTCAGCCGTCTGTTTCGGTTGCCTCGGGTAGTGAAACGTCTGTTCGCCGAGAATGCATGCGTCTGATCGCGTCCCTTTGTCTCTTTACAAGTCCCATCAGAGGGTTCTGAGGAGATCTGGCCCTTCCTCGCAACCCTCTTTCCGACGGCTAGGATTGATCGTTGTCCTCTATATAGGCGCCGGCGGTTATCTTCCTCACCGCTTTTCGCTCTCCCAAGACTCTTCTGCTACCGTTCTCCTCCTCTTCTCAGCCACCTCCTCTGGTGACCTTGTATCCTTTTTGGGATCCAGAATGTTGTATGAATCCTTGAAGGCAGGGATCGTCGAGGATGAGGCCGAGTTTGCGGCAGCGGTAGCGGCCATGCTTGCTGATCCGGCTAACTCTCCATCAGCTACCCTAGTATCCTCTTCCCCGACGGTAGATCCTACTGACGCGCCCTCTGTGAGTGGGGGTAAGGCGCCTGAGGGGGATACGCCGGATTCTGAACTTGAGGCTTCAGACGTGGATCCCTGTCCATTGGCGACCAGGCACCATCGGGATCAGTCAGGTGACCGTTCGCCTCCCTTTGGGACCATGACTATCCTCCTGAGGGAGACCCCCCTGTGCCTCCTTCGGCGACGATTCCTGTTCCGCCAGTATCCGCGCCTATTGTTCCGACTTCCTCCGTTCAAGGGGCTACCCTCCGATGCCCCCATCGACTCAAGCCGGTTCTTCAAGGGTGCAGCCCGATATGCCTTTTCCCTCTCTCCACGAGGGAGCTACGGGCCCTGGCCCGTTGCATCTGATCTTACCATCGTGGGCAGACCCTCGCACTGCCTACGAGATTCCTGCCTCCGAGCCCCTGGGGTCTGCCCGGGTGGCCCATCTATGTAACGACCCGGAAAATTCTCTTAATATTTCCTTAAAATATTGAGCATGTCTAGATAATTTTCCGAGGGGCCCAGAAATAATTATGTAAAATTGGGCCTAGAAATCCATGTTTTCTCATTTAAATTGAGAAAAACTAGGTACTAATGAGCTTTAAAGGGGCTCCAAAAGTGGGTATTAATTAGGTAAAATTAATATAAATTAGGTAAAATTAATATAAATATAAAAGAATTTTATTTAGGAATATTGGCATAATTATGGGTGATTTTAGGGGGGATTTTCGGAATTTAAGGAAATAACGTAATAAAATAAATGAAATGAAAATAAAAATAAAAATAAATGTGCATGAGCCAAGGATTGAACCTTGGACCTCTTGTACAACCAAGAATGCTTTAACCAACTCACCTAGCAAGGAATTCTTATGAGTAATTGAAGTGGAGGTTAGTTAAGAGGTAAAAGGAGGTGAAGGGTCATGGAGAGGCTCTTCATTTGCCTCCTTGATGGGTTATAATGAGAGGAGTTTTGGGAGTTACTTCTTCTCTCAATCAAGTGCATTACCTCTCCTCTTCATCCCTCATTCTTGCCAAGCACCAAAGGGAGGAGTTCCTTGGAGAAAACTTCACAAGAAGTCTCATCTCTCAAGATCTAAAGTTCCTACAAGGTGACAAGGTCTAGTTGTGGTCAAGAGATACCAAGTCCTCTTCCTTCTCCTCTTTCAAGGTTCAAAAAGTCAAGAAATTTAAGGTAAGACTCCCTCACCTGTGGTATAATAGTTATCTATGATTTTCATGATTTTTAGTATGATATATGGGGTAGTTTTGGATGTGATGTTGAAAGGAAAGAAAAACCAAGGTCCTTAAGTTTATGGATTTCGGCCAGCATGATTTAAAAGCCTATAAATATGCTAAAAATATGGATAATATTGTTTAATGTTCCCTTATGATGTTTAGCAAGTAGATATAATTTTTGGGAATTTTTGGAGTACCCTAGGATACCCTAGAGTTTCGGCCAACATGAAAGAAGCAAAACCCAGAACCTTAAGTTCAAGGGTTTCAGACACTATGTTTTAAATGTCTAGAAATATGTTAAAAATCATGATAATGTTATTTTATGTTCCCTTATGATATTTAGAGGTTAAGTATAATTTTTGGAAATTGTTGGAGTACCCTAGGATACCCTAGAGTTTCGGCCAACATGAAAGAAGCAAAACCCAGAACCTTAAGTTCAAAGGTTTCGGCCACTATGTTTTAAATGTCTAGAAATATGTTAAAAATCATGATAATGTTATTTAATGTTCCCTTATGATGTTTAGAAGTTAAGTATAATTTTTGGGAATTTTTGGAGTACCCTAGGATACCCTAGAGTTTCGGCCAACATGAAAGAAGCAAAACCCAGAACCTTAAGTTCAAAGGTTTCGGCCACTATGTTTTAAATGTCTAGAAATATGTTAAAAATCATGATAATGTTATTTAATGTTCCTTTATGATGTTTAGAAGTTAAGTATAATTTTTGGGAATTTTTGGAGTACTCTAGGAGACCCTAGAGTTTCGGCCAACATGAAAGAAGCAAAACCCAGAACCTTAAGTTCAAGGGTTTCGGCCACTATGTTTTAAATATCTAGAAATATGTTAAAAATCATGATAATGTTATTTTATGTTCCCTTATGATGTGTAGAGGTTAGGTATAATTTTTGGGAATTTTTGGAGTACCCTAGGACACTCTAGGGTTTCGGCCAACATGAAAGGGGCAAAAACCAAGGTCCCTATGTTTATGGGTTTCGGCCACCATGATTTAAATGTCTATAAATATGTTAAAAATCATGATAATGTTATTTGATGTTCCCTTATGATGTTTAGAAGTTATGTATATTTTTTGGTAATTTTTGGAGCATCCTAGAGGCCCATATGGTTCGGCCAACCCCAAGGACCCAAGGGTTGGGGTTGAGTCTTTAACTTCAAGCATATGTTTATGTGTTGCCATGATATAAGGATGATGGATGGTGATTATATGAATTTTCACATGGCCTTGGGACTCCATAAGTTTCGGCCAATAAGGGTTAATAGGATAAAAGTTAAGATTTATTTCAAGTAAGGGTCCCAATGACCCTATGGTAAGATGTGATTTATGTTTATGAATGATATGCCATGTTTACGAATGACACGTCATGTTTATGAATGATATGCCATGTTTATGAATGATATGCTATGTTATGAATGATATGCCATGTTTATGAATGATATGCCATGTTATGAATGATATGCCATGTATACGAATGTATGCCATGCTCTATGAATGATGTATACATATGCCATGTCTAAGAATGAGAATGATGTCACGACAAGTATGTTATGATCATGTTCATGATAAGAATGATGTCATGATAAGTATGCTATGAATGTCTTATGAATGATGAAGCATGCAAAGTATTTTACTTTATGAATGAGCTTGTACCGGACCCAAGTATGGGTCCAAGGGATGGGCACCTTAAGAACGCCCCGGTTCTGGACTACCGGAGCTGTCCACGGTTCTGGCACTACCGGAGCTGTGCAACAGGGATGGGCTCCTTGAGAACGCCTCGGTTCGGGGACTACCGACTATGCTGTCTTTACCCTAGTAGGTCGGGGCTCGCTACCTCGGATTTACTAGGGATGCGCGCTATGATGTATGTATGTGGTACAAGCCGGGGACCCCAAATGTTATGATGATTATGTTTAAGCATTTTAAGAGTATGATTTTAAAAGTTAAGCATCCCTATGTATATGCATTCCACCCATGCATTCATACATGTTATGCATTATGTTATGATAATGATGTGTTATGCTTATGCTCCATGTTAAAAGATAGGTATGAGAATGAATGATCCATGTTATGATTATGGTAAGAAGATGCTCTTATGATATGTTAGAATGTATGCCTATGTTTATGCCATATAGGTTGGTTTATATCTTATGTTTATATTCATGCCATGTCCCATGCCATGCTAGGAAAGTTTATTAAGTTATGTTCATGCCATGTATGATGCCATGCTAGGAAAGTTTATTAAGTTATGTTCATGCCATGTATGATGCCATGCTTAGAAGGTTTAATTATGTTTATGCCTATGTTTATACTTTAGGCCATGATAAGAATGTTTAATTAGATTTATGCCTATGTTTATGCTTTATGCAATGATAGAAATGTTTATGATGCTTATGTTCCATATGATTATGAATGAATGACAAATGATTTTAGTGAGTAAGAAAGAGTCTTACTAAGCCTGTGTGCTTATAGTCTTTTTCCTTATACCACAGATCATGCAAGGGGACCATGAGGAAGCAGCAGGAGGGCAAGATTATATGTGTGTGATAGTGACTTGGCCCATGAAATCAAACGGTTGCCGTTATGCTAAGAACTTTACTTTTGTTAAGTATATGCTCGATTAGTGACTTATGGAAACTTATGACATGATGTTATGCATGATATGAAATGAACCCATGATATGATGTTAAGCTTGTTATGACATGATGTTTAAGTATGAAGTCTATATGTCTAGTGTCCATGTCACTATGTTAGAAATGGTAGTAGGGGCATGTAAAGTTTAAGTTATTTCCGCTGCAGTATGGTGTTACATGCCTTAAGTATGTTAGCGTAACGCCGTTTAAAAAAAAAAAGCGGGCGTTACAATCTACATGCCCCATTGAGCGACCATCTGTACCATGGTCTTTGGGCGTTCGATCGTCAGGACCCCATGACCAGAGCTAATGGTGTTATGGCGGAGGCTTGTCAGGCATGTTCTGCTGGTGGCTCTTGTTCGTCTGCTTCTTTCCTAGCTAACTCTTCGCTTTCTTTGCAGTTAACCAGCGCAATTTACTTTATGGGCATTTCCCTCACCGCTCAGACTCGGTCCCTTAGTCAAGAAGAGTCCCGAAGGGAGGAGTTAGAGGCTCAGCTTCGCTGCGCGCAGCTGCAACCGGGTGACGAGGCCTGGAACATGCTGCGGGCTGAGAATGCGGCCCTTCAAGGGCGTGCAGTTCGCGCCGAGGCACAATTTCAGGAACGCTTGGTGGAGCTAAATGCAGCTCAGGCGATGACTACCCAGTTGCGGCGACAAATCACCTACCTGGAGCATAGCGAGCGTCAGGCTCGTGTTTTGGAGCTACAGGCCCATGAGGAGTTGGCCAAGGTCAAGGCGGAGCTTCAGGGGGCCAGCCAATCGGCTACGATGCTGCGCGCCGACCTGAAGGCTAAGTAAGAAGAACTAGCCGCCTGCTTGACTGACCTTTCCCGGGTGCGAAAGCACCGATCGGTTCTGGACACAAAGCTGAAGGTGACTCAAAAAGAGCTGAAGAGGATCCAGGGTCAGGCCCCACCTTAGCCTTCCGATCCTAAACCGTAGTCTAGTGCTATTTTTTTTCTATTTTCTTCGTGTAGGCAGAGGCCAAGCCAAATTTTATGAATGCTAACTCTCTTTTCTGGCGTCTCCCCGCTTGTATGCTTATGCTCATGTGTGTTTGGTGTTTAAGTGTTGGGGGATTTGGATGTGAGCAACCCGAGTGGGGGAATGCTCATCCGCCCCCTTGTGGTAGGTGAGCGCATGCAATGCCAGGGTCGTTATGTATCTATCATTCAGGCCGGAATGTGATTGAGTGCTTAGGACTCGGCGGGTGGCAGGGTAAAGTATGTAATGCTTCCCCTGTGTGCCCCATTCGGGTGAGTATGGTGGAAATCTCCAGGACCGTGATGGTTCAACGAACCACCTTGGGGTTAGCGGAAGCGCGCCTGATCAAGAGGTTATGTTATCGTAGTCATGAAGGCTTTGTTTCTTGTGGCCTGCATGTGGGCCGGAAGTGAGGCGTTTTGTTTAGACAGCGCCCAGGGGTCGAGTACCGAGCTGGGCGATGCACGGGAGTTGGGCTTGGTCACACCCTATTAGCGGGCTGAAGGTCGGTAGGACCGGTCGGCTAGTACTCAGGGGGCTTAGACCACCATGCGTCCGGCTGAGAACAGATACGAAGATTGCCTTCCTAGTTGGGGACATCTCAGGAGCGTGGGTTGCCACGCATTCCCCCGAGAGCCGATCCGAGGGATATCGGGAGCGGATCCCGATGCAGAGTTTGGCCTCTCGGTGGGGGGATCTCTTAGGGAGCGTGGGTCGCCACGCGTCCAGCTAAGAGCCGATCCGAGGGATAGCGGGAGCGGATCCCGATGTAGAGTTGGCCTCTCAGTCGGGGGATCTCTTAGGGAACGTGGGTCGCCACGCGTCCGACTAAGAGCCGATCCGAGGGATAGCAAGGGTGGATCCCGATGTAGAGTTTGGCCTCTCGGTCGGGGGATCTCTTAGGCAACGTGGGTCGCCACGTGTCCGGCTAAGAGCCGATCTGAGGGATAGTGGGAGCGGATCCCGATGTAGAGTTGGCCTCTCGGTCGGGGGATCTCTTAGGGAGCGTGGGTCGCCACGCGTCCGGCTAAGAGCGATCCGAGGGATAGCGAGAGCGGATCTCGATGTAGAGTTTGGCCTCTCGGTAGGGGGATCTCTTAGGGAACGTGGGTCACCAAGCGTCCGGCTAAGAGCCGATCCGAGGGTTCGTGGGGGCATGCCCACTTATAACTCGCGTAGAACTAGAGTCTGGCTCCTCCTTGACAAGGCTGGCCTTTCACTAGATGCGTGAAGGGTTGCAAAATACGTCTCTTTCATTATCTCGGAGGATGAGAGCTTCCTCGGGCTGGCTTACTTAAACCCCTGCGTACTCCTTTCTGAACAACATTCTACCGATTGGCCCACCATTTGCCAATTCCTTCGGACTCACTAGGTGGCCATGATAAGAGTAGACCACGAGCGATCAGGGACTAGGGCCTTTGTCTCTCTGCTGGAGCAGGGGCTTGCCCTCCTTGGCGGGGGCTCTTCCCGAAAGTGACTCGTCCCTAATCGCCAGGAGTTCGACTTCGGCCCAGCTGCCGACATTCCTCAGTGTCGTGAGTGTAGCTATGATGAAAGGTGCAATATGGTCTCTCGCGGGTCGGTCGGTACCTCCGAGCCATTCGCTGCCCCAGAGTCAGGGGTGGCGCACTAGTCGGCTCCTTCTTCCGAGCGGCTCGGGCTTCTTCGACGTTGATGCGTTTGACGACCTTCTCTAGTAGGCTATCCAAGTCTTTGGGGGGCTTTCGGATGAGCGAGTGAAAGAAGTCCCCTTCCTGTAGCCCTTGAGCGAAAGCGCCGACCAATACTTCCGGGGCGGCCATTGGCACGCCGAGCGCCACCCCAACAAATCTATTAAGGTAGGCCCGGAGCGACTCCTTCAGGCCTTGCTTCAAGGTGAACAGGCTAATACTTGCCTTGTGATGCCTTTGGCTGTTGGTGAAATGTTGGAGGAATGCCCTCCGGAGCTCCCCGAAGCTGTCGATCGACCCACTGGGCATCTGGCTGAACCATCGTTGAGCGGGCCCAGAGAGCATTGTCAAGAAGGCTCGATACTTCATGCCTTCTGAGTACTGGTGTAGCAAGGCGACACTCTCGAACTTCATGAGGTGCTCTTCGGGATCGGCAACCCCCTCGTATTCAGGCATGGTGACAAATCTGAGATGTCGGGGGACCAGATCCTCTAAGATCCAGGAAAGAAAAGGGTTGTGGGCTCGAGCAGCCAGCAGTGCGTCGATTGGGGCTTTTCCCTTATCGTGGCGCAGTAAACGCGTTCGCTTGGACGCAGATGCCTCGACCGACGCAGGCGTCGCCACATCGACCTGGTTATGGTGGGTAGGTGGGAGGGAAGAGGTCGAGTCTTCCTCTGGCGAAATAGCTTTTCCCCACCCTTCTGAGGCATTGGGTGCCGCGGGCCTCCGGGGTCGAGTAGCTGGGCCATTAGCACGTGGAAACCCCAGTGGGGCTCCTCGACCCCTGACAACCGAGAGGAGCTCGCACTCCCTGGGAGTATCGGTCATCATGACCCGATTGGGATCTTCCATCTTCGCTTCCGATCAGGCGGGATGCCCTCCTTCTAGCGCCAAATTTGATCTTGTCGCGAACCGAGGTGACGATCCCCAGGGCCGGATGGCCTTCTCCACGGTACGAGCGGTGAGGATGGGGCTGATCTGGCTCCGAGCTGGCGCCCGCCTGCAAGACGATGACCGTTAGCAAACTCGCCGAAAAGTTTCCCTGGTCAGGCACTCCGACAGTCAAGTCAGTACCCGCAGGAAATATAGGGGAGCTGAATTGAAATGCAGTAATAGATGAGAAGGTTCGCGCGCGCATACCTGCGGGAAGTGGAGTGAAGGGTTTATATAGCCGGGGGGGACTGACAACCTTTGTCCGTGATTGACAAGACTAGGGAGTGTTGCATGTCAGCCCGTATGAGAGCACTAGGGAGAGGCGCGGCAGGGCGCGGGGTGCTCGAGCAGTACGATAGTACTGGATTGGCGGTCTAGCCGCGAGATGTGTCAGAAATGAGTAAGGCGTGCGGTACTCCGACCTCAGGGCTATACCCTGGATATGATGACATAGGGGGCATACGGACGGAATAGTCCGTACCCCAAGTGCCGATCGGCGGGTCCGGGTGTCGAGGACCGGGTCGGGTAAGGGCCAGGGAGCGTGGGTAGCCACGCGTCTGACTGGGAGTGTTGAGGCGCAGGATACGCCCTGTCACGCCCCCAGAGGCACATGCTTCCTCGAAAATCGGGCAGCATCTCCCCTGTACGGCGGACAATATGAGGCAATTATACATATATCTCACCAATATAGCTCAGCCACAAGCGGCTGGCATCACAATAATAAGTAAACAACACATCCACGCAGTTTATATTGAAACAATATAATAATGGGTGGCTCAGCCACCTTAAACATAGAAGAAAGTCACAATCTAACGAGAACTCAGAAGTCTCTGAAATAATAATAGTAAAACCAGTCCGACCACTGTTAAACAAATAAAATACAGAAAACTAACACAATACCGAAATAGAAACCGCTAAACCAAACCGACACGGTGGGACTGAGGGACTGACAACTGGATCATCTCCTGGCTCCAAGCCATACCACTACCTGCTATCTGAAACAACAAAAAGGGAAGCAGGGGTGGTGAGTCCGGGCGGACTCTGCGGGTATATGAGTAGACAATAAGCATGGCATAAATAAGATAACGATGTAGAGAATCAAAAGGTACAGTCCATAAGAAATATCAGATTTACCTAATCATGCATAACATATAGTAAAGCGACATAACATAAAATCCGGGTAAGCATTAGGCATGTATAAACAGCTCAACAACAATAATATCAAGATAGACATGCATGTCATACATATGCAACAATCATAGCTCATATAAGTGCATCAAACACAAACAAATGCATAAAAGAAATACGTATGCACATGATGCAATGACATGTGTCACCCCTGACGCCAGTCAAGCCGTCAACACATCCCATCTGTGTGACCGAGTGGGTAGGGCTGTGACAACTGCACCACTCCAACAACAATAATAATATCACATACAACAATAAATACCACATAAGGCGTGGTTGAGTGGACAGGATGCTGGGGAGCACACACTCCAGACCCCGGTACATTGGGGGAGCTATCAACAGCTACAATATATATATCCCTCGAAAAACAACAACGGTGAGGGTGAGCTACCAACAGCTCATCCCTCTAAAATAACGGTGAGGGTGTCACTGTCTGGCATGACAGGACAAACACTCGCACTCTAACCACTACCATGACATCATGTGGTTGAGTGACTCGAGCAACAATATGACTAACGACGACTTAACCAAATGTAAGCCAACAGTCGTTAGTATGCAATGTGCAAGTATGGTGCATGATATACGATGCACGAACAACCGGAGAAACAACGATGCAATAAAATCCAACGAGTATACGATGCATCAATACAACCAATCCAGAAATCGCAATCCAACGATTATGCACCTACACTACTAGGTAGGGTATTTCTAATGCCAAATAAACCTATCTGTGTTTAATGGACTTCTAAGTGCTCGCGTACAAACGGCACTTTACAGAATAGAAAACCAACCGAGGACTGTACAGATACGAAATTAGGAATACTCAAAGATCAACGAAGAATAAGTCTCAACGGCGATGTTTTAATTTACGACAAAGAACAAGGTCAAGCAATCCTATCAGACATAATATAGCCATGCTTTTAAGGTAAAGAAAGCTACTCGAATACAAAGGAGAAGTACCCGCCTTATAATTGTAGAAGTTAACGAGAAGAACCTCCCACGATCGATGACGTGAGTCCAAGGTCAAGGTCCTGTTAAATAATTAGAATTTAGTTATTTATAATAAATTACTAAATTAACTAAACAAGATACTTACCATGATTAGGTCAAATCCCGACTTTAACATATACTCAATTTAAATGTTACCCCTTGAGTCGATTAAGTATCAATCATTAATTAACTCTGATAATTAACACATCTTATTAAATCAACTTAATTAGCCATCCCAATTAATCATTTTAAACTCATTGCTAATTGAGTAAGCTAATCTAGTTGTTGATACACCCATCATCCAATCCATTTCAATCTAACATTATATCCTTTAGAGCTTAAAACCAAACTAATCAAAACTTACCTTAATTTGATGCCAACGTTATCCACCCGCTCAGAGTCCGATGAAGGAAATCAAAGAACACACGGACACAAAAGATCAGAAGCTGGAGATCAACACCACCAATTGGAGCAAGAACAATTGCTTAAACCAAATCTGCTCAGTTTCCTGAATTACCACCACTGATCAACCTTAATTCTCAATCCATGCTCAATTCAACCAAGGAAGACACTATACAAACAAATCCTCACCTTGCGGTGTGTCGGCGGTGGACCTGTGCTAGGGCACAGTGCGGTTTCGAGCGGAGAAATCCCAAAACGAAAACAAACCAAGGCTGACACTTCCTCAACTCCCGGCAGTGGCGTCGGCTAGGGCTAGACGATGGTTGTCGCGAGGGAGGGGCGACGGCTAGGGCTCGGTGTGTGTGGGCTGCGAAGCTCTGCTCATGCGCGCCGGAGAAGAAGAAGGGACTGCGATCCTCTGCTTGTGCGTGTCGGAGAAGAAGAAGAAGGGAGAGGCTAGGGCTGCGTCGTCGGCTTGCTCGGGAACGGCTGCGGTTTCTCGCTGGGGAAGTCGGCGCCGAGAGAGGTTTCGGGAGGAGTTAGGGCACGGGAAGGGATTTAACAGTTTTATAACTTAATTTGGCAATTTTGCAAATAAGCCCAACAGATTTGTAAAACTACAATTAGGCCCCTAACTTTCAAAGTTCACCTATTTAACCCCATAAAAATTCGGTATTTAACATTCTCCCCCAGTAACAAAAATTTGGTCCCCAAATTTAGCAATTGAACCACAACAAATACTAGTTACCTCAACAGGTACTAATCAACGACAACAGGTATCAATACCTCAACTATGATATAAATACGAAGTAAAACCCAACCATACGCACCTCATGTAAATATATGAGGGTAGCGAGCTCTGATTCTATCCTCGAGCTCCCAATTAGCTTCCTTATCAGAGTAGTACTGTCAACCAACCTTAACCCTGATTACGAGTCAAATGCACTATCTATCATATTGGGAAATGTTCAACATCTTTCAAACAGTAGCTACCCAACAAGCAGTGACCTACGCGTATATACCCTATAGCTCTTTAATATCTCAGAAAAATCGATTCATCGACCCGTTGTGCCTTTTCTCTGGTGAGCGTGTAAACCCGGTCCATCTCTGAAACTGATGGTGGCATCGTCTAAATAGGTAGTGGTCGAATCATCTGAATTGCTGTTGGCTGCATAATCTGAAGTGCTGAAACTCCCACTGTCTGCTGAGTCTGATAACTTATAGCTTCGACCAGTTGCTGAGGCTGCTGAACTGATGACTAATATGATGGGCACAGCTGATCTAATCATCATATTTCGGTCCATTCCTAAACTCTAATATAGTTACCCCTGATTCCAAATAGTCATTAAGGCAGACCTAAGTAACACTGCTACATGCAGGCTGGAGTGGAAAGTATATACACAACAATTACATCAACCTCCTAGAGCAATTCAGCTTGACCGATGTTTACTGAACATATAGTATGGTACATAACCCTTATGTGTAGGGTAGCCTTTGTCCCCTGAAGCATAATCACAAGTGCCTCTATAACAAATTCTAGAATTGCACTATCTTAGTAAAAAAAATGAACCATAATTTTATAAGGAGAATATGTGGATTGAGACATGATCGAAAGAATCAATCTACGAGACCAAAGTCCATTCACGAGACAGGTACAAAGAATCCAACTATGGAACTGCTTGACAGAATCGACCTTAATGAAGTGCACACGAATGCCGAAGCAGTCAAACTCCCAACACACCACCAGGACAACGCAAGGGATACTTTGGGGGGAATTTACCTCTTCGTATATTTTCCAACAAGCGTAACAGGCAACACGGTGGTTTTAAACTTTGTGATTTCTCTCTTATCACAGTAACCTACAACAGTACCACAAAAACCAGAAACCACTCTTATTTATTAATTTAATTTTTTTTTGATTTATTTTATTTTATTATTATTATTATTTTATTATTGTTATTTATTTATTTATTTATTTGCCATGTTCCAACACAAATTACATTATCTATTGGCCACTGTGGGGGGTTTTTTTTTTTTTGTAAACTTAATCTAATTATCCTCTTGATGCTATATTAAGATGATGGTACTCTTTCACTTTATTTGATCTCATTTTGTCCTAACTTCACGTATTATTTGGTGAGAATTCACTAGTTACACCTGACATTGCAGTCACCCTTTATTCTTGCTTCTGAGGCAATTTACAATACATGTATATGGATAGTTAATATATCTGTATTTGTATGATTTGTATATCATCTATTGGATTTATAAAATCTTGTCCATAGAATCATTAAATGTTTGGGGAGATAGGAGTTCTAAGTAACATACCACAACCATTCGCTATAAGAAACAGGTGAACTAGCACATATTATCAGACTTAACAGGTCTTCACTTTGATATCCAAATACAAACTTTAGTCAGTAGCTAGTACTAGATGGTGGAACACACTTGATGTCATTCATATCATGGTTATAGAATGTCAATATAACAACTATAACTCTATGAGTACAATTCTGCACCTTAATAAAACATTAGTATGATTATCTATAATGTGCTACTTGGACGATTTCCTATATAAGTTTTGAGTGAGGAACTTAAATTCCAAAAACGGTGAAATAGATATTTGATCAGCCAATACTGTTTTCTATTTTTTTTTTTCAATTTGAGTTGCAAAGGACATTTAAATAAATGCAATAGCATGAAAATCCCCTTATCATAAGGAAGAAGTCTAGATTTTCTTTTTCTTTTTAGAAAACGGAAAAAATGTAGTTGACTTGCTAAACAATTAACTTCTTAACAGGCAAGTGTTAGCATATGAGTGCACCAACAAGGGCAGGGCATCATATACTAATTTATGTTTTTGATGTATAACTTCGTGCCCAAATGAGTAGAAGAAAAACTGATGAGCATTGACTAAGACAACATCTATCGCCCCAGAATCCTCCAAAGTTAAAACATTAGAGAAGCTACTGAATCACTACACATTGCTGGCAAAGTCGTTGCTCACTGCAGCTAACAAAACTTCTAGAAAGATCCATCCTATGTTTTGGAAAATTGATTGTCCTACTCTTTCTGACGTCGTCACCCTTGGCTAACTCTAAATTTTTCTTTGATATGGTAGAGATGGCAAGCAGATATACTAGGAGTGGTGGTAGAAAGCAGGGTGACATGGTGTAGCATGACAGATGAACAACAAACTCTCACAAAGAAAATTCAAGTGAAAAATCTATATTCACTAGCAGATGGCAATTACAAAGACTCGGATTTTTTTTTCTAATATACTGAACTCTAATGGATGCGGATAATCAGCAAGTAAGACACACTTAGGTCATGAAAGTAACTGTCACTGCACAGCAAACAGATCATAATGACATCAGGAATTGTCAGAGTCAGCTCATGGGAATAGCACACATGATCAAGAACAATAGTAGAAGGAGGCACGGACAGGGAGGAACCACCGCTCCAAACAAAAAGGTAAGACTGTAATCACAGGTGCTGATAATACAATTTGCACTGCAAATGGAAATAATCAAACTGCAGTACAAAGCCTGCAATCCAAGCAGTTGTCAATTGATGAATCAAAAGCTCAACACATGAGCAAGATAGCAAAGCTAGACTCACATAGGTTTACTGTGACTAATCAGAATGCCAGCTTGTGTCAAATCACCAAGCCTTCTCTGCAAACAATTTCTGAAACTGGCACACTACAGTGCCAGTTTCATATACAACGACAGCTGCAACTTCAAAAGTGAATTCGGAAGCCAGGTCAGCTTTATCCCACTATACCAACTGCATCCTTACAAGATGTTTTGAGGAACCAGGGGAAAACCATTAATCAAAACAAATAGGTTATTAGTACTGAATCTTGCAAGCAACAGGGCCAGACTCAACTTAAACAGCAGCCACATGTTCAGAAACAATTTCAGGACAGATGTTAGCTTCATTACTCATCTACATCAAAGAAAGTATCTTTGAGGAAACAGGGACAAACCACGTTTCAAAGTAAACAGCTTGCTACCCCAACAGAACCATACAACGCCAAACAGGTACTAAACCATAGCAAGGAGGTTGAAAATTAAATTTGATTTTGAGCTATTGGGCTAAAAGAATTGAATCAAACAAGTTATAAGCCCATGATCTAAATAACTAGAGTAGCTTATGCTAGAATGTTATGGAAAATTATCTATACTAGTGGATTATAGTAGAATAATTTAGAAAGTTCTAGATAGGCTTTAAGCCATTAGATTGAATATGAGTTTGGCACGATATTAACCATTGGTTAAGAGGTACAACTAATATTAATAGAGATGCACTGTCATTTTGTAACGAAGCTAAGATTTTGATATCAGTTTAAGTTCTCTGGTTCCCTCCTCCATTCACCATTTCTCTTAAGTAGGAACCAAACGCCGGGAGAGATATATATATATTTATCCATATTTAATGCCAACTTACTTCTTGTTTGCCGGGAAAGATCTCGTCGCTGCCAAGTCCCAAAACAACCACAACCAGAAAATGACTCCGGAAACTAAATCCGTAAAATACAGATAGACCTCGTAAAACAAAACAACTTCGTCAACCCTCAAGAAAAAGACTCCGCAAAAATAACCAAATATGTAACATACAGATTGGACTCGTAAAATAACTCCGTAAACCCACAGACACCAAAACATCGCAAACTTGGATGAACTGACGCACCAAAAACAACATCGTAAAAGTCCACAGATCCCAAAGGAACTCGCAAAACTTGGCTCTGATACCAAAAATTGTCATGCCCCCAGAGGCACATGCTTCCTCGAAAATCGGGCAGCATCTCCCCTGTACGGCGGACAATATGAGGCAATTATACATATATCTCACCAATATAGCTCAGCCACAAGCGGCTGGCATCACAATAATAAGTAAACAACACATCCACGCAGTTTATATTGAAACAATATAATAATGGGTGGCTCAGCCACCTTAAACATAGAAGAAAGTCACAATCTAACGAGAACTCAGAAGTCTCTGAAATAATAATAGTAAAACCAGTCCGACCACTGTTAAACAAATAAAATACAGAAAACTAACACAATACCGAAATAGAAACCACTAAACCAAACCGACACGGTGGGACTGAGGGACTGGCAACTGGATCATCTCCTGGCTCCAAGCCATACCACTACCTGCTATCTGAAACAACAAAAAGGGAAGCAGGGGTGGTGAGTCCGGGCGGACTCTGCGGGTATATGAGTAGACAATAAGCATGGCATAAATAAGATAACGATGTAGAGAATCAAAAGGTACAGTCCATAAGAAATATCAGATTTACCTAATCATGCATAACATATAGTAAAGCGACATAACATAAAATCCGGGTAAGCATTAGGCATGTATAAACAGCTCAACAACAATAATATCAAGATAGACATGCATGTCATACATATGCAACAATCATAGCTCATATAAGTGCATCAAACACAAACAAATGCATAAAAGAAATATGTATGCACATGATGCAATGACATGTGTCACCCCTGACGCCAGTCAAGCCGTCAACACATCCCATCTGTGTGACCGAGTGGGTAGGGCTGTGACAACTGTACCACTCCAACAACAATAATAATATCACATACAACAATAAATACCACATAAGGCGTGGTTGAGTGGACAGGATGCTGGGGAGCACACACTCCAGACCCCGGTACATTGGGGGAGCTATCAACAGCTACAATATATATATCCCTCGAAAAACAACAACGGTGAGGGTGAGCTACCAACAGCTCATCCCTATAAAATAACGGTGAGGGTGTCACTGTCTGGCATGACAGGACAATCACTCGCACTCTAACCACTACCATGACATCATGTGGTTGAGTGACTCGAGCAACAATATGACTAACGACGACTTAACCAAATGTAAGCCAACAGTCGTTAGTATGCAATGTGCAAGTATGGTGCATGATATACGATGCACGAACAACCGGAGAAACAACGATGCAATAAAATCCAACGAGTATACGATGCATCAATACAACCAATCCAGAAATCGCAATGCAACGATTATGCACCTACACTACTAGGTAGGGTATTTCTAATGCCAAATAAACTTATCTGTGTTTAATGGACTTCTAAGTGCTCGCGTACAAACGGCACTTTACAGAATAGAAAACCAACCGAGGACTGTACAGATACGAAATTAGGAATACTCAAAGATCAACGAAGAATAAGTCTCAACGGCGATGTTTTAATTTACGACAAAGAACAAGGTCAAGCAATCCTATCAGACATAATATAGTCATGCTTTTAAGGTAAAGAAAGCTACTCGAATACAAAGGAGAAGTACCCGCCTTATAATTGTAGAAGTTAACGAGAAGAACCTCCCACGATCGATGACGTGAGTCCAAGGTCAAGGTCCTGTTAAATAATTAGAATTTAGTTATTTATAATAAATTACTAAATTAACTAAACAAGATACTTACCATGATTAGGTCAAATCCCGACTTTAACATATACTCAATTTAAATGTTACCCCTTGAGTCGATTAAGTATCAATCATTAATTAACTCTGATAATTAACACATCTTATTAAATCAACTTAATTAGTCATCCCAATTAATCATTTTAAACTCATTGCTAATTGAGTAAGCTAATCTAGTTGTTGATACACCCATCATCCAATCCATTTCAATCTAACATTATATCCTTTAGAGCTTAAAACCAAACTAATCAAAACTTACCTTAATTTGATGCCAACGTTATCCACCCGCTCAGAGTCCGATGAAGGAAATCAAAGAACACACGGACACAAAAGATCAGAAGCTGGAGATCAACACCACCAATTGGAGCAAGAACAATTGCTTAAACCAAATCTGCTCAGTTTCCTGAATTACCACCACTGATCAACCTCAATTCTCAATCCATGCTCAATTCAACCAAGGAAGACACTATACAAACAAATCCTCACCTTGCGGTGTGTCGGCGGTGGACCTGTGCTAGGGCACAGTGCGGTTTCGAGCGGAGAAATCCCAAAACGAAAACAAACCAAGGCTGACACTTCCTCAACTCCCGGCAGTGGCGTCGGCTAGGGCTAGACGATGGTTGTCGCGAGGGAGGGGCGACGGCTAGGGCTCGGTGTGTGTGGGCTGCGAAGCTCTGCTCATGCGCGCCGGAGAAGAAGAAGGGACTGCGATCCTCTGCTTGTGCGTGCCGGAGAAGAAGAAGAAGGGAGAGGCTAGGGCTGCGTCGTCGGCTTGCTCGGGAACGGCTGCGGTTTCTCGCTGGGGAAGTCGGCGCCGAGAGAGGTTTCGGGAGGAGTTAGGGCACGGGAAGGGATTTAACAGTTTTATAACTTAATTTGGCAATTTTGCAAATAAGCCCAACAGATTTGTAAAACTACAATTAGGCCCCTAACTTTCAAAGTTCACCTATTTAACCCCATAAAAATTCGGTATTTAACACGCCCTGAGTCGAGAGTTTACCGGGATATGTCTGTCTGACCCTGTTGGGTGTTCGGTTCATGTGATGCGACGGGAGCATGGACTGCCCCTGCTCGTTACTGGCTGCATAGTGCCTCGGGGGGGGGGGGGGGGGGCTTCCGGGCTCGCGGACCCCCCGAGCGATGTCTTTGCTAATCCATCTGCTGGACTGATAACCGTTTCAGTCGTGTCACAGTTTCAAATACAATGAAAGTATCAAACTCCTCTAAACTAATATAGTATAGAGTAACTCGAGTCGTCTCCCAACGAATGTAGTTGGTACATGATAAATCTCAGGATCGTATGTTATTGCTTTTGGTTTTTGATATCAAGATGGGGTTTGGATTTGAACGTTAAGACTACGAAATGAAATAGCAAAGCAAGTATGAAATCTAATCCTAATTAATGAAAGACAATGCGAATAAAGAAGATCTACTCTAATCTAACTATACTTGCAAGGATTAAAAGCAACATAAAGTAAAGCAATTAACAAAACCTAGATTAATCAAACCTAATTACATCTAAATAAAAACAAAAACTCAAAGCAATTAGAAGAGACAAGACAAACAAGAATTAAGCAAAACAAGAGACATGAAATTAAACCTAACTATAGAAGCATTTAGTCGAACAACTTATGAGCAGTATTCAAAATGACATGAGTACGTGCAATTTGAAATGGGGAAGTTCAATCCAATACAAACATTCATCATTTAACTCAAACAACCAACTATCAAAACAATCAACAACTGAATCAAGTTGAAACACGCAAATTGACCCTGGGATCTAATGAAGAGGAAACTTCTGTGAAGAAGCTGAAACACACAAGTTGAAACACGCAACTGAATCAAGCTGCTATGAAGAAGCTATGAAGAACTTCTGTGAAAGGTGGCTGCCGGATCTAATGAAGAGGAAACTGCGACGGAACTGAATTGCTATGAAGTGCTTCTGGAATCGAATTGCTGTGAAGGAAGAATTGCTGTAATGGAGAACTACTGCTGGGAAGGAAAACTGCTGCTGGAATTGAAGCTTTGAAGATGAAACTGCGAAGGAAAAACTGTGAAGAAATAAACGCTGAAGAAAAGCTGTGAAGAATGTGATCGGATCAAGGAGTTGTAAGGAAAGTTGCTGGAAATCTGCTGCCGGAAGGAAGTAAACTGCTGAAATTAAAGGAATTATTGTAAAGGAAAGCTACTGGAATTGAATTGCTGTGAACGAAAAACAAATGAAGGGATTGCTGTAAAGAAATGGATCGTCGCTTCCCTCAACCCGAGAGAAAGCTGGCGAAGGAGATGGATCAGCTAGGGTTCGGACCCGAGCCCTAGCTTGTGGTCGGCGGAGAGATTGAAAGGTGGAGACGATGATGATCCCTCTCGATGAGAACCCTCCTCGATGAGAACCTCCTCGTGTTTGCGATGGTGTGCTGGTGGAGAGTGGATGGAGCTCCGGCTGGCGGCGATGAAGATGGATCGTCGGCCCTTGGTGGAGGTGGAAGAGTTGAGTCGGGAACCCCCCATCTGATCTGCGATCTCCCCGCGACGAGCTGTTAAGCCGAAGAGATGGGGTCTCTTGGTTCGACCCAGCCACTGTCCGGTCCGGCCTAGCTCAGCCAGTTCCCAGATTATGTTCGACCCAGCTCGTGCCTGACCCAGCATTTGGGTTCAGTCCAGACTTGGGTTCGGTCCAGTCAGCCAAGTTAGAGCTCACAGCTCAGAAGAAGATTAGCAACGGACGACTGAGATCGATTTGGCTTCATCCTCTACACTAATGTATCATAAAGTAACTCGAGTCGTCTCCCAACGAATGTAGTTGGTACATGATAAATCTCAGGATCGTATGTTATTGCTTTTGGGTTTTTGATATCAAACTGGGGTTTGGATTTGAACGTTAAGACTACGAAAAGAAATAGCAAAGCAGGTAGGAAATCTAGTTCTAATTAATGAAAGACAATGCAGATAAGGAAATCTAATTTAACCTAACTACAATTGCAGCAAAGAAAAGGCAACATTAAAGAAGCATTCAAGAAATAGGGCATCAATGAAACCTAGACATGGAGCAAAACCTATAGCATTAAAGAAATCTGGTCTGATCTAACTTAATTGCATTTAAATGAAAAAATGAAACTTAAAGCAATAGAAAGAGCCATACAAAACAAAAGTTAAACAACTAAGAAACTTCACAATTGAAAGTAACTATTCTAAGAAACATTTAATCAAACACAAGATAGACATGTTTTAAATGGCTTCAAGTATGTGCAAATTGAATTGGGGAAAATCCATCAATTACAAGCATTCAACATGAGGATCAATCCAATACATCAAAACATCGAGTAAGAACAATCAACAAACAAAAATTAGATTGCAAGGATGGCTAATGATTGAAATTGTTCTAAGAGGCATTTGACCAAACACCATATAGGCATGATTGAAACTGCTTCAAGAACATGCAAATTGCAATGAAGAAGATTCATCCAATACAAACATTCAACAAACTATCACAAACATTCAACTACATTAAATCAATCAACCAAATCTGATGCAGGGCTGTGAAGAACTGCCAGATCGGATGAAGGAGCTGTGAAGAAGTGCTGTCGATCAACTAAAAGGAAGAACTGCTGTGAATGCTATAAAGAGCTGCTGGAAATGAATTGCTGTGAAGGAAGCTACTGCCATTGGAACAAGGAAGAAGCTGCTGTAAGAATCGGCTGTCAAGGAATATACTACTGGGAAGTAAAACTACTGGACAGAAAATGAAGCTGCTGTGATGAGAAAAGCTGCTGCCGGAATTGGATAAGGTGCTGCCGGAAAAGATGGAGTAACTGCTGTGAAGAAGAAAAAGAAATGAATCCAAAGCTATGAAGGAAAAATAAAACTGCTGTAAAGGAAGAAACGACTGCCGGCGGTGGAGTGGATGATCGCTTCCCTCAACCCGAGAGAAAGCTGGCGAAGGAGATGGATCAGCTAGGATTCGGACCCCGGCCCTAGCTTGCGCGATGGCGTGCGGTGGAGGAAGATGGTCGCCCTCCGATCCTCTTCTCCCCCAACCCGAGAGAGAGTTGGATTGAAGGTCGACCGGCCGGCGGCGAGATGATGGTAGATGCAGCCGCCGACCTTCGTGGAGAAGATGGTGAACGTGAAGAGGCCGCCGGAGGTTGCCCTCGCGATGGAGATCGTCCCCCCAAGAGATGAGATCGAGCAGCGTTTTGTGATTTCTCCGCCTCCTTGGGTTCAACCCAGCTTGGGTTCAATCCATTCTCAGCCTAGCTCAACCAAAAACTCACAGCTCTGGTTCAGCCCGCCTTTGGTTCAGCCTCTGGTTCGGCCCAATACTTGGTTCAGCCAAGCCTCAGTTGAGCTCGACCCAGCCTCAGTCCAGGGCTCACAGCTCAGGAAAAAGATTAGCAACGGACGGCTGAGATCGATTTGGCTTCATCCAACGGTCGGATCTCTTCAGATCTGAACCAAACTCCACAGATCCCAATCAATGGTCCTGATTTACCTATCCCCAGCTCAGATTAACCAGATCAGTGGTGGATGGTCCAGATCTTCCCTTTTCTTGAATGGATGGTCTAGAACATCTTGAGCTTGATCCAACGATCAGATTACTTCTGATTTGGCTGAAATTTTCAGATCTTGATCTATGGTCATGATTGATTCTATCTTAAACTCGGATTGACCAGAAGTTGACCGATGGCTCAGATCTAGCTATTCTCTGGAATGGACGGCTCCTATTAATCCGATGCTTGATCCCTCTGATCTGGATCCAATGCTGACTCAAGTCTGACTCGATTTGATCGAGGTTCATGATCATTTGAAGCCTACAAAATGATATTCAAATTTAGTGCCAAAAATATCCCAAATATACAAAGATTTGAATTAAAAGCCAACATAGCGGAAATACATGAAACCTAATACAATTGCAAACTTAAGCATATAAAATGTGGATCAAACATACATTTTAGAGCCTAAAATAATCAATAAAATGGTGGTTATCATGGACCCTCGTGGCGCCAAACTGGCTGACTGACCGTGCCGACTTATCCGCAAGCAAGGCCGAGATTATTTAATAAAATAATATTTCATCTATAATTTTCTCACCAAAATCACGTTAGAGCTGCTTTACACAGAAACAACTCTTCCTTTTCCTTTTCCTCTACTGTATACAGAACCAAAACCCAAATCACATTAAGCTGCGATGTGATAACCAGGCATCCCTCTTCCACCCCCTCCAAGCAAAGTCAATATATCCGTCCTCCTTACGTATTAGCCACAACATCCAGACTAATAACTTCTATAATTTATCTCCTCCGTGTTGATCTTGAAACGGATTGACGGAGACCTTAAAGGCGAGTGAATCGCCTTTATGCCAACATAACATGTTGACAAGTAGAAATGTTCCTTACACGGCATGTTTGCCATTTGATTGGTGCATCATTCTTTGACTAGACTTCATTGTAAATCAACAAGGGGCTTGATGCAGCAGCCACATTAACAACAATTCAAAGTAGACTCAAACCATCTGATAAAAAAAAATACAACAGATCGAGATTCATGCATGAAGTCGTTGCATAAGAAAGTTGAATATGGTGCACATTTTATATACATGGGATTATGGGAGATGAACGAAATAGATAATGGAAGTAATAGTCTTGACAAACACATCATTCTCAAGTTTCAAAGACATAATTATTGTCAATGTTTTGGAGGTCAAAATATAAGGTTTGAACAATGCTTGCTTTGATGTATCATCAACTGTCAATTGCCAAAAGCTTCCACCTCCTTCGAATGTGCAACCAAGATTGGAGTATTGTTGGCATGCGTACACTGGAGCAGGGTCTGCACGGGAGAAGAAGTTAGCTTTCCAGCCGGGAAATGAAGATAGGAATAAGCCACGAGGCGCTATGGCTTTAATATGGCCTATAAGATTTATCTCGGTTGATAGCTCGAAGGAGAGAGGATAATAAAACATCAATCTACAAGGCTGTGTCACGTAGTTCTTAGATCAGATTAAGCAAAAAGAGGAGGGAAAGGATCTCACCCCATGAGTATCAGATGAAACTCAGTTGTCTTCGTCGTCAGTTTGTGCCTTGGCCGATTTTTGTGGGTTCTTCACTTGTGGAGACAGACCTGTTATAGGTGAAAGATATTGTGACCCATCACAGACAAAAATACTTACCACTATCTCAGTAACTTGTCTTTATGTTTGATTAATTCGCTAACCAGATATTTCAAGCATCATTCGATAACTAAATAGTAAATGAATCGAAGAGAGATAGCAATAGGACAGCTTCAAAGGGTTATTCATGATTCCTAGCAGCAGCAGCAAAGACACCCAACTAGTGAACTCTTTGGCACAACTGTAACAAAATCTGAACTAGGCTCAATCACATCAGCTGGTTTATCTAAACTACTCCTGATGGTTTACATATTCTACTTTCTACTGGAGATGATGATACATGTAGTGAAGAAAAACTAACAAGATGGAGAGATAATTGTGACAACAAGTCATTAAAATTTACAAACATGAAAAGAGAATACGGGAATGATCAACATTGAACCGAACATTGTAGTAGCCATTAGCAAACGAGCATAATTCACAAATCTAGTTGTATACAGCTTAAATAATTTAATATGCCAGTTACCAACTAGAAACTATCTTAGATGTCAACAAAAATCAGCAAATAAATTCAATACCCAATTGTCAGTACTTCAATATATCCCAAAATCATGAAGATTAAAAGAGAATTTCATACATTTCATCCTATACATATTACCATGTCTCCCCCATTCCTTGTAGATCCAGACGCATCAAACTCAGAGAGTAAAAAAGACTCTGACCTCAGTCATCTTATTGACAATAATACAACATGCAGGCCTCGTCCAAATGGCTCTTTTTGCAAGAAGTATATTCAAAATTTAAGAAATGATTTTGCTCTTCAGAACACTGAAATGATATACCTTTTCTGCCTTCTAGCCAAGCATTGGAAGGCGATATTCTAATTGTTCATGAATGTAAACTTTGAAAAATAGAGAAGAAATAGAATAGTCATTCCGATGTTAGGAAATCAAATAAGAAAAAAGCAATCGTGTGAAATGTAGCAGAGCAATGAAGAATAAATTCGCAATTTTAATCCAAATGCCAATTAAATCCGAAATTCCTAGATCTAGAAAACTGGATCAATTGAGCTATGGAGAATCGGTAGGGATTCACCAATTGAGACTCCTAAAACAATATGAAAGATTGAAAGAGATTTTTTTTTTTTTGTGCAAAGATAATTAATATTCAAAGGCCTGGTTGCTTACTCCCAATGAAATAGGCCGAAGAGGGCCAACCCCTCTCGGAGGTAAGCGACATCTTCTCCTCCTTCGAGAGCAAGTTTTTAGGCTTCGGATCCTTAAGCTTGGCATCCGCAAGACTGGCGATGAGCTCGGTGACGCGGTAGGGTCGCTTCTGGCGAGGAACCCAATAGGATCTGCCGGGGACCAAAGGGAGCCAATCGGGGGCGAAATGACGGACTATCATGCCGTGGATAGCGTCATCTACGATGCGGCGCCTTCGTAGGGTTTCAATCTCGCTCGATCCAGACGCGCCCTCGGCATCGAGATCGATCTCCACGAAGTTCACATCGGCAGGGATGTTGGATCGGCAGCGAACTGCGAAGAGGTGGGACGCGTCGAGGGAGGGGAGGAAGGCGGGGCAGAAGGACGTGAAGGCTGCCGGCGACCGGATTAAGGTTCGGGAGGAGAGACATCGAGCCATCGAAGCAGATGCAGATGCAGATGCAGGAGGCAAAATTGACGCCGTCAGAAGCGTACGGAAGCGAACAAGATCGTGTTATTAAACGAAGGGGATAAAATTGTGGAATTCAGAACCGAGCCGCCCTAATAAACACGATCAAATTATGTATTATGGTAATTTTTAAAATTCCCATAATATTTAATAATATTTTAAAATTTTATTAATGTTAAAATTTTGTTTAAGATTTTTAATTTACTACCAAACTACGTATCTAATATTAAAAATATTTTTTAATTTTTTAAAACTAGGAAAAGATATTTTGAATTCCAAATTTAGTTTATTTTTGGCATTTTAAATACCAAACTTTAAAAAAAAATTCTAAAATTAATAATTTATTTTTATTTTAGTCTATCATTCACCTTCTCAATTGGGCTATAAAAAAATTAAAAATCAAAAATTACTAAGATTTACCTTCTCAATTTAATTATAATATTTAAGTTAAAAAAATTAAAAATCAAAAATTATTGTTATTCACCTTTCTAATTAGGTTATAGTATTTAATCATAATTTTTTTTAAAAAAATTGAGACGTATTTTAGTATATGGTATTAAAATTATTATTTTTATAATTTAGAATAAAAAAAGCAAATGCCTAACTTTTGACTATAAAAATATTTTCAAAAGATTAATCGTTAATTTAATATTAAGCTTGAGACTTAAACAGTATATGCTCCCTTTTAAAACACGAGCGCAGATCCTCTGGTCCGCACTTTTGCGGACTAGGGGATCGACCACTCGTGATTGCGGTCGGATCGTGATCGCGATCCGATCGTAATTTATTGTGATCCCTTTTAGGATTCACTGTGCCCCCCAGGTTATAGTTTGGGTTCGGACGGATGGTCGGAGGTCACCGACGACCTAAACCCTAAATCCGAATTTAGGGTTTAGGGTTTAAGATTTAGGGTTTAGGCCGCCGGGGTGGCCTCCGGCCACCCGTTCGAACCCAAACTATAACCTAGGGGCACAATGAACTCTAAAGGGGATCGCAACAAATTGCGGTCAGATCGCGATCACGATCCGCCCGCAATCGCAAGTGGTCGATCTCCTGGTCCGCAAAAGTGCGGACTAGAGGATCTGCGCTTATTTATTAAAATAAAAATAGTCTACTAATAAAATAAAATACGATAATGTTTTAATATTAATTTAATATTTGATTATATATATATTAAAGATAATAATAAATCTCACCTACAAATGAAATAAACTACAAATTAGAATAATTAACGGACACAAACAACAAATAATTCTTAAAATATTAGCAAGTTAAACGAAAAAATTAAAATCATATTGATTCAAACTCTAATATATTTTTTTAATTATCTGACAAAAATTATAATGATTTTTTTTTTCTAAATAAAGGCTGCTCTCTTTGTTTTTATTCTTAAATATTCTTACCAATTTACTTTCTAATAATTCGGCTCTACGAGAATTGTTGGTTTTTCTTTTCTTTTCCAAACATATAATCGCTTCAGTAATTTTATAAATGTGAATAAATGTATGTTTTTTTTTGCACTTTTAATTCAATATATTTATTTTTTGATTAGCCAAAAATGAATTAAAATAATTTGATGTAACATTATCAATGATAAGATAATTTTGCATCGTATACAAACAATGATAATAACTAAATATTTTTCCTATTAAATACGAAATATGAGGCTCCACTATTATCAGTCTCCATCTCTATTATATTCTTATTTATATTATATTTTTTAATATTATTATTAATTATTTTATTCAATTTCTCTCTTATTGTTATGTATATTTAAATAATTATATGAGTAATTACTTTAATAAATTTTAGAATAATTTTTAATAGATACAAAATACACCGTTAGATGTCTGACCTTCCTAATATAAGGAGCCACTATATTAAAAGAACAAAAATCCTTTACTTATGTTTATGATTGACAATACTAAATTATTTGAGATAAATATTATTCATTTTGAAAAATAATCAAAATGAATTGAATCATTCTCCATTAAATTTTTATGTATTTATTTTGTAGGATCAAATTAAACAAATGCCACAATGGTATATAAAATGTTTTAAAATTATTTTTTACAAAAATAATATTGTAGTACTTTTTCAAATTATTTATATCTAATATTTTAAAATTTATATTTTCATCAATTATATTTTTGGAATTCTATTATTATCTAATTATGTATAATCAATTATTATATATATATATATATATATATATATATATATATATATATATATATATATATATATATATATATATATAATGCTCCGCTGCGGATTTCACATCGTGTGCATGTCACTACAAGAAAAAAGTGAAACAACAACGCTTTTTCCGCGTTGTCGTTAATGCTTAAAAAGCATTGTTGATGAAGCCGTTGTAGAAAGTATATCTACAACAACGCTTTTTCCGCGTTGTGGTTTGGAGCAAAGACAACGCTTTTTCCGCGTTGTCTATTGGTTTTTAAAAACGTTGTGGTTTGGCACAAAGACAACGCAAAAAACGTGTTGTGTATTGTTACTTAAAAAACGTTGTCTTTTTAATAGGTAGTGTTTTTCACAATTTATAATATTCACAATTTATAAACATTTTTATTCACAATTGATAATATTCACAATTTACAATATTCACAATTTACAAGCATTTTTATTCACAATTGATAATATTCACAATTTACACTGATAATAGTTTACAAAATTCACTTATAATACTCGAAATCTTTTCCTCCTCTTTATAAAACTGATAATTTACACCCCTCTTTACAATTTTCACTTACAATTTACACTGATAATAGTGCTATAAAACTTCATCATTCACAAGTTGTTCTTTGGGGCTGCTTGTTAACTCGAAATCTTTCCTCCTCTTTATAGCACCAATAAGGTGCTAGATTCCGTGAGCTAACCTTTTCCACCACAATCATTTGGATTCCAGTAAAACAGAGAATTCAGAATATCTCACAAACACTGCAGCATAAGTTGAGAAGCTGGACGACAGAGAAGCAAAAACCCAGAAGCAAGTGAAATAATATTCCCATCTACATGGCACGAGGAAGAGAAGCAAGTTAGAGATAGATTCATATGAAAAGATGCTTTTGTGCTAAATCTTTCAATACGGTATTCAACTTACAAAAAAAGTTGCCCTTTTATTAGCTTCTAGAATTACTTTATGCATTTCATACTTGCAAGATTGTGTCTGAGGGATTCTATTGAAACATGGGAAGAAAAAGAGAAGATGAGGAAACTATATATGTATCTATATACCTGCAACTGAGAACTGGGTTATATCTATAGCACCTACGCAAATCCATTTAGCAGTATATCCATGCCAAAAGCAACTGGAAGTGACTGTGAGAACAGATGTACAATTATGGACGTCAGTTTAAGCCATACCAATGCTAGGATTATGGAAATATGGGCTATGAGCCAACCTGAAGTCCCAAAGCCCTGTCTCCTTCAATGCTTTTAAAATCATTTACTATCGCAATGCCAAGCTGAAACAAAAGAACAGGATATTAAATTAAATAGCGCAATATGTTTCCAAGACTGGCTTGTAGAATAACTGCTAGTACCCCAGCTATGCTATAAAGGAGTGTCAAGACAATTATATCAGGTGTTAGCGTTCCAAAGAGTGCTTGACCAGCCCACCTACCAACATACATTTGAACAGAAAGCTCAGAGCAGAAATAAATGGTAATGAAGCAAGAGCAGAACCAATTATGATAACAGGCATCCACAACTACCATGGCAAACAGATGTAACTTGCTCCTAAAGCAAAATTTCCAATCCAGCCATTCTGCTTGAGCTGCAAGAGCCAGAAATTAAAACGAGAGTAAATAGATTTTAAGGATAGTTTGGTTCTAACAATCCAAAATTCCACTTGAACCAGGACAGTAGAGATGAAATGTCTGTGTACTTTAAGAGGAGGCGCTGAATATATGTAAGAGAGAAGAGATCCACCCACAGCCAACAAACATATGTCAGGAGATTTGTGCCCTGCCTGAAATTAGGTGGCTCCACTGAGCAATTCCCTGAGAACAAAAGTAAATAATAAAGAATTAGTTCTTATAAAGATAGGCATTGTGTTAACAGAAGATACCTTTCCTTTACACCAAACGAAAATTCATTTTCTTTCTCAATTGAACCAAATGAGGAAGCACTTGTCATCTTTGGGGAACTTCCTAGCTTTTCTTGCCTGTCAATAAAAGTTTAACATGTTATATTAGCTATTGTCCTGACTATAGAGCTCAAGCCACGAAAGCAATGATAATGGAAATCTCAATCCAATCATTCAAAAGAATAAAAGCAGGTAAACAATACAGCCATACTTGAATTGCCCAAGAAATCTTGCAGTAGGCGAGTTAGCTTGCTTTCTCGATAGGGAATGAAGTTTTCACCAGCATTAAGAGCGTGCACAGTATTTATAAGTGCAAATAATGACTTGCTAATCTTAGTGTTCTCAGCTAGTTGAAACTATTCATACTAAATAGCATGCAGTGGTAATCAGGTTGTATACAAAATTTAAATTAGAATAAAACAGTGTATACCTCCACATGTAGCTCAGCTTCACATACTGGCAACAGAGAATATTATTAGGAAAAATAATAAAAAATTAGAATAAAACATTATGACTGGGGTGAGCATACTTGGGTGTTATCAAGAAATACTGCTTCACATACCTCCATATGTTACAACTACAAAAGAATATAAAGCATACCTAGATGGACTTGTGAGGTAGAGACATGCTCGTTTGCAGTTTGTAGCATCTACATGCTCAACTAACAGGTCAACATCTTCCTCCTATATATTACACTGACAGAAGATTACAAAAGCAAGAAAATTTACACTGATAACTATTATACAGATATCTTGTACTTGCATATTAATGCAAGCAAACATCCTTTCACTGCATGTGACAAGTTTTCCAAACTCACAAGTTTTACAACACATCATCAATCACTTAAGAGTTTCACGAGTTTTTCAATTCACAAGTTTCATAATCAATCCGCGACTGGGGCCAACTTCTGAAGCTCGATCTCATAACTATCCTTTAACACTGCCTAAAAAAATGGAATTAGAAATTATAGAAAATACAATATAATGTAAGCTACTTTTAAAAAAAACATCATTCCATGAACTTAAATCTAAATAGAATAATGATCTTGTATGATTCCAAACCTATTCAGAAATATGATCTTGAATGCACTCCGTCAACTCGGCCCGAACCTCATCAATTTGATCACGAGAGTAACCTGTTTTTGTGAACTGTGAACACAGACAAATTAAATTGGCGAGTGGTTAATGGGAAAAACAATCAACACTGATCACTTTGTAATTCTAAATAGTTAATGTCAAAGAATTTGAGATAAGCTTAATATAGTTACTATTGATCTCAGTGAATCTCTCTCGATAGTCTCAACTTCTTCAATAATTTGTTTCATGTATCTCATCACAAAAAAACCGCATTGTTTCGCATCCAGTTGTTGAGGAGCCTATATATGGTAATTATTGTCAAATAGTTAATGAAAATTATACACATTCCAATATATGTTAAACAAAAGTATACATACCTTAACTACTTCCCACTTAGCTTTTTTTCTCCCTTTCCTTCCCTTGGTAGAATTAAACAAGCGTAATGCCCTTCATACGTTATGAATATTTGTTATATAAAATTTATATTAAAATATAAATTTACTGATAGAAATCTGAACTCACATTTCCATTACGTATTTACAATCATCATCTCGAATGCGGGAACTAAGGGAATCCAACACATAAATAGTATCCTTGTAAGGTTCAATTACACTGAGAATCCAATGGAAACTAGGCAAAAACATATGGTTAGATCATAAAATTTAATAAATTAGCGAATGGAAGCATTTTAAAGTGAAGTTTTATTTTGCACTTACCCGACATTACATGGCACCAAAACAATTTCATCTGATGATGCACCGGTTAGCCTATCAGCTAAAAGAGTTGCCCTTTGGTTCAGCGTTTCAAGCTTAGCTGTTTTGTCTTGTGCCATTTTTGCTAGAAATGGGATTTTGTGGGGATTCATAAATCTGAATTTCTTTGTAGTGTTATCTTTCAGCTTCTTTTTATACAGACACCTATCAATGCAAAGAAAATAAAATTAAAATACGAAACAAAGAATTGCTGAAATGTTTCTGAAATTGCTTAAATAATTTCACTTACCATATGTAGGCAACGATCAAATTTACTGAAATTGGCTCCAAATGATACAAAGAATTTATATCCTCAAGGTCCAGAAAAAGTTCACAATCTTCATCAAAAACTTCATTATCTAAACGCAGTGATATACACCTTCCTCCATCTAGAGCATGCTTACTGTAACAATATAACATATGTAATGATCTTGGGACACTTGTTGACAAACTAGGTTTCTTTTGTGGTTGTTCAAACTTCTTCCTTCCAGGCTTCTAATAATATCAAATGTAAACAAGTTAGATAGCTAGGTTGAATAATAATACAGTCACAATTTAACTTGAACTATAATAACTCATATACCTTCTTTTGCTTCACAATCTGTTGTTCAGGCCAAGCCACAACAGATCCTATGGCATCACCAATGACTTCACATTCTCTTGGAATTGGATATGGCAAACGAGTTGATTTGTCCACTGCTTGATCAATGGAGACTCGAATGCAATTAATGGGAAATGGAACACCATGAAGCATTTTATCTTGTCCATTGAAACCAACAATTGTACCATATGCAGCAATATTTGTGGCAGATTCCAATGTCAGCGCAACTGATTGACCCTAAAATATAAAAAGACATTTCGATTATTTTCAGTTTATAACGCTATACTAAAATTGAATATAACTATAACTTTGCTTTTATTATACCTGTAACACATCATCTTTACGGATAATCTGTACATCATCTTCGTCAATATTCATCTGATGAAACTTCACCGAGCAACTACCTTTGTCATCAATTGAATTTTCCCATGCACCCCTTTTATGCATCATATCTTCAAGTTTTTGGATGCGTACATCTTGTTGTGAAATTAGCATCTTCGCCTCCTGCATCTCCCTTTTATGCTCAGCGATTATTTCTAGGGTAACATCAAATTTCTTCCTTGTTCTAGGAACATTGAAATACATTGTTGGGTTGATATGACCTCCTATACCCCGCACGCGGCCAGCAATTTCTTGAGTATCAAGTGCCTTGGTCAGAATATCCTCTTTTGGTCCTTCAATTTGCAGCTTACCCTCTCTCTTTTGTTGTATATATTCATCCTGTTATGCAACATTAAAAGAAATTATTTATATACA